>QEPC01014514.1:445382-507725 GCA_003113815.1 Sphenodon punctatus | reverse complement strand
AAATTGGCCCAAAGAGCCTTGGCTTCTAAGTCCTCCGGGGGCCTGGGGGTCTCCACATCAGGGCTGAAGGGGGGGGAGGGGAAGGGCTTGTATGCTGCCGTTTGCGGATTGCTTCCCCCCCCCTCTTCTGGTACTGAGGCTCAACATCTGCCAGCAGAGACTCTGCACCATGCCGCCCCACTTTCAGTCCATGGGTGCGCTCAATATGTGTTATGAGCTCCAACGTGGTCCCCTCCCTCTGCCGGCGGAGAGCTTTCTTGCAGATCTAAAAAGAGCAGAAAAAAAAGATAGGAACATAAGTGCCATACTGTGTCAGACCAATGGTCTGTCAAGCCCTGCCTGCATTCTGTCTCCACAAGTGGGTGGACTGGGTGGCCATCCAATCTCTCTCTGCAGGGGACATCTGTTCCTAACAGGTCATAGGGCAATTCATTCCCTCTTGTTCTAGTCCCCATGCCATACCTTACATGTGGAGATTCCATTGCCCTTGTCGTAGAACCTCCAGATATCCAACGTCTGGCGCCAAATGTTTGTGGGTGTCACCACTGGTGACCTCCGCCTAGGGTTCCGCCGAATCCTTGGACTTGGCCTGGTCCTGGCAGCAGCACTGGGGCTGGCATCCAATTCCTCTCTGAAATGAGAACACATTAAGAACACCAAAGTAATATCATGCATTTATGATGATGATGCCGCCTCTAGATTAGTCCTCCTTCCTTGGGGTGCTAGGGATTGCAACTAGAAAGCATGTGCAAATCCTGCCTTCCTGGGGGTGCTAGGGGATGCTAGGGATTGCAGATAGAAAGGCCCTGGCTGGCACGTGCAAACCCTGCCGTCCTTGCGGTGCTTGGAATTGCAACTAGGAAGGCCGTGGCTGGCAGGTGCAAATCATGCCGTACTTGGAGTGCTAGGGATGGCGATGGGAGATGTGACCCTGGCTGGAGGAAAGAGCCTGCCCTTATTTGGGGGTGCATAGGGAATGGGATGGCAACCGGAGGGTGGAGACCCTTGCTAGCCTTGCACATGTTTGGGTGGGGGTGCTGCTCGTGCTAGAGCCCCTCACACTACAGTACCCTCTCCCTCTGTGGCAGACATCTGCTGCCACCTGCTGATGCCCACTGTTTGTGCCTGACTGATGCCCACCACCCAAGCACGCACCCACCCGCACGCCAGTGAGCTCACTCTAACGGATAAAGCCTTTCTTGTCCTCAAAGTAAAAAAAAAAGTTTACAAACCTGGGATCACCTCCTGAACCCGCCGTTGGCTTCTCAGCCAAGGAGCCGGACTCCACCACCGGAGGTGTAGTAGGGGCAGTGCCAGCAGTGACCTCTACCACCTCCTCCTCCTCATCCTCGACTGGAAAGTTCACCCCCAGCCAGGGGATCAAAACTACAGCCTTCTTCATTATTATTTTTTTAAACACACACCCACACACCCAAAAAAGTCACCCACACAACACACACCAACCACCCAAACACACAGCACAGCCAAACCCAACACAAACACAGCCCAAACACACGAAACGAACAGCCACAGATTCAAACACACACTCACTCGCCACACAGCTCCGCATACATGCGAATTTCTGGTTTCCGGCACAATTACGGCTTCCCGTGCTCTTGTGAGATTTTTTCTGCCGAACGGCTGAACCTGAACAGAATGGCCAAACTGAATGGCCAAACCTGAACACGGCAAACCACCCGAACGCATGAACCCAAACACACGAACTGAACGTGGCCAAAACAAATGGCCGAACCTGAAACGCGATCTGTTCGTCCATCCCTATTATCTAGTCCAGGCCTTTCCAAGTTTCCATTAAGTAGGATCCGCATTACCTAGATCATCCCTGAGATACGTATGTCTAACCTCAGCCACTGTCCCACTCCTATGGAACTTCCTTCCCCATGAGATTCATTAAAGCATGGCAGATGGGGAATCGGCTGGGTGTAGTAGGGATTTTTAAGGACATTTGTAATGTTTTTATGTATTTTTATTCTTATATGCCGTTGTAACCTGTCCAGAGCCTTTGGGATACAGCTAGATATAAATTTAAACAAATGAATACAGTAAACTATATTTAAAGGCTTTTTGCTGTCCACAACCCCCCTTGGCAAATTATTCCACTGCCTAACTGTCCTGGTAGTTTTTTTTAAAAAAAATCTTCCTCGTGTTTAACCTAAATCTTTTCCATTAATTTAAGCCCATCATTTCTAGTCCTATCCTCAGTAATGAGAGAGAACAACAGGGCACCATTTCCCTTATAGAAGCTGTTGACATATTTGCAAACTGTAATCATCATGTCCCCCTTAATTTTCATTTTTTTCTAAACTAACTACTCCCAGTTCCTTGAACTTTCCTCATAGACCTTTTCCTTCATCCCTTATATTATTATTAATTATTATTATTTTATTTAAAATGTATATGCTTCCCATTTCCTGAAGGACTCAGGGGGTGTTTTCAGAGAAGCGCATTACCCACCCAGTACCCACCCAGTATTCACTGGTTAACTACTGGTTACCAAAGGGCTTTCCAGTGGGTGCTGTGTGGGGAGGCATTTGTCTGAAAACACCCAGGGACTAAGAACTCTCCAAACCCCACTTCTCTCTCTCCACCAGCTCCCACTCAGATCCCTTGCATATACAGAAAGTTCCCATTCCACTCTCCTGTCTCTCATCCAGGAGGGTGCCTTCCCTTCTCAGCTTGTACCTCCCCCTCACGCTGGGAGGGTTGTATTAATACCCAAGTCCCATCTACCCCATCACTCCCAACCCTGCACTAGATCTGGTTTGATACAGTCATTCCGATTTCACAGGAAAGGTTCACAAAATCAGAATGGGTCACGGAGTTCCAATTGAACAGTTTGTGCATGTAGAATTTTCACAGTATGGTGTCCACCATTTTGTTGTTTGGTGGCAGCCATTTTGTGCATCTGCAGAATTGTCATGGCCATTTTGCACATGTGCAAAATGAAAACAAAAATTAATTGGTCCAGTACAAATTCTGATCAGATTGATTGAACTGCTCAGTTCGTCAAAAATGAATATATAAATTTAATATATAATAATATAGGGCATAATTTTTATTCCAGCCCTACCCCGCTGTCCCCACTTTGATTAAATAATACACAATATGTATCCAGCAGTTGGACTATCCTCACTTCAGTCATTGCTAAAAGACATCCTTTAGTGTTGCCCTTTGGAAGCAGGAATCGGTGAACAGAAAGCAGTTCAGATGTTCGGTTGTTCGGTTCAAAACCCGAGTTCGGGTTCGATGGTTCGGTTCAGCCGAGTTCGGTTTGGCCGAACATTCAAAAATAGCAAAACCGAAATGAAATCGAAACTGAAACCTAATTTTTGGCCCTGGAAAGACATTTTTCCTGCCCTCGAACTCATCCAAACTCATCCGAACACGACCGAACTGTTTGGTCGTTTGAGAGTTCGGTTCAGACATTCAGTTTGGATGTCTGAACAGACTGAGTTTGGTCCGAACTCTGAACATCCGAACCGCATTCGCCCATCTCTATTTGGAAGTACCCTAGAGTGGATCTCACCCCACGCAGGGTGGCCATTCTTTGAATAGGCAGGAGGTTGATTGTGGGTCCTCTGCAGGGATCAGGACTTTTGTTATCATCTTAGTTGCTCTCCTTTGAATCCACTCCAGTGGGCCAGTATTCTTCTTAAAGTGAGGCACCCCAAACTGCCTAGGCCAGCAAAATACCTGCCAGCCCTGGAATTAAGAATAGAATATTAACATATCAGCATATTAGAATATTAACATATTAGAATATTAACATAATATTGGCTTAGTGCATGGTAAACAATATGCCTAGCATTGAAAGGTGTGATTGGGATTGGATTGGCACGGCCCCACCCCCTGTGCTTCTCAGCACAGACCTGCCTCTTCCCTGATGGGCAGGTGCAATGGTCTATGAGGCCACCATCCCCACCCGGAAAAGCTCCAGCCATGGGCCGGAGTTAGGTAGAGCAGGCCATCACATGTGACGGCCTGCTCTACCACAGCCTGGGGCAGCCTTCCCCAGAGCATGGCAGGGATAACTCCAGGTTGTGCGCGGGAGCAGACTTTATTATTATCATTATTATTATTATTAGCATTTATATAGTGTCAGTGATGTACCTGGTGCTTTACAGAAAATAAGATGGACACAGTCCCTGCCTGAGACCTTACAATCTAAAGACAGGGGGAGGGGAGACAGGGAAGGGGGACCAGAGGGAGAGACAAGGGATGCGATATTCATGAGGATGCGAGAACTCGGGTGCACGTTCTTGGCTTGGTTACAGTGGCCATGGGTGGCCACGCCGGAGTAAGCATGGCCACCTGTGGTAGCATCATTTCTGAAAATACCCATAGAATCTCTCACTGGAGGAAAAGATTCAGTGTTATAGCTCCATTACACACACAACAATAAGGCAGAGCCACCTTAAATTCACTGTTTAAAATAATATTGTTTTTAACCCCTTTGGGAAGTGTTAAGTACTGATCCTGTAAACACCTACACACTGGGCCTAACTTTAAACACATGAATAGTTCCAGTGACACATGCAAGTTTGTTTCATTGAGGCCTGACATTAAACATTCACAGGTATTCTAATAATGCCTGCTCCTCATCTCTTAAAAACCAAATCATCTGAGTCCTGATGTATAATTACTAGAATTAAACTAATGGTGGTTGATTTCATTCAGTCAACCAGATTGTTGGCTAATAATGTTAGGACATGATTCATAATGTTCCATTAATCCCTCATGAAACATCGTGTTGTCTGCATTCTTTTCAGAGCTCAAAGAACAGACCATTATTATAGATCAGAAAATACATGAGGAGGTAATATTAAATCTTGCCCTCCTCCTAATGGTTCAGTTTTAATCTGATTTGTTTTGATAGTTTGTGTATAATTAGTGGGAGTGTGTCTGAAGCCATTTTATCGTGGCTCATAGGGGTTGGTAGCTTTCTGATTTGATGAAACAAAGAGCGTACTCAAAGGAGGCTCAGGATGATCAATGGATTTTCTAATGTTGCTGAAAGGATCTGTTGAATACAACTGCCTAAAACTAATTGTTTATGTGCTGGTTTTAAAACCTTAAACTAACTCACTTGTTGGTTAATCAGCATTTGCTCCAAAAACGGAAAAATACAACTGCAAAACTTTAAAATGAAAATGGTGTCAGAGCTGCAATTAATTACATCTTTAAACATATTTTTTGTATTAAAGACTAGTTCGAACATACTTTTTTCTTAAAGTGGAACAACCTGATACTGCTGTACTTGGGCAAAATTACAGTACATGGGACTACTCTGGAGTAAGTGGTTTGAGGACTTCAGACATAGGTAGCAATCCACAAAATGTGCTTGGGAGTGGGGGAAGCTCATGAGCTCTCTTTGACATGTGCAGGGAGACACAATAGTAGATTTTGTAAAGATCCCAATGCCAGGGAAATCTCATCAACCTTGCATTGCCTAAAAGTAGGGCTGAAACCCGGTCTTCAGAATTACTTGTTTTTTATCGAGTATTTCGGTATTTGACTTGTTTTTACAGAGTACTGAGTAACCAAGGAATTCAGTACTCAGTAAATCCTTGATTGAGCAAAGGGAGAAAGGGAGAAGGGGCGGGACGGGGCAAGGGGAATGGGGAATAGGCAGGAAGGAGAGCCAGGGGTCATATACCCCCTTATATGAGCTTTTCGTGTCCCTCTATCAGGGGAATTAGTACTCGAAAAAATACTCAGAAAAATACGGAGTATTTTACCAACTACTGAGTACTGAGTATTTAGTTGCTTTACCAAGGACCGACTGAACATTTGGGTCTGATCCACCGAAATACTCGTGAATTTGTTTTGACTATTTGGTTCAGCCCTACCTAAAATCTTAACAGGTGGGCACAGCTCCTTTACAGCTAGGAAAGAGGCTGTTTTCTTCAGTGGAAACCATGTATGTAATCTTGCCAAGTCAGCTGCTTCTCAGGGACCTGAGAATTTTATGTCTGGGTCAGCCCATGTGCTCATATGCCTACCCTGTGCATTTTGTGGCATGCTACTGTAGGCTGTGATCCACAAACCATTTACTTATGAATGTTATTATTAGTAGTATTTAACTGTTTATTTATTTACTATCACTTTGGTGTTCAAAGTGCTTTACAATTCTTAGTTAATTCACCCTCACAACAAACTATGATAGTAGACCATTATTATTCCCATTTCACAGATGGAGAACCAAGGCTGAGAGACTGTGATTTGCCCAACACCACCAAGCGAGTTCATGCCAAGATGGGATCTTTGAACTCTATATGAATGCGCTATATGAATATTCATTGTCCTCAACCAATTGGAATCCATCAATTCACACCATTTAGCTGCTGCGATGATTAGTCACCCCGATATGTGTTCTGTGCAACCAGGGAGATGAGCACACCAGCTACATCATCAAGAGTCTAACTTAATCCTTAATCCCTGAAGCAGTGACTCCCAGTCCTCCCTCCACCAAGCTGTTAGTGTAACATTATCCACTTAAGGCATCCATCACTTCGCCAGGTAAATATTACCAACTGCATATCCATATCCAGTCATAAATTAGTAGGACGTTGTTGTCATAGTTTCTAGAAATGGAAAAACTACTTTTAAAATATAATTGGCTTCTGCCAATAGGTGGCTATGCAAATTGCTGGTGCTGTTCTCTTTTTATGATAGCTTTGATTTTGTCATTAAATATGTAGGTGGAGTTGTTAGTTAATGCTTAGCGGGTAACTGGAAATATTAAATTTTAACTTCCCCATGCTTCATTGCTCTTTTACTAATACAATAAGAAATCCCAAAGACTCAGTGAGTAAACCACTTCATGCATCTTTCCAAAGAGCTGTGCTTTGCTGAGTGGTATAATTGATCCTCAGTGGAATCTACTGGCTTCTTGATTTATTTTGTCTATCTCTAGCAAAAGAAGCCTATGAGCATCTCCACCTACTGCATAGGTACTTTCCCAGTATGTCTAGCTTAGGAAACATGCCAGCATTTGTTTAAACACTAGAAATAAAAGAAATGAGACAAAGCATGAGTGTTAAACACTAACAGTGAGCTTATTTCTCTCTCCTATTACCAAATCAAAATGGCTGGTAAACCTACAACCACAAAGAGACCCTTGTCTGTCATGAATTTTAGAAAACAAAACAAAACCTGATTGTCTGTCCTTTTACAATGACTATGGTAGAATGCCAAGATGAGGGATTAATGCAATTGGCAGTTAATTAGTACTCTTCCTTGTTCAGGGCTTGACTAATCAGCCTTGGCAGGAGAGAACTCAGCAGAGGTCAGGTGGGTTATGGCCACAATTGCGTTCCTGGACTGTGGCAATCTCTGCATATAAAAAATCAGGAAGAAAGTGTATGGTGGTGAATCTTGTAGCGGATCCATTGGTTGTTATTGCAGGAGTGTTCCATGCCAGTTGTTAATAGAAAAGGTGTCAGTGGTTAATAGAAAAGTAGACAGTGAGTGTTTATAAACTAGTGCACAGACAACACTGAGGAGGATTGAATTTGAAGTCCTGCATGGGACATGAGATGTGCAGAGAATTACCTGTCAGGAGACACGGTTTCACTCACCAATGTCCTGGGTATGGCTGTACCCACTGAGAGGCATGTCTGGGTGAAGGAGAAAAGCACAGACAGGTGGGAGAATGTACTGTCCTCTTGGGGAGATGCTGAGTGGATCTCCAGCTACAGGATGCCCTGGTGCCTCGTCCTCCAGATAGCTGAGATCCTCACGCGTCAGCTGCAGAAACAGAGCATGGTGATGCAGTCAGTCACCCATCCCAGTGGAGAAACATGTGGCCATCAACATCTGGAAACTCAGAACTCCAGACTCCTGATGCTCTGTCACTCAGTAATTCGGTGTTGGAAACTGCATGGTGGCCACCATTCTTGTTGGGGTCTGCACGGCAATAGAGGAGGTGCTGCTGGACTGGGTGGTGCCGCTTGCTAACCCAGTGGAGGTAATGGAGGGCTTTCGATGGGAGGGCTTCTCCAACTGCAGAGGGGCGATTGATGGGAGCCATATCATCAATCATCATCATCATCTACCCAACGCAGAGCAAGAAAAGAAAACTGGGGCACTTACCGGTGAATTTTCTTTCTACGAAGCTCTCTGCTTGGCACTCCTCAGCTTGGGTGTGTCCTGCTTCAGGCAGACCTCAAATATTCAGAAGGCAGACCTCAAATATTCAAATTTGTGGGTGGATCAGGTGCGGGACTCCCCTACGTCTCCAGTTTGAGTTCTTCCGAAGGATATGGAAGAGAACTGATAAGATCGGCTCCTCAACGGGCCGGATTAGGATGCCTAGTTCTCTACCACCTGCTGGCAGGCCCAGGGTGGGCCAGAGTACCAAGCAGGGAGCTTCATAGAAAGAAAATTCACCGGTAAGTGACCCAATTTTCTTTTATCCCTCAGCTCCCTGCTTGGCACTCCTTAGCTTGGGATGTACCAAAGCCGAGTCAAAGCAGGGTAGGAGAAAAGAGAACCGGGGCCCTGGTTAGAGATCTGCTGCAATGGCCTGGAGGACCCTCCACCCAAAGGCGGCCTCTGCCGAAGCCATTGTATGAATCTTGTAGTGTCTAGAGAATGTATGCACTGAGGTCCATGTGGCTGCCCTGCAAATCTCCTCGCAGGAGGCTCTGGCCAGCATGGCCCATGACGTGGCCGCAGAACGTAGAGAATGTGCCATAACCCCCATCGTCAGGGGCTTCTTCATTGCCCTGTACGCTTCCATGATACAGCTATGAATCCAACGCGCGATCATGTCCTTTGATGCTGGTCGACCCAGTTCCACGCCCCTGTATTTGATAAACAGGCTGGAAGATCTGGAACCCATATTCGTTCGGTGGATATAAACTTTCAACGCTCTGCGAACATCCAGTTTGTGCCAGACCTTCTCCTGACAGTGCTGTGGGTTTGGGCAGAAGGTCGGTAACACAATCTCCTGAGCCCTGTGAAAGGCTGAATTGACTTTAGGGATGAAAGTTGGGTCCGTGCGCAGGATCTCTCTGTCCTTGTGGAACACGCACAGGTGTTGCGCTGTGGAGAGGGCTGCCAACTCGGAAATCCTTCTGACTGATGTGACGGCCACCAAGAAGGCCACCTTAATGGACAGGGAGTACAGTGAGACTTGACTCAACCGTTCGAAAGGGGGTTGAGTGATGGCCATGAGAACAGTGTTTACGTTTCAGG
The DNA here is from genome assembly GCA_003113815.1 of Sphenodon punctatus. Lineage (NCBI taxonomy): Eukaryota > Metazoa > Chordata > Lepidosauria > Sphenodontia > Sphenodontidae > Sphenodon > Sphenodon punctatus. The sequence continues at coordinate 498,503 of QEPC01014514.1, read as the reverse complement.
AAGGAAAATGGTGTACAGGTGGTGGGGCTATTGCATGAGCAGCTTTGAGGAATCTCCCCATCTGCCTGCTCCTGGTAAAGTGGGCCCTGTACCCCGCCCCTAGGATCTCCCCGAGAGCTGACACCTGCCTAGCCAAGGTGGAGGGTCGCAGCCCTTGCTCTAGTCTGTCCTGTAAGAACTCCAGTACTTCAGGCATGGAGGGTGCACGGTTGTTTCCGCCTCTGGTCTGCCTCCATTGGAAGAAGTTTCTCCACATGGCCACATAGATTCTGTTGGTAGAGACCTTGCAGGACGCCATGAGTGTTTTGATTACTCTTTCTGAGAAACCTTCTGCCCTCAGGACCTCCCTTTCAGTAGCCAGGCCGTCAGCTGAAAGTACCCAGGATCTTCGTGCATTAGCGGGCCTTGGCTGAGGACGTCTGGTTGATCCGGGAGGCGGATGGGGAGCTGTATCTGGAGCTCCACGAGGTCTGAAACCCACGGGCGTCTTGGTCAATACGGGGTGATCAGAATCACCTCAGCTCTGTGTCTCCTGATTATTTTTACTACTTGACCCAACGCTGGGATTGGAGGGAAGGCATATGCTAGACCCTGAGGCCATGGTTGCTGCAGAGCATCTATTGCTAACGCCCTTGCATCTCTGCATCTTGCAAAGTAGGTGGGTACCTTGTGATTCGCACTGGAGGCAAACAGATCGATGGTTGGGGTCCCCCACTGGCACGTTAGCCAGCTGAACACGTCCTGGTGCAGCTCCCACTGTCCCAGATCCAGAATCGTCCAGCTGAGTCTGTCTGCTTCTATGTTGTCCACTCCCCTGATGTGGACTGCCCTGATCGACCTGAGTCTGGTTTCTACCCATTGAAACAACTGCTGAGCCTCCAGCTGCAGGAATTTTGACCTCAATAGTCCTTAGTGATTGACATATGCCATTGCTGTGGTATTGTCTGTCTACACCAAGACATGGTTGTCTCTCAGGTAGCATTCAAATTCTATAAGCACCAGGCAAATTGCTCGAAGCTCCAAGAGGTTGATGCTGAGGCATGCTTCCTCCCGCGACCAATGGCACCTGTAAGTGCCCCCCATCCCCTGAGGCTGGCTTCTGTTGTCACTGTGATCCTGTGTGGTATGGTCAGGGGGACCCCCTGGCAAAAGCGGGATGCCACTCCCCAGTCCCCACCAGTCGAGCTGCTTGGCTAGAGGCCCCGGGATCCTGACAACTTTGTGTTTCTGAGTCATGATCTCTCTCTGGTAGGGTCTGAGAAAGTTCTGTAATGGCCAAAGGTGAAGCCTGGCCCACCGCACTTGGTTTATGCAGGATACCATCGTGCCCAGCAGCCTCACCAGAGCCATGACAGATGCTGTGTGATCTCGCTGTCCTCTGGACTGTGCGTCGATCAGTCGGTCAATGTGTTCCTCCTCTATTGAGACCCAGGTCGCCGCTGTGTCGATGATCACTCCCAGATGTGAGAGAGTTCTGGTTGGAACAAGATGACTCTTGGGGAGATTGATGATGAATCTGAAGCTCTGTAGGGTTTGCATGGCCACCTGCACATGCTGGGTCTCTGCAAGGCAGGACCATGAGCAGATTAACCCCACGGCCCCTGGCCCCAAGCCTGTTGACTTTCCGGCGAAGTTGCAAAACCTGGCTGTTCGCCCAGGCCTTTGGGGAGGGTGGAGTAAGGTTTTTAGCTCCCCTACCTTATTTATTGTTAAATGGAGCCCAGGCCTTCTTGTATAATAATTTTATATATGATTTTTATTATTATTGATGATTTTAAATTGTTTTTATGTATTGTATTTTTCTTATTGTTGGAAGCCGCCCTGAGCTGTTCGCAGGAGGGGCGGGGTAGAAATCTATAAAATAAATAAATAAATAAATAAATAAATAAATAAATTAGTATGCCGTCCAGGTATGGGTAGGCATGGACCCCTTCTGGTGGAGTAGAGCTACAAGAGGGGTCAGTACCTTGGTAAACATATGGGGGGCTGAGGCCAGTCCAAAGGACAAGGAGGTATACTGCCAGGGCGCACCCCTGTAGTAGAATCTCAGCAGCGTCCTGTGCTGACGGGCAATGGGTACATGTAGGTAGGCATCCTTCAAGTTGATTGAGGAGAGCCAGTTCCCTAGCTCTAGAGCCTGCAGAGTGGACTTGAGGGTCTCCATCAGAAATTTCTTGTACTTGGTGAACCCTTTCAGGAACCTTTGGTTGAGCACTGCTTGCGCTTCCCCGTTCTTCTTGGGGATGAGAAACAGAAGGGAGTACAGGCCCTTGCCCCTCTCTGTGACTGGGACCGCCTTGATTGCTCCAATTTTGGCGAGCCTTGCTATGGCCGATTTCATGAGTTGCCTCTTCACCGCGTCCTTTGAAGCCGGTAACCTGACAAATCTACTGGGTGGCCAGGTCACCAGTTTGATGTGGTACCCCTCTTTGATTACAGTCTTCACCCACTCGTCCTGGATGTGAGAGGATCATACAGTTACGAAATGGGTTAGGCGCCCCCCCCAAGGAGAGGCGGACCGTTGTGGTGTGTGGCAGGGCTGTCATTGGGAGGACTTTGGGCCCGGATATTTGTTGTTGGGCCTTGACCTGTTGTTGGCCCTTCGAACAGGCTGCCAGCCGGACTTGCGGTGCTTGACTTTGGAATAGTACTGGCGGCCAGCTCCTCTTGCATATCCCTGCCTATAATGCTGGTGATGAAAGGATCCTGACTTATTTCTTCCTTTGTCTGTATTAGGTGTGAGGGTCTTTTTCTTCTTCTCCTCTGCCATTTCCTCCAACATTTTGTTGAGGGCAGGGCTGAAGAGCTTGCCCCCCACAAACAGGTCCAAGGTCAGAGTGGTCTTTGATGCTGGATCTGCTTTCCACGTACGGAGCCACAATCGACGCCTAGTCACCACATTAGTAGCCACCACCAGTGAGCTGGCCCTCATCGATTCTATGGAAGCATGTAGGCCACTTTGGAGGCAATCCTGTCCAGCCTGGATGCCTGTTTCCGCGACTGCAACTCAGGGTCCCTTGCTTCTTCCACCCAGGTCAAGATCGCCCTTGCGAAGAAGCTAATGGCCATATCAGCCTGAAGGGCATTTGATGTGGTCTCGAATAGCCTCCTCAGAGAAGCTTCCACTGCTCTATTGGTCTGGTTTTTAGGCAGAGGCTCTCCCTGTGGGGGAGCTGCCGAGTCTCTAGCAAGGGCGGCCACAGCCAGGTCGACCTGGGGGAGGGCAAACAGGGAGGCCTTCTCCTCTGGGAAATGGTAGAGGTTGCTTGGCCGTTTTTGGGAGCCTCCTCTCTTTAGTGGCTGCTCCCAGGCTGACCTGATGACGGCTTCGAACGTGGGAGGTAGCGGCAGGCAGGTGGGTGGTTTCTTGGATTTGAGGAGCAGGTTCCTTCTTGGGCCTCATTCCTCTGCTGCGGGGCCTTCAGCTGTTGGGGTTAGGCTGAAAGCATCCGCGACTCTATGATCTTATTGAGCAATGCTGGGTTGAACAGCCTCTGTTCCTCCTCATCTGAAGACTCCCCACTTTTGGACCATTCCCCTTCCTCTGCGGAAGACTTGGGGGTATTGGGTGGAGATCACACACTTGAGCGGGGCTTGGATCTCTTAGACTTGTTGCCACTCGTTCTAGGTCCCTTGGCCTTAAACCCCTTGCATTCCAGCAGCCTGATGAGTTCCATATCGGAGGCCTCCCCAGTGTCCGAGCCCGAGCCTGATCCCACTGGGGAAGACAGTGGTGAGAGGTAGTCCTCTTGTGGTAGGCGCCCCCTAGCCACTGGTTGCTTGCCCTTGCTCGCCTTCCTGGAGTTTCCCTTGAACCTTCCAGGCTGTGTGCTTTGCGAGTTGATGTTACTCATCTGGACCCTTAGTTTGTAGATTGCCGCCACGATTGAGCTGAGGAGGTCCCCTGATTCTCCATGCCCCCGTGTTGTGTCTGTGGCTTGTATGTGCTGGGACAGGTACTCTGGTGACAGGTGTGGAGGACTCTGTTCCGGGGAGGTGCACTCTTCCTGTACTGTGGAGCGTTGTGTGGCTGGGGCTTTCCCCTGCCAGCCTGGATCCAGCTCCTTTTCTCGTTTCACCCTTGTGGTCACCATCTCCAACCTAGGAACCATTTAAAAATAGTACATTTTTAAGTTGTTGTTTTTTTTTAAAAAATGGCAGTGCCAACGTAACCAGACCAAAATGGCGGCATCCATGACCCCACGTGACCAGGCCAAAATGGTAGTGCCCATGGGACCCACATGGCTCAGTCAAGATGGAGGCGCCCATGTGACCCACATGGCAGACCCAAAATGGCGGCGCACCCAGATGCCACGTGGAGGGGCAAACCAGGTCAGGGAAACTCCCCCCCCAAACCCTGCCATGGAAGATGTAAGGAAGAGGAAGAGGCAACACCTGGGATGGAGTGGGGCACACCGTGGCAGTTGGAGAGAGACACGGGAATGGCAAACACCGCCCCCTGGGCTCTGAGCTCCACCGCGAAAACACCAGGGAGAAACCCACATCGGAGATCCCCTCCTGCCGCAGCTGCACCGCACCCATGACAGGCGGCGATGAAAGAGCTTGAGGGAAAATGGGGCCCTGCCGCCGGCAGCCCCAGACCTGCACGGGTCGGCCCCCACTCGGCTCCGTGTAAGCCCATGTGCTCCGAGGTGGCTCCCCTCCAGGATGCCTAAGCGCACTCCGGGAAACTCTGCCTGCCCCGAAGTACCCCCAGGGCCTCAGGAGAACTCTCTAGGAAGTGGCAATACTCCCCTGGGTGGTGCAGCACAACCCACCCCTCCTCCATGAAAAGGAGACAGAGAGGGGGGAGAAGGAAGCAGGCGGGTAGGCAGGTAGGGGAGGGCACGACAGCCCGGGCAAAGAGTGGGGGAGGGAACTGAAAAGGGACTCCTGTCCCAGCTCCCAAAACCCCCCAAGAGCATTCCAGGTGGGGGGAACCACTTAGATCCCAGAGGAAGCCCCCTCAGCCCCCATGTCCTCACTTGTGGGGGAGTTGGGCTCTTACCCTCTCGTCGCCAATTCCTGCTGCAGCGCTCCAGACCCCAGGCAGTGGGTGGCTGGCAGCGGCGGAGCCTACTGTGGGCACAGACTGAGCCTCCTGATTCCCCTTCAAGGAGAGGAGGGGGCAAGCAGGCTCCTTTGTTTGGCTTAGCTCAACCCAGCACCCTCGCTGGGGAAGGGGAGCGAGAAAGCCCTTCAAAATAATAAAAAACAAACTAAAATAATAAAACAGGTAAAACAATAAAAACAGCTCCCTAATAGGTACTCCAAGGAGTGAAGTCTGCTTCTGGTATCTCCGAAGGCAGAACTCAAACTGGAGAGGTAGGGAGTGTCCTGCACCTGATCCGCCCACAAATTTGAATATTTGAGGTCTGCCTTCTGAGTACCTGAAGCAGGACACACCCAAGCTGAGGAGTGCCAAGCAGGGAGCTGAGGGAGAATGACTATTTGGACTGTAAGGTGTTCTTCTCTGTGGTTCTCCAGGCCATAGTGGACCACCAGGCCTGGTTTGTGGATGTTCTGACTGGGTGGTCCACAAAGAACCACCTGCATCGTCCACCAGCCCCCCTTTGTTGGGTGCATGCACATGGGGAACTTTGGACTCAGCACTGAAATCTGCATTGAGGGGGTGCTTATGAGGCCTGTTATTCTGGGGGACTCTGCCTACCCTCTGAAGCCTTGGCTCATGAAGTCCTACAGAATTGCCTGCACCCCAAAGGAAAGGTACTTTAAACAGTCAGCTCAGTGCCACCCACTCTTGTTGTGGGTACCATTTAATGCCCGATCCACCTGAAATGGGCGTGGTACCGCAATTTCAATGGGTAAACCCATTTTTACAGATATTTGTTTCAGCTCTCTCTGTAAGAAACCTTTACTTTGAAGGTGTGTTCTCATGAGCATATGAGATGTGGACTTTTTACTATGGAATAACTGTCTCCCTCTGCTTCCTTTCTCACAAGTGGAAGGAATAAGGGATTAAAACCCTCCTTCCCTAATAATATTCATCTCTTTGAAATTCAGGGTGCTACCATCAGAGGGGTCTGGAATAGCAAGCAGTAATTGGGACACACAAAGGAGGAAGTATTGAGGCTGCTGGGAGAACAGGGGACTAGACCTGAAATGAAAAAGCTCTGTGAGTGCTGCTTCCATCAGAAGCCGGACTTTCAGTGAGTTTTGCACACCACAGAAAGGTACCAGCTCTCCCTCCTCTGCTCTCTCATGGTAAACAGGCCATTGCTCCCCTATACGTGGCCTGAGCTTGAGCCTCCCAATGTCTCCTTATTTGGTCTCCTAAGTGGGGATTAAGGCAGCATTCTGTTGCACCTGGCCCTGGCCCTGCTGGAGCTCTCAACCAAGCTGCCCCACTCTCACTTGCTTACCAGCCATCTCAGTTTGTCTCTGCAGCTCCCCCTTCCTCTGAACCCTCAACCAGGTTTTATCACTGCTCCTTTTCTCCTTCCCTTCCCTTGAGGAGGCTGGGTCCACCTTCCACCCTGCAGCTTGTGTTCTCACTGCAGCTGCCTCCTATGATCACTATAGGCTGCCCCATTCACTTGAAATGGCCTCTCTTTAAAGGGACAAGCACATTACCCCATATCGCATCTTAAAGGGGCAGGGTGTCCCTAGGCCACCCTGCTACACTAAGCAAGGGAAATTCCCTTGAAAGGTACACACAAGTGTAAGTGTAAACTTGATGACATAGGCAATATTTGTACATCAGCATTGGTCAAACTGTAGGAGCTCATTGGTAGAGTCATGGCTGTATATTTGCATATGCTTCATGCATATTAAAATGATACAATTCTCTCTTAAACCTGACTATAAAGCAAGTGTTGTGTATTAAATTTGAAATTGTAGTGAGAGGTAGTTAACAAGTTAATGAAGCATTTGCCTTTATTAGGGAAATGTTTTTTAATAGTTAACTTAAAGTTAATTTTGCTTGCGGATTATTGGGTTGATAGAGCATGAACTGAACAAGGTGTGTTTTTTACACACCTTGGTAGCTGGGCAACAGAAGCAGTATCAACATAGCAGCAACTATATCAGTGAGACCTGCTCTTAACTGAGGATCCCAGCCATGGTAGGTTTGAACATTGAAATTAATTCGACATTCAACAGAGGAGGACAAGCACAGGGAATCCACATTCAGCACAACCACATCCTAGTGGGGACATACATGCAACTGATGGTGGGTAAGGCTTACTTGAGTAAGTCACAACTACCTTAGGAGCCAGGGAAGGGATGGGGTCCTCCAGTTTGGAGGAAGACATGGAACCAGTAAACTGGTTCATTCTTTCTAGCTTTGTTCACAGCAACTTGGACTCTTTGTGAAACATTGGATGTGATATTGGCAAATGTATTGTGTTAATTTGTTTCTCACCTTTATTTTTTTTTAAAAAATCATGAGTATTCTCCGACGGTCTGAGGAGTGGTCCTGAGTGTTTGGGCCACCCTTTGGACCCTTGGAGAATACTCATGAATTTCCAAAGCCAGGGAGATGGCTAGGAAGGTTCAGGGGTGGGGTGCTTAAGGGGCAGTGAGGGGCCTAGCAGAGGGGTCAGGGTGGGTTTCTTAACTTCTGAAGGGGTCCCACACAATGTGTGACCTCTTCCTGGTTTGTAAATTTGAAAGTAAAAAAAGAACAACTGAGCATGCTCATAAAGGGTCTAAGGGGCAGCCTGAATGCTGAGAGCATTCCTTTTCACTTGAACACCTCATCTGTGGAGGTAATTATCCCTGCCTCCTAACCTCTGTGGTTGTGTGAACACAGGTGGGATTATTTATTTATTTATTTGTTTATTTGTTTGTTTGTTTTATTTTAAAATTTGTATGCCACCTTTGTCACAAGGCTCAGGGCGGCTCACAATACACAGACAAAAACAATTAAAATGTTAAACTTCATATAATGAAAACACCCTCCCCTCAAACCCCCATCCTCCCTTGCAACCCCACCCAGAACCCTAATCAAACCCCACCTATCCCTTCCTGCCCAATGCTTTTCCAAATAAAAGAGTTTTGCACCGGCACCTCCGGAAAATCGACAGGCTTGGGCTCAAGTGAAAGGGAGTTCCACAACATGGGAACAGCAACCAAGAATTCTCTCCCATGCACCCCCATCACATGGACATGTGTAACAGATGAACTCCCAGGAGTGCGCCCCTGGCTGACCGTAGGGGCTGCAAAGGGACATGGTAGGATAGGCGGTCTTTCAGATATATGGGACCCAGACTGTTTAGGGCTTTAAAGGTTAAAACCAGCACCTTGAATTGTGTCTGGAAAACTACAGGCAACCAGTGCAGACTTTGGAGTGCAGGTGTAAAATGCTCCCGGTGACTTGTCCCCTAAAGGAGCTGAGCCACCACATTCTGCACCGGCAGCATCCTAGCAGTCATCAAAGGCAGCCCCACTTAGAGCATGTTGCAATAATCTAACCTTCAGGTGATGAAAGCATGGGTGATGGTGGCCAGATCTGAATCAGAAAGAAAAGGCCGCAGCCTCCTCACCAGATGGAGTTGGTGAAATGTGATTCTGGCCACAGCTGCAACCTGACAATCCAGGAGCAGTGAGGGATCCAAAAGCACTCCGAGGCTACAAACCTGAGTGACCACAGGGGGCTGGACCCCATCAATGACAGGTGTTCCAATCCCCTCCAAGTCACAAGACCGGCCAACCATCATCACTTCAGTCTTGTCAGGATTCAGCTTCAATCAGCTCACCCTCATCCGGTCCCCGACAGCAGTCAGGCATCCGGTAAGTAGGGATGGGTGAACGCGGTTCGGAAGTTCGGAGTTCGGTCCGAACTCGGCTTGTTCGGACGACTGAACCGAACCAAACTTCCAAACATGAACTGGTCGAACTGAACTCAATCTGAACGGTGAAATGACCGAACAGTTCGGTCAGTTCGGATCGCGTTCGGGTGGCAAAAAAAGGTTCACTCACTGTAAGGTCAAACGTGACAGGGAGGGTAGTACTAGTCACTGAGGAGCAGACTTCCAGGCACCAGGGGTGGAGAGGCTTGCAAGAAATGAAACTATCTGCCTCCCCCCTTCCCAACACCTTCTGAGCTAGTCGCTGTTCCTGAACAGCAGGCGTTGAGTAGGATTATTAGATTGCTTTAAGTTTCATTTCAGTTTTGTACTGAAATGAAACTTAAACCTTAAACTGAAACCTTGTGTTTGTGATTTCCCCCCCATCCCATATAGATAGATAGATAGATAGATAGATAGATAGATAGATAGATAGATAGGTATGGGATAGTAGTTGTAGGAGCTAGCTTTAGAATAGTTAATAGCAGTTAGATTTAGTGTAGATAGATAGATATAATATTAGATAAAAAAAATGAAAAAAAAAACCATATAAAAACCAAAAAACCAAATAAAAAACAAAAGAAAACCATATAAAACCCAATAAAAAAATCAAAAAAACATATAAAAAAACCAAACACACACCCATAACAACATTTCCCGAACAGCCGAACCCAGCGAACCCACTGAACGGCCGAACCGAACGGCTGAACCCAAACCCAGCGAACTAACCGAACTGATGAACCGAACGGACGAACCGAACGCAGTCGAACCGAATGCAGCCGAACCGAACGGCCAAAACTAAACCGCGATCTGTTCGCCCATCCCTACCGGTAAGTACCGAGACTGTGGGACCTGGGTTAGATGAAAAGCTGTGTGTCATTAGCCTACTACTGGCACTTCACCCCAAACCTCTGAATGACCTTGCCCAGCGGCCTCAGATACACATTGAACAAGAGGGTGGGCAGAAGAGAACAGGAGGGTTTAGAGTGAGCTAGGAGGTAGTTACCACCAACGCCCCCCCCCCCGAAACCCACTGGAGTGAACAACCACCTAGAGATGTAACTTTATGGTAGTTTTTCTCATAATATGTCTTCCAGGGGAAATCTTTGGCTCCCTGAAACATCCCTCTGGCTCCTGGTGTTTCTGCTCTTACTACTTTCTTCCATGGTTGTGCAGAGCAGAGCAGAGCAGGAAGGCTTAGAGGAGGTGCTGCTCTCTATACTAATGAGGGCTGCACTGGCTTTGATGGCTAACGAGTGCTGTTCTGTGCCCAGAATTGCTGCTGGGAATTTCTTTTGAAAACCCTTGTATGTGTGTGGCTGTGGGGCATTCGCGTGCCTTGCTATTAGTCTTAAACATACATACCAGCACCTTAGCCTTGACCTCTTAATGGCTTATTTAGTGAAAAACACAGGCTGCAGGAATCCAGTGTGCTTGACAGTTCCCTTGCGTTTGGCAGTTTTACCCTCAAGAATGATTTGGTTTCCTGTGATCAAAGGCAACTGGGACATGGATGCAAGAAGATTTTAAAAAGTAGCTTCTAGGAAGAACAGTTTCTCAAACAAAATATACGGAAGAGGAAAAGACAAACATAGGAAAGAGGAAAAGGTAACAGTCCAACCTGAGAGGACATCCCCACCCTTTTGACCCCTCAAAGCCCTGCCTCTCATTCCTTGGCTGGAGCTGCCTTCTCTCTTCCCACACCTCCTGTGCCTTGGCTGGAGCAGCCTTCTGCTGTTCCCCTCTCCCCATGCCTTGGTTGAGGCTCATTGGCTGCAGACTCTGGGGCAAAGAATCTGCTCTGCTGCTGTCACTCAAGGTCCTATATTAATGGCAGGGAACTGTCACCTGTTGGGGGCCAGATCCATGCCCCTGTAAAGCTCCTCAAGCCAGAGCATCCTGCGAGGTGCCTGTCAGCCCAGAAGAACTCTATTGCCATCTGATAGCTCATGAGCTGCTGGTGGTCACAATCTGAAGGTCTCCTCCATCCAAGACTTTCCAATGCTTTACCCAGTCCAGCATCTTACCTCTCAGAGAGTTTTAAGCAATTGTGCAATGTACAATATGAACTGATCCATTCCCTAAAATTATCTATAATCTAAATAGAAGTAACCTTCCCTCATCCCTAAAAAAAGCCATCCTAATCTGATGTGTTCAAAACCATGTGTCGGGAATCACGACCACACTTCTAATTTTTTGTTGGGTGACATATGCCTGACCAATCCGATGGGAATGCCCTATGCCTTGTAGACTGGGGTTCACTGCTTTGCTAGCAGGGAATATTTCAAGTTTTAATATGAGATTGCATTAAAATGTTCCTCAGGGTCAGAGATGGTGCTCTCCTCCACTGTTTTAGTAGTGGTTATATAAGAGGTTTTGTTCAGAGAAAGGAAAAAATAGTTGAGGAGCCCAAGAACTGAATTATGGTACAAGAACTAATACAGAGAACCTTCCCCCAGTGGGCCATATATTAACTTCAGCTTTTTTAATTAGGCCTCGATCTGACCTATGGATTAAGACCCTACTCTCAAGCACTAAAATAACATACCGAGAGGGAAGAGAGTAGAGATGAGAGCATGTACTCAAGGATAGGAGCCGACATGTCCCACATCCTGAGGATGACAACTCTTAAGTACCTCCATCCCCAACTCCTATCCAGTACCATCGAACTTCTTACTAATTTTCATAGTGGGAGAGGAAAGGTTCCCTGTCCCCAATTTAGAAGAGAAACATCCAGAGAAGACCAGATGAGAAATAGTACATACGCTAGGTGGCACCGTAGTATGTATAGAATGTTTTCTCTGAGGCACTGTGCTAGGCAAGCACAGATTGTTTTCTTGCCGGAGCAGTCTCTCTCTCTCCTCCCCACCCTCTTTTCTGCTCACTTCCTTTTCTGGCCCTAGAAACCTGTTATCTGTTTATTTGGATCTGTATCCCACCCATCCCCAAAGACTCAAGGTGACTTACAGCATAAAACGTACGAAAATATAATACCCAATAAGCGGTATAATACCCAAACTGTATAAAATTCCAGTTAATACTACTTCCACCCTCACTCCCCAAACCCTACCCCTGCTTGTTTAAAACCTGACAAAATAGGTAAGTCTTACATTGTCTCCAGAAAAAGCTCAGCCTTGGGCTTTGGCAAACCTCCAAATGAACTTCACTGCACCCAATGGTGTCATTCCACTCTGCATTGGCTCCTAGTAGGGCTGAAGCAAGAGCAAGTGCTCTTGTTCCATTGGGAAATACAGACCTTTCAGGAGTGCTTTTGGCCATTTGTTGGTATTTCCTGCTTCCGCACTTCTGGTCCCATCAGTATTGGCACCCATGATTTCCCACCGTTTTCCAGTAATGTCTGATATTACTGATAATACTGGAAAAATACCTATAAAACCAGAAATTACTGAATATTACTGGAAATTACCAAAGTGGCAGAAAATAGCAGAAAATAATGGGAAATGTTGACAATACGGTAAGTTTCCTCCTCGTGAGAATGAACGCGAAAAAGCTGTTTCCATTGGAAACAGCATTCACAGAGATTTTTCGTTTCAGCTCTAGCTCCTAGTGCCCATCCCTGCCCCCCACACCCATGTCTGCAGCCTCGTCTCCTAGCTGCACAACATCATGTCAGGGTAGGGCAGGCTGGTGCATCGCAACGTGGAGGTGACCAACTAAATTGCTGCCTCAGCCGCCCTACCATTCCCTATCAGCTCAGAAGCTAAGGGAGTGTTTTTTAGCAGGTGACTGGAGTCCAAGGTCAGTGGCAGGTAACCTGTGAGGTCTGTGGGTTTTGACCTGGCATCAAGGCCACATTCTCTACCATATTCAGAACTGGGCCTTCATTCCTAGCCAGAGCCCATCTGCTTTGGAGTGTGGCCTACATTCCCACTGGGTCACCAAGTCTAACCTCACACTGAGGGTGCATTCCCAGCTGGGCCTGAGGCTGTGCCACTCACCAGGTCACAGATATGGGGACTGGGGACATATCCCGCACTAGGCCCCAATTGGTTAGTCATGGCTTGGAGGTGGAGCCAAGTCCCAACCACCAGGTCCACAGCTGGAACCACAGCCTTGCTGAATAGCTGAGACTGGAGCTGCTTCCTCCACAGGGTTGTCTGTTTCTGCCTACCTCAGAGTATGGTGGGTGAGGCCGCAGCTCCTCTTCTTTCATGTCTGATAATGACTACAACCACCAATCAGAAAAAATTGGGAGAGGGGAGGCATGGAACATTTGCAAAGGGCTGAGAAGGGTGTATGCGTGTGTGTGTGTGTGTGTGTGTGAATGTGCGTGTGGGGTTGCATGTACAACCAGCTCCTTTATTGAAAGAGGTGAGATTCTTTCCCTCTCCCCCATGCAAATCAAGAGGGGCTGGTATCTCCCCTTCTCATTATGCAAGTGGGTAAGGAGTCTGAAGGCAACATGCAGGCAGAACAATGGGAAACCCTCTCTCCAGCTGTGTGATTGTTTACCCACTCCTAGAACATTGACGACTAAGAGAATCCATCTTTATAAGAAAGAATGACTTATTGCTCACTGTGGTTCCCAACAGCAGGTCCCTCTGGCTTCATCCCAATGTGTGTTGAAAATCATTTTGCCTGCTAGAGTCTCTGGGACAAATTCATTTTCAGCTACAGGAAGCATGACATACCAAACATCTTGCTGTCTTACTGCCACTCTTGTTGCTCTTTGACCCTTTTCCAATGCCCTTCCCTCCATTTTCCAATGCCCTTCCTGCTTACCAAGAATCTTGCCACCTACCTAACACTTCCTTGCAACTTACAGAGCCTGATCCATAAGCCGCGGAAACCAGTGGAAAATTTTCTTATTAACTTCAGTGGACTTTGGAGCACTCTGACTTTTTCTTTGAAATACCAGATGACCCAGTGTTTCTTCTAACATAAGAGTTGGAAATTTATGTGCCCCCTCCCCCCCATCCCAATATATCTAGGGCTGAGATGACACCAAGTGTTCCCATTCCACAGTGAAATACTGACCTTTCAGGAGTGCTTGCAAGTATCCATTGGTACTTCGCCAGTTTCGAGTGATTCTGCACTTCTATACATTTTTTTTGTCATTTTTGTCACTTTCTGGGATTTTTTCATTACTTTCTGGGAATTATATGACAGTTTTATGGCAGTTTTGCCACCCTTTTATGGCATTTTCCAGCACTTCCCTGGCACTTAGCTGACATGTTTTCATCTCCACAGCCCCCAGGGGTGTGCACGGGCCACACATAGATCTTGGGATCAGCCCATGGAAGCCCCATTCAACATGCAAAAAATAAGAGAAAATAGTGGGAAAGTTAAGTTTCTGCATTGTGTGAATCTCAGCGAATGCCCTGCTTCTGACAGAAGCAGCACTCGCCAAGATTTCTTGTTTCAGGGCCAAATGCATTTGCTCTATGTGCAGAGTCCCACTGGTTTCACGTCATGCTTTGAGCATACAAGCTCAGATCTTAAACTTTCCAGACACTAAATTAAGAAATAGTCAAACAATGAGCTGCAGCTCCATTTCCTCCCTCCCTGCTATCTTAAAGAGCACAGTTTCTTGAGAGTAAGATGATCCCAAGCCCAAAGACTTAATGCAAGGGCCCATTTATGGCACTACTGCAGCTCAAGCCAACTTGGTATCCATGCAGAGCCCCACTGAATTAATTAGAACTCTGTGTAAGTACTGGGGTCAGCCTAGCCCCAGGATTATGGGTGTCAATGATGAGCCTGTAGGGGTTTGTTGTTTTTAGTTACTAAAACGAATGGAGCCACATTCATTGTAGTAACTAAAGATACAAAAACAGATGAGTAATCAAATGATTGTCATTTGCTTTCATCCATTTTTGTTTTAATTAAAAATAATATTTCTTTTTTAACATGGCCACCAGGGTCTTCTGTGCATGTGCGTCCTTTTCCAAAAAGGCACCGGCAGCATCCGTACCATTTGGGGAAAGGGTGTGCATGTACAGAATGGTCCAGTTGACCATTTTTCATATGCACAGTGATTTTTAAATTTTTATATATTTTTTTAATGTAGTTATTTATTTATTTTAAATCACTGTGCGTGCGCAAATTGCTGCCAGACCATTCTATGGAAATGCACCCTTTCCCAAAATGGGGCAGACACTGCTGGCGCCATTTTGGAAAAAAGGCCACACATGCACAGAAGGCCCTGGTGGCCATTTTATATATATATATATATATATATATATATATATATATATATATATATATAATTAAAACAAAAAACAAAAACAAAAACTGAAAACAAACCGATTGTTTACAACACACACCCCACCCCCCCGAAAATGAATGGGATTTTGTAAACAAAAATGAATGGTCTGCTTTCTGCACATCCTTATGAGGACTAAGGGTGGCATACAACCACCACCATCAAATCCCATACAAAATTAAAATACTCAGACTGCCCCCAAATGTTAACAGTCATAAACCCCACCTTAGCATTTAAACCTTTGGTGGGGAATCTTTTCCTTCCCAGGGGCTACTTTGAAAATTAGTGCAAGCTCCAAGAACTCCACAGACGTTCGGAGTGGAAGCAGCTAAGGGGTGAGGGAAAGAAGAGGAGAGTCCAGATCATGGATTTGTGCCATGGATCTGTCCCCTATCCTTTAGTGCATGCCCTCATCTCTGCTTTCTTACCCTGAGCTCAGTTTTTCAGTGGCTGAGAGTAGGAAATGGATCAGGGACCAGATTCAGGAACTTGAAAGGGGCCACATAAAAACTAGCTATGCGCCTCATTTGCCCCCTAGGCCTGAGATTCTCCACCCCTGATTTAAACCAACCAAATCCTATTCCCCTTCAAGCACTCCCCACCCCTTCATGCTTCCTCCAGAGGAGCCCCTCTCACTGTCTCCATGTCCAGATGTCCCCCTCACAGAGGGGCCATGGTTGACCCTCAAACCCTCCTACCCCAGTCCCCCATCTCTCACATGGGTAAGTCCTTCCACTCTTCTCTCCCAAGTTTTCCCACCCAGGTCATATCCCATCCTTTACTCTTGGGGGTTGTGGCCTTCACACCCTTCCACCTCCATTGCCCTTTTCCACTGTGTATCCCCCCTCCCCCAACATCATGGTGACTTAAGGGTGGAAAACCTTCATGGCATTGGTATAGATACAAAAGGGAGTTTCAAAAGAGGATTGGAAGATTACTACGCTATTTATATCATTTATATTGTGCTTTCAGTGTCCAAAGTGCTTTACAATCTTATCTCATTGAACTAGATGACCCTTGAGGTTCCTTGAGGTTCCTTCCAACCCTAAAATGCTATGATTCAATGATCCCCACAACTGGTATGTGAAGTAGATTATTATTACTCTCATTTTACAGATGGGGAACTGAGGCTCACAGCAAGTGACTTGCCCAAGTTTACAACTAGAACAGGATTTGAACCCTGGTCTTCTAGATCCAATTCCAGCACCTTATACACCACACTTCTTAGCCTCCCTATGAAAATTAGGTGAATGGACAGTGCAGATTGCAGGTGTCCCTAATCTTCCATCCCCAGCCTTAGAAAATGCCATTGGTTAATAAAATTGTTTTCAGGAGATCATTTATGGCAATTTGAACACAAAGATAAAAAATCTGGGCAATAAACAGTCTCAGCGACCCACTTTTCTCTTTTTTTCATTAACGGCTCTCCCATTTTCACAGAAACACATGCCACTTGGAAGACAATATATTTAACCCACATACTGCATTTCAACGAGCATGGTTTTGATTTCGGTTTTAATTTGCAAAGACACATAAAAGCTAGGGTGTTGGCTGCCTTGAGCAGAAGAAGTTTTTGATTTTGAAAACTGCTGGTAACCCTGCGTTGGATGGAGAAGGTAAATAAACTTTGTGTGGGTGCTGGTCTAAGAGAAAATGGGTGTGGCTGCCCGCACTGCGATGTCTATCATGTGGTTGCCATGTTGCACTCATCCTAACCCAGTTCTGGCACAAGTCACCTCCTCGTATGTGGCACTCAGCATGGAGGTTGTGCCTCGGTGTTTGAAAAGGACCCAAAAGTTCCAAACTGAGCAATGAGAGAGAGCAAGAGATGGCTGACTCTGTTGTTGCTCTTTCTCTGTGATGTGGGAGCTGATTCTGCCAGCTGCATCATTCAAACCCCCTTATTAAGCGTGGAGGCAGAGCTGGTCATCTTAGTGACACAGCACTTGCTATTTTCTGATGACAGTATTTGCGGCTGAAAGATATGCAGAATCATATGGAATTGCTTAACGGCAAACCTAAATGATTTTAAAGAGTAAATTCATGGCCTGGCTCTCTCCCTCATTTCCCCCCGCTAACACTTTTTCTCTTATAGATTTGACAAGGACAGTTAGCTGCTGTCTCTCTGCACCTCAACGCGCTTTCTGCCTTTTTGAAATGCCTTGCTAACCTATTTATTGGCATGGTCAAACTGCCCTCTTATTTAGCTACTTTTGATGTCTTGTAAAATATCTTGTGGGTCAATGTTTGGCCAGATTTAATGTTCCCCAGATTAAAAATAAAATGTGGATTTGGTGATTGACATGCTCCTTACTTTTTTCTTATAAACAAAAAAACAGCCCAAAAAACTGGTACCATCTTTTCCCTCCTGTCAAAAGGTCATTGGGGTTCATGGTCTACGCAGGTTATTTTTTTTTAATGACTTTTCTGATACTTAAGCCAAAGTGTGTGAGGGCCATGTGGTCCTCTCCTCTCTGCAACACGGTGAAATGGGGAGCACAAGAAAAAGAGAAGACCCCTGCATCTGGGAAATGTAATGGGTAACCACGCTGTCCTTACCTGTCCCCATCACTGGGAAACAGAAAAGTTTCTTTATAAGCAATACACAGGACTGGGACTCCAGGGGTCTGGAGGAGAAATTCCAGCAGAAAGAGAGAAAAAAGAGCATGGATTTTTCAGTGGAAAGGGGATAGAAAAGAAGTGAGCTGGGGAAACTTGTGGAGAACCAGTCCTAGTGGGTTTCTGATAACTTCATGTCTACTAGAGAGAGGAATTCTGGATACGGATTAATTCACAAATTGGCAGTTGTGGATTAATTAGTATAATCTGCAATATGTGACGGATCTGTACTTATAGATCCAGATTCCCCCCCGCCCCTTCCATTCCCTGGGGCCCTGGAGTTTACTTACCGGCCTCAGTGGGCTTGCCTGAAGCACCACCACTGTTGTGGCAGCTTTTGCAGGCTCCCTCGCTGCAGCATCCTCCCCGCTCCTTATTGCACATGTGCAAAATGGTCACCAGGGTCATTTTATGCATGCAAAAAATGGCCTCTGCCCTTAACCAAAATGGCAGCGGTAAAAATGACACCACCACTAATTTTGTCAAGGGTGGCAGACATTTTGTGCATGCACAAAATAGCCCTGGTGGCCATTTTGTACATGAGTGATCCAGAGTATTTATTTATTTACTTACATTTATTAGATGCCCCCTCATGCCCACAGCATCTCGGGGCGGCGTACAGTATCAAAGTGATAAAAACAACAATAAAACACAATAAATAAAAAAATTTAAAAACCATCTAAAAAACCCCACTACCCCCCTACATTTTAATTATCCCAACCCACCCTCCCCTCCTCCGAAGGTCTGGGAGAACAGCCAAGTCTTACAGGCCCGGCAGAAGGCCAACAAACATGGGGCCAGACGGGCTTCCTCCGGGAGGGAGTTCCACAATCGCGGTATGGCCACTGAGAATGCCCTCTCCATTGTGACCCCCCCCCGTTTTACACAGGGGACCTCCAAGAAGGCACCCCTGGTGGACTTCAGGGGTTTTATTGGGGTGTGGAAGGTGAGGTGGTCCATGAGGTTTGAAGGGCCAAGACCATGTAGGGCCTTATAGGCTAAAACCAACACCTTAAATCTGGCTCGGTACACTATAGGCAGCCAGTGCAGCGTGCGGTGTACGGAGGTGATGTGCTCCCACTGGCTCATCCCCGTAAGGAGACGAGCCACCACATTCTGCACTAGCTGCAGCCTCTGAACCAGCGTCAAGGGAAGTCCCACATAGAGCACATTGCAGTAGTCTAGCCTCGAGGTGATGAAGGCATGGATGATGGTGGCCAGGTCGGGTCTGGAGACATATGAACGCAGCCTCTGCACTAGATACAGCTGGCAGAAGGCAGCTTTAGCCACTGCCTCCACCTTCTGATCCAGGAAGAGATCTGAGTCCAACAATACCCCCAGACTCCAAACCTGCTGGACTACGGGGGGGGGGGCTGACCCCCTCTACGAGGGGAGCCGACACCTCCCTCGGCCTACCAACCATCATCACCTCCGTCTTATCAGGATTGAGCTTCAGTCTGCTCTGCCGTAACCAATCTGCCATGTCCTCCAAACATTGGGACAGAACTGAGATGGCAGGACCTGGGTCAGTTGAAAAAGAGAGGTAAAGCTGGGTGTCATCAGCATATTGGTGGCAACACACACCAAACCCTCTCATGATCTCCCCCAAGGGCTGCATATACACATTAAACAATAATGGAGGCAGAATGGAACCTTGCGGAACACCACATCCAGGACCCGGGGGCTAGATGATTCAGCCCCCAGGACAACCCGCTGGCTTCTCCCTGAGAGGAATGAGCGGAACCACTCAAGGACAATCCCGTCCAGACCCCCCAGGGCTCGCAATCATCTCAACAGCAGCCCATGGTCCACTGTATCAAAAGCGGCCAAGAGATCTAGCAGGACCAGAACTGTTGAGCGTCCTGCATCCATCTCCCAGCGGAGATCATCCGCCAAGGCCACCAACGCCATCTCTGTACCATAGCCGGGGCGGAACCCAGATTGAAATGAGTCAAGGAAACCGATGCTGTCAAGATGCACCTGGAGCTGCAGTGCCACTGCCCATTCAATAACCTTCCCTAAAAAGGGAAGATTAGAGACAGGTCGGTAGCTGGAGAGTGCATCCACATCCAAAGATGGCTTCTTCAGCAGGGGGTGAACCACGGCCTCCTTGTGACCGGGGGGCAGTCTTCCCTGCTGAAGGGACACATTGGTTACCCTCACCAGCACTGTCCCCAACATCTCCTCGGAGGCCTTCACCGACCAGGACGGGCATGGATCTAATTCACAACTGGTGGTTCTCACAGACCCCAGGACATCCACGGCATCGGCTGGCATCACTTCCTGAAACTTAGCCCATGAAGCTGGACCAGACGGGACCTCCATAGCCTTGTGATCCACCTCTATTGCCCCCAATCCAGTGTCGAAGTTGCTCTGGATCTGAGCGATCTTGTCTGCAAAGTAGATGGCAAACTCCTCACAGTGGGCCTGGGACAAGTCCCCATCCAGGCAGAGGGAGGCTGGACTGACCAGCCCCTGCACCACCTGGAACAGCTCCACTGGATGTGACTTTGCAGATGCTATGAGGGCGGCAAAGAACTCTTTCTTTGCCACCCTCACAGCCTCAACATAGGGCCACAAATGGGCCCTATGGAGAAGTCGGTCGGATTCAGCACGAGTCCGACGCCAGCATCACTGTAGTCGCCTGCCTGCCTGCTTCATACACCGCAGCCCCTCAGTAAACCAGGGGGCCCTGCAGTGACGAGACAGCGGTAGAAGAGGTCTCAGTAGGGATGGGTGAACATGGTTCAGAAGTTCGGAGTTCGGACCAAACTTGGTCTGTTTGGTCGACCAAACCGAACTTCCGAACCGAACTCGAATTTCAAACCGAACCGAATTTCCAAACTCTATTCTGTTCGCCCATCCCTAGTGGCAACACACACCAAAAAACCTGGTTTTGAATGGCTGAACTTGGTTTGGAAGTTCGGAATTCGACCGAACTGAACTTTCGAACCGAACTCGAATTTCAAACCGAATCGAACCGAATTTCTGAACTCGAATTTCAAAACCGAACCGAACCAAACCGAATTTCAAAACTCTGATCTGTTTGCCCATCCCTACGTCTCGGAGCCACCCTGTCAATGGCCTCCCCGAGCAAGATGTTCCAAGCTCGAGTGAGTTCATCAACAGAGTGACCATCAAGGTCTAAGGTTAAATCCCCCAGAGCCTCCTGGAACCATTGAGGTTCCATCAGCCTCTGAGGGCGGACCAACCTAACTGGTCCCTTCCCCTTCTGGAGGTGGTGCGCTGAGAGACTGGCCTGTAGGAGATAATGATCTGTCCATGACAAGGGTGTGACCCTCACATCTCCCACTACCGGATCACCCGCCTCAAGGCCAGAACAGAACACCAGGTCGAGGGTATGCCCCCCACATGGGTCGGGCAGTTGACAACTTGGGACAAGTCCATGGTTGCCATGGTGGCCATGAACTCTCACTCCACTCCCACAAGGCCAGTATCAGCATGGGCACTGAAGTTCCCCAGGACCAAAGTCCTGGAGAAGCTCAACACCATCACTGAGACCAGCTCTGCTAGAGTGGCAAGGGATGCCACTGGGCAGGAAGGGGCCCAGTATACCAGTAGCTCCCCTAGATTGCCCCCCAGCCAAATCAAACACCACATGGAGGGCCTCAATCCCTGGAATCACCTCAACTGGATACCTCCTAACAGGTCATGTCTCTCTAAAAATAATAGCTACATCACCTCCCCAGCCCCCAGTGTGGGGCTGGTGCTGCACGGCATAGCCAGCTGGAGTGAGATTGGCCAAAATTGGCCCTGCCTTCTCGTCCAGCCAGGTTTCCACGATACATACAAGGTCCGCAGCCCCATCCAAGATCTGATCTCAGATTACTGGGACCTTATTTGCCATGGACCTTGCATTTAACAGCATCAGCCCCCCACTGACTTTAGACCCTGCTCCTCCTTCACCTCCAGTGGGGGGGAGGCTCTTTTGACCTTCACAAGGGACCTAGTTCCCCTGGGGGCCTGAACCACACACACCCGTGGACCATACCATGCCAGAACCACCCCATAGTAGCTCCTCCCTTCCCGCCCACACCATTCTGATCCCCTCCTATCAGCTGCCCCCCCCCCAGAGTCCTCAGAGTTTCCCCCTCCCTTTCCACTCTTCCCTCTCCCATTCTCCCCTCCAACCTCTACTTGGGGCTCTCTCTCCCACAGAGAATCCCCCCTTCCCCAGAAAAGCCCTCTGCCCCTCCTTCCTCCCCCCGGGATTCCTCCTCTCACAAAGAATCCCCTCTTCCACCCACCCCCTTCCCTCCCCGGGACTCCCCTTCTCACAGGGAGTCCCCCCAACCCTCCAAGGGCCACCTCCCCCCTCTCAGCAGGGGGGTTGGCCCTATCCACCCTAACCCACTCCCCATGCCCCCCACCCTCAAGCCACACCCACCTCATCCCCCACAAAACCCCTAAAAACCACAAGTTAAAAAACAAAATAAAAACCATCTGCCCCTAATCCCACCTCCTCCAAATGGGGACAGGGGAATTGATGCCTTTGGGACCGGGCAAAACGGCTCCAAATGATGGTAACAGAGAGCAATGGGTCCGGCAGCAGGTCCAATGACAGCAGCAGTGACAGTAATATTGGGGCAGCGGTGGCAGCAGCGGGGATGGGCCACAAAATACCAGTTTTCGTGTCTGTGGAGCAGAGGGGGGCCCTGGGTGCTATGGTCCAGCCAACAGTCCAGCCAACGGCTGACACCCTTTGGGTGCCGCCCTTCGGCTGGCGCCCAAAGGACCCCACCCTTGATGTTATTACCTAGTGGGGGAAGGGAAGGGCAGAGTGGCTGAGGGCTCCTCCAATCCAAACAGCCCCCTATCCCTACAGCATGCTGCGGCGAGGGAGCCTGCAGGAGCCCCCACAGCAGTGGCAGTACTTCAGTCAAGCCCTCTGAGGTGGTAAGTACCACTCTGGAACCCCAGAAAATGGTGGGGAGGAGGTCGGATCTACTATCCTGGGGCTAGGGATGAAACTCGGGCTACAGTATGGATTGGTTTCCCATCTTCATTGGGAAAATCTTCCATTGACTTCAAGGTTATTGAATGGGTGGTGGCTCAGCAGCTTCAGGAGCATTTGAACCAGGCCATTTCTTGATCCCTTGCAGTCTAGCTTCTATCCAGGTTATAGCACAGAGACTGTGCTTGTGGCCTTGGTCAATGACCTCTCCTGAGAGTTGGACCAGGGTCATTTGACCCTGTTGATTTTGTTAGACCTCTTGGTTGCATTTCATATCATTGATCATGAATTGTTGGTGTCTCAGCTGCGGGACCGGGCAGGGATAAGCGGGACTGTTCTTGAATGGTTCCGCTCTTTCCTGACTGGGAGAACCCAGTGTGTAGTGCTGGGGGATTATTTATCTTCTCCCCGGGGCCTCACGTGTGGAGTCCCGCAGGGTTCCATCTTATCCCCTCTCCTGTTCAATGTGTATACGCAACCTTTGAGGGAGGTTGTCATATAATTTGGTGTAAGGTGTCATCAATATTCTGATGACACCCAACTATATCTATCATTTTCATAAGACCCAGGTCTGACAGTCTGTGTGCTTACCCGGTGTTTGTCAGCTGTGGGGGATTAGATGACGGTGAGCCGCTTGAAGTTAAATCCTGACAAGATGGAGGTGATGGTTGTGGGGAAAGCCAGGGGAGTGATGGCCCCCATCACTGATGGGGTCCGTCCTCCCCTGGTATCTCTGGTCCGTAGTCTAGGGTTGCTCCTTGACCTGCAGCTCTGCCTCGATGTCCAGGTGGCAGCTGTGGTGAAGGGTGCATTCCGCCAATTACATTTGGTACGTCGGCTTAGGCCGTATGTCTCAGACTCGGATCTGGCCACAATCATCCATGCTTTTTTTACCTCGAGATTAGACTACTGTAACACACTCTACGTGGGGCTACCCTAGGTGATGGTCCAGAAACTGCAGCTGGTGCAGAATGTGGCATCCCGTCTCCTAAAGGGGACAGGCCGATGCATGCACAGTACTCCAATGCTCCGTTCTCTGCACTGGCTGCTGATAGTCTTCCGATTCCAAGGTGTTGGTGCTGACTTTTAAAGCCGTAAATGGCCTGAGCCCCACCTACCTGCAGGACCGCTTCACCCTCCATATCTTGGCTCTGTCTCTGCTGTCGGCCGGGGGCATCTTCCTTGAGGTGCCCTGGGTTTCCCAAGTATCAACCATGAGGAGGACGTTCTCTATGGCTGCACCATGACTGTGGAACTCCCTCCTGTTGGAGGTCTGCCTGGCCACCGACCTCCCCTCTTTCCGCAGACAGTGTAAGACCTGGCTGTTCCACCAGGCCTTTGCTGAGGGAGATGGGATGGGTGGGTTGGGTTAGAGAGGGGCTCTGTTTGGGTATTGAGTTTTTAAATTAATAATGTTGATTTTAAATGGTTTTTATTATATGTTTTTAGAATGTTGTTAGCTGCCCTGAGATGTTTGTAAGCAGGAGGGGGCGGCATATAAAGTAAATAAATAAATAAAATAAATAAATAAATGGGAAAATTTGAATCTGTAATCTGTAATTAATCCACAAATTGGAGATCCAAATCAATAATTCAATCCGAATGCCCATCTCTAATGTCTACATACCCCTGTCCTCTCTCTGACTATGTTACAGTTGTGGAGGCAGGGGGAGTTACTGCCCTCTGATTGGATGTGCCCCTTTTCCTATTTGTGTGTCTTTTATCCAGTTAGATTTAACCCATGGAATTTGACAAGAGTGTTTTTATCTTCCTGCAGATTCATCAACTGGCCAAAACTAATTGGTATAAAACCTATTGGGCCAGCCTCTAAAGTGATATAACTTGGTGTAGATCGGCTGGCGTTAGGGTTGCCAGATCAGACTTTTATTTATTTATTTATTTATTTATTAAAGATAGCCTACAGAGCTGAGGGATTCCGAAATATGGACCGTTCATAATGTTCCATGGAGTTGTGGTGTTCTGAATAAGGGACGTCCACTATGTTCCATGAAGCTGTGGTATTCTGAGTAAGGGATGTCTGTTGAAAATAAGGGTTGTCCCTTTTGTTCTGTAGAACTGTATGACTCTGAAATAAGAGGTGCTCCCTTGAAATAAGGGACACCTGGCAACCTGAGTTGAAATTAATGTAGACACAACTGCTAACAAGCTGTAATGATCTCTTTTCTAAATTTCCTCACCAATCTCAATTTAGTCATGGCTGAATCCTCTTCTTACATCACTAACTGTCCCTTTTTGATACATGATTGGCTTTGTCTGTTTAGAAACTCTGGCAGAATTCCTGTTAAGTTAATAGTACTTTTGCCATTGACTTGTATGGAACCAGAATTTTAACCCCTATTTTAAGATACCTTGGCCTCTTGTTATCCCCTCAGTCAACCTCTATACCATGAAATGCATCTGTTTTATTTTTGTGTTGCAACTCCCTTGCATCTTGTTGCCAATTGCCCACCCACATTTTCCAGAAATGCCTTTTCAGTCCACTTAGTCCTTTTACTCCTGCAAGACAAAACCATAACTCCCGCTGATGGTTTTTTGGAAGAAAGTATGTTTCTGATGACAAATTTGCTTTTGACGAAAAATAAACTCCTCCATTGGAAAATTTCCCCCTTTTTTTAGATCGGAAATGTTGGTCACAACTACAAGCTGCATCCTATTTCTTTGATGAAATGGTAATCTAGGACGATAGCCAGCACCTATAAAAGTGACATTAGTAGAGTTGTAAGAGTCTAATGGTTGTGAGTTTAAACTCCATGTAGAAAGTAGTAAATTTTACAATCCAGATTTTCAATGTATAAATGGAAATGAGATACAATAAGCAGCACCCCCAGGGTAGCAGTATAAAATCTACAGTAAATTCTCACTGCATGGAAAAACCAGAGATGTTTCCTAGCTACTGTAACAAGGAGGAGTTTCCTAGCTACCTTACTATGGATTGTCTCTGGACACGAGGAACAATATTGTAGCATTGTCTGGCAGGGGTTCTAGTTATCACTGGTCCTTCATTGACATGGGAAGATTGTGTCCTTTGCTCGTGAGTAGAAGCATGAGTCTCCTCCTAAACAATATGAGAAAGATGATCCTGTGATTAATAGTTGCGCCTGATTCACCCAGCCAAATCATCTGACTGCAATGTGAATCGAAACAAATTAGTGTTATTTCAGGGAGCTGAGATGCTCTGTATGAGAAAGAAGCAGCAACTTTTGTCCAAATGTTGTAAATGAAAGAGGGATTTACTGAGTCAATGGGCAACAAAATGGGGGAAATAATCCTCACTATACATACATGATGATAAGTTCAAATGGGTGTAACCACTCAGGAAAAGGATCTTAGAGTCATGGGTAGTTTCTTGAAGACATCAGCTCAGTGCGTGGCAGCAGTCAAAAAGGCAAAATGAATGCTAGGCATTACTGTAAAAGGAATAGAAAATAAATGGGAAAATATCATAATACCACTGTATAAATGTTTGGTATGATCCCACCTAGAATACTGTGTGCAGTTCTGTTTGCCCCATTTCAGGAGAGAGAGAATAGAACTGGAAAAGGTTCAGAGAAGGGCAACAAGACTGATAGAAGGAATGGACTGACTTCTATATGAGGAGAGGCTCAACAGGTTGGGGCTGTTTAGCTTGGAGAATAGATGATGAAAGGGGGGGATATGACAGAAATTTATAAGATCATGAGTGACATGGAGAAAGTAAATAGGGAACTGTGGTTTACCCTTTCTCACAATAAGAGAACAAGGGGACACTCTCTGAAGTTAAATGGCAGCAGATTTAATACGAATAAAAGGAAATACTTTTTCACACAGCAGACAATACAGTTGTGGAACTCATTGCCAGTGGAGGCTGTGAAAACCAGCAGCATAATTAGTTTCAAACAGAAATTAGATAAATTCTTAGAGAATAGAACCTTAAATGCCTACTAGTTTGGGCTTAAACCTCTGGTTACCTGTAGCTGAGAGTGGTTAGCAGGTGATGGGTCAAACTTCCATGACCTGTACATGTACTTGTCTTGAGCTACCAGAGCTGGCCACTGTTGGAGACAGGATGCTGGGATGGACCACTGGTCTGATTCAGCATGGCTCTTCTTATGTTCTTAATTTTATTTAGGTTCCCTGGATGTTGTTTCTAAGGAGGCGTTCTTACAAGCGTGGTACCAGATATGGAGGCTATTCTTCTGGAGTAACTACCTTTCCATTCTTACCAATAGGAGGAGCCAGGCATTAAATAGCTCCTCCCCGACTACCCTCTTTTGGAACTTGCAGGGAACTTTCCTTGGGGAGAGCAGGGGAGGACAATAGCAGTCAGTGAGGCAGACAGGAAGTACTGAAGTTTTCTGGGACAGTGCAAGACTGCATGGAGAAATGTAAAAGAGGGGAAATTCTTGGGATGGAATACCAGGGGGAATTCTGGTTTCAGTTTTGGTTTCAGTTTATAGGTTTCTTACAAATTTAATTATGGGTTTGGTTTTCAATTCTGCATTTAAATCCATTAAAACCTATAAATGGACAAGTTTTTTAAAAAACCTGCACATGCACAAATGACCACTGGGCCATTCGGCTCATAGCCATCCTTTTCCAAAATGGTGCCAACAGTGTCGGGGCCATTTTGGAAAAGGCTAGCCAGCCTGGATTTAAATTTTTCCCCAACCCTATGCCCATCCTCTAGGGCCTGTATTTTCACCACTCTCTGGACCCTGTACTTACCAGCCTCAGAGGCCTTGATTGAAGCTCCACTGCTGCTGTAGAGCTCTGGCAGGCTCCCTCGCCATGGCATCCTTCTTCCTCTGGATTGCACATGTGCAAAATGGCTGCCAGTCCCACTGTCCTTAACTAAAATGGTGACTACATAATTTTGGCTGCCACCTTTTTGGATAAGGGCAGCAGACATTTTGCACATGCATAAAACCTGGTGGCCATTTTGAACATGCGTGATCTGTAGAAGGGAAGATGCTGTGGTGAAGGAGCCTGCTGGAGCCCCCACAGCAGCGGTAATGTTTGCATCAAGCCCTCCAAGGCTTGCTTGCAGATGCAATTCCCTGCCCTTTCATTTTTAACCCCCATGTATGTGTGATTACAGGCAAAAACAAAAGAAGCAAGGAGTTAGCTATTTCAAATGCTTGCATGAACAATCATCTTCCCTTGGAAATACCCCACAGAGGTGACATGGCCTCTGATGGTTTCTTTGACTATTGGGAAAAAATGTTTTTGCTGACATGCTAAGCTGTGGCTGGAGATTCCTACT
This sequence comes from Sphenodon punctatus, assembly GCA_003113815.1. Classification (NCBI taxonomy): domain Eukaryota; kingdom Metazoa; phylum Chordata; class Lepidosauria; order Sphenodontia; family Sphenodontidae; genus Sphenodon; species Sphenodon punctatus. Next base: position 470,610 of record QEPC01014514.1, on the reverse strand, counting down.
CTGAGACTCTACTGACCTGTACCTTTCTGGGGAATTCTCCCAGTTTATATTTCTCCATGCAGTTTTGCACTGTCCCAGAAAGCCTCAGTGCTTCCTTCTTCCTGTTTGGTGCTTGGGCTTTACAGGTTACAGACTAAGAAATCAGCATTAACTGTTATACATTGACTACTCTGGGAAACCAATATAGCAACTGGAATCTGGTCTTACAAACACAATATACATGACTCTGAGTCATTGGGGGGGAGGGCATGAATTTTCAGGCTCCCTTTAATAGCCTGACACAGTGGTCTAAATGGTGCATGTATTTGCAGTGGCGTCTCCTCCCTCGGGGCGTTGGGGCAGACACTCCCCCCAAACCCCTCAGGGGTCCTCCCCCATGTTTGGTGGGGAGCCAGAGTCTACTCCTTCAGCTGATCCACTGACAGCTCTGAGTTTCCCCACTTGTCTGAAGGCTTTGTTTACATTGTAACCCTGCGCTGCTGGCTGCCTGCAGAGCCGATGAGTCATAGCTCTGGCACGCATCCAGAAGCTAACAGCTGATATGTAATCAAAGCCTGCAGGGAAAGAACTGCCGGTGCTTGTGAGTCATTCTTCAAGGGGAGGAGGGGGAGGGGAAAGGGGAGAGGGCAAACCTCCTGCTGATGCTCCTCCCTCCCTCTAGCTTTCCACTCACTGGCCAGAAAGTTAGAGGGAGGCGGGGACTTAGAGGATCTCCCCAAGCCCTCAGGGAGCATGCACTGGGTGCAGGCCCAGAAAAGCAGTGCTTTCTGGAGGATTGGAGAGGGAGTGGGGGAGGTGCCGGGTGCTGATTGTCTGGGTTCCTATGGAGAAACACAGCCAATCAGCAAAGTCTAGGGGGCATGTCAGGGATCCTTTTCTAAATGCTCTGGCCACACCATATTTCCTCTTTTTCCCCCTCGCCCCTCCCCTACCAGGAGGAGGGAGGGAAAGAGCTCACTCCTTCTTCCTTCTCTAAGTTTGCTGGAGGGGAAGGGGAAGAGAGAGAGAGAGAGACCACTTACCCTCTCTTTTTTACAAGAGGGAAGGGGCCAGGGACTTGTTTGGAGGGAAGAACAACTGAAGGTGGTTATCAGAGTCAGACTAGAATGATCAGGAGGACTCATCCTTTCAGAAACCTGGTAAGTTTTGAAAAAACAACCCCCCATCCTGATCTCCTGTACATTGTTTGTTTGCTTGTGCTTTCTTTTGTCCTCTTCTCCCCCTCCCCCCCATTACAGGCAGGAGTAATTAATAATTTTGTGAGCCCAGTTGGAAGGACTCTGCTGCCTTGCCTCCTATTCTTTAAAATATTTTCTTGGTCCTTGCTATTTTTCACCCTGTATGAGCCCCTGTCGCCTTAATTGTCTGCTTTCTGTTTGTTTGGGGGGAATTTTTTTGGAGGGGGCTTGGATGGAAGGGTTTCTAATCTTTGCTGGAATGCTCACTACATTTAAAATGACCCCCTTTTCAGTGCCATTTTAAAGGCCTTTCTGGTGCAAGAAGGTCACCATGCCACATGTTGGCTCACTAATGGCTAGTCTTTGTATAAATGTTTGTTCCCTGTCTGATTGCATCAGATGCATTTTACACTGTAAGTTTAGTTTGCAACAGAACTGTATAGCATGTTCTGGGGGACAAGTGGAACTTCATGCTGCTGCTTTTGTGGTGTGCTAAAGACTTAACATAATACTGTTAGCTTGAGATGGTTTGTTTTGCTTACTCTGTGATTACGTATACACTGCTAGGGTTCCCCCTCATCTCCCTCTGACTGCTAGTAGTGCCGGGATGGGACACCGATTGGACTGGGAGATAAAACTGTAAACAAACAAGTCTTTCCCATGTGAGTGATCAGAAGGTTGTTGCCTTGTAAAGAAGGTTCTTCAAGATGGCTCCCAACATCCTCACAACTAGGTTGTGCATGCAGGCATGCTCACCATATTCAAATAATAAATCTTGTGATGATCTTGAGCTCCTCTAGTATAAAAAAACACTCTTCCCCCCTCAGAATGACAGTTCCTCCCAACCCTTTCTAGGAATATAAGAAAATTCCATGCGGGGCTGGAAGGGTGGGTTTTTTGAGAATGTTAGGAGCCATCTCAAAGAACCTTGTTTACAAGGCAGCAACCTTCTGTTCTTATTCGAGTGGCTCCTCACAGGCTGTTTTTACACAGCTCTGCTGGGTGGGAGGTCCATGGGCATGCCAGTGCATGGGCAGGGTGTGCACACAGCTGCACACGCATCCCCACTCATCGCCCACTCATCCACACCCACGGAGATACCTCTGGTTTCCCCAGTTGCTCCGTGCATGGGGACAAGATGGGGGGTGAGTGGGGATGTGTGTTAGGCACGCGTGTGCACAGCACGCACTGCTACTCACTACAGGTGGGCACCCCGCGTCGTTCACACAGTGCTCCCTGACCCATGAACAAGCAGAAAATCTGCATGTTCATGGGTGGGGAGAGGCCCATGTAAAAAGAGTCACATTCTCACAACTCTTTTACTTATACTATCTAAGGAATTTAGGGTGTAAAGCAATATCTATTCTATCTTGGAAAATCTGCAAATATGGTTCTGAGATTATTATGGCTGTTATTTCACTAACTCTTATTAATGAAGTTATTTCTAACAGGAATACTGTCTTTAAACCCCCACCCTATAACCAGTTCATTTGTGCCCCCCATATAATGAATTCATGCTGGCCAGAGTGTGCAAATGAAATGGTTATGGGGGGGGGCATTGTGAATTTATTATATTGGGGTGGGGCCACAAATGAACTGGCTATGGGGTGGAGGCAAGAGTGAATTAATTATGGGGACCAACTGAACTGGTTTATTTCATTATGCCATGAAAAGAGACTCTCTCTCTCTCTCTCTCTAGGCTCTTTTAATGGCATAATGCACTTAATAGGCTGGCTGCATTTTGTGTGTCTTGTGTGTTTGGGTGAAAACAGACATGACGCTAACCACCCTTTAACCACCCTTGGTGGTCATTTATGCATGTTTCAGGGCTTCATAAGGCACCAATACAGCCCTGCAACATGCATAAATAACCACCAAGGGTGGTTAAAGGGTGGTTAGCGTCATGTCTGTTTTCACCCCTAGATAACAGAGCTCCTAGGCCTGCCAGAGAGAGGGACCCATCTTGACTTCATGGCCAGGGGCCCATTGCACACTAGCTAATGGCTAGTCTTTTCCTGCATGTTCCCTCTCTGGTTGCAGCAGATGCCTTTTACATTGCAAATTTAGTTTGCAACAGAACTGTGTACCATGTTCTGGGGGACATTTTATGTGCAGCAGACATTCCAGCAAAGATTAGAAACCCTTCCATCCAATCCCTATGGTTCCCCCCAGCCAAAACCCAGAAAGCAGACAGTTTAGGTGAAAAACAGCAAAGGGGCCATTTTAACTAAGATTAGCCATGGTCATTGAGGGCCTCCACAAAATGGACACTGCCTTTGCAGATGCAAAGCTTTGGAGAGGATGGGGAACCCCAGCAGTGCACATGCAAACACAGAGCAAGCAAAGCAAACCATCTCAAGCCAACAATATTATGTTACATCTTTAGCACACCACAAAAGCAGCAGCATGAAGTCAGTGTTAGTTTCAAGGCTTTTATGCTGCAAGAAGACCACCATGCCACATGTTGGTTCACTAATGGCTAGTTTTTGCATGCATGTTCCCTCTCTGGTTGCAGCAGATGCCTTTTACATTGCAACAGAACTGTGTAGCATGTTTTGGTGAACAAGTAGAACTGCATGCTGATGCTTTTGTGGTGTGCTAAGGAGTTCACATAATATTGTTGGCTTAAGGTGGTTTGCTTTGCTCGCTCTGTGTTTGCACGTGCACTTCTGGCTCTGCCTACCATTGGCTAGGCTCTGCCTACCATTGGCCTAGCCCCTCCCATTTCTGGCCCCACCCTGCACCCCACCAACCTTGAAACCCACCAGCTGCCCCTGTGTGCTTGAGCCCTACTTGGACCAAAAATTGGGCCCCAGTCCTACTATGAGTCAATGCTGGGTCCAGCCCAAACCTGGTCCCAACGCAGCTGGGCTTTTCTGAGCCTGGTCCAATGTATCTGGATAGTCCTGCCTCCCCACCCCCTGAATGCTGTACCATCATGATGCTTCATGTGCCAGAAAAAGAGCATGGTTAGGGCATTCCTCTATCCCTTTCCAATGTGGCCACACCCCTTGCAGAATGTTATAAATTACAATGTTTTGTAGGGAGTGGGACTTCACTCTGATAGAGAGCCCAGCCTGTGGAGGTTGGGCAGACAGTTTGCTTGACCTGGCCTGGGCCTGGCAGGACTAGTTGGATACCATCAGGGTTGACCAGAAAGCATCTAGTGTGCACATCTATGAAACTTGAGCAGGTGTCTGCATTTAAGAGTGCACACAATTTTGTTGGTACACAAGCTTGGCTGAGTAGGGACTTCGTTAAAAACTTACCCCCTCAAATATCTTTGGTTTCTCCCATCTCTTGCTGAATGATTATGAAACTTGCTATTTTTGAAAATGTAGCAATCTCTTATACATTAGACAGAAGGTTTTAGGAAATAGGCAATGTGGGATGTACTGGAAAGAAAAAAAAATCAATCTGTATATTTGCCTTTTAACTAGTTGGAGACAAACTGTCACATGTTTTTGGCACATTAATGAACTCTGCCTTATTTAATCTCTGCTATGATCTCATAATATGAATTTATATCCCATTTGGGTATTAAAAAGTCTAAAGTCCCTGATTTAAGTTTCCAGATTTAAGCTGTAATCACTTTGGGATCCTGATCCTTAATAACTAGGAGGGGGCTGCTTTGAATAAAAGTGTGTGTGTGGGGGGGGGAAGTAGTACATAATTGTAACCAGACATTTGTGAAGGGAACAGAATATCTACACAGGACAACTTCTGCAAACTTAAACATGCAGCTAAGAACTTAAAGATGATATTGCAACTGTACTGAACTGCGTGGTTCCTGAGGAAGTCAGAAACTGTGACATATAGAATCTTAGCATATTCTTGGATAGTGCTCCCTGCCCTTTCACATCAAATGGAGCCCTTTGACACATGCTGAAATGGGTACCTGAAAAAATGGGTAGACTGATAGAATCTGTGGTGCCTAAACTACACAGGCATCTCAAAATCTCCAAATGGTACCCGAATGAGCACCCATTTCAGCATACCTAGGTCCCAGGAGAGGTGAGGCATCAGCATTCTGGGCAGTGATGGCAGGAAAGAGGAGGCTTTGGTTGTCCAGGCCCCATGAGGCAAGGTAGGAGTGGCATGGCAGTGGAAGAGGTGATCCAGGCCCTGAGGTCTCTGCCTGCCAACTGGGTACATGGACACATGTGCCCATCCACAGTCTATCCCTTCTGGGGAAGAGCACATGTGCCTGGCAGGTCTTGGCCATAAGTCTCAGTCCTCTGGGCACCAGATCACCCCTCTGTCACACTAGTTCCTCTACACTCCTTTCCCTCCACCAACTGGGACCCTGGATTGCCAAAGCTGCCTCTTTACTGCCTCTGTTGCTTGAAATGTCACTATGTCCTCCATCGCACTGAACCCAGGTAAGCGGGGGAAGGGTAGGATTTGCTACCCATGGGTGCACCCTGGGTACATGGACACCCCTGTGGGTATGCTGATACCTGTCAGGGCCCATCCTCATCAGGAGTTGCTGGGGCATGGGCAGCTTTTGTAGTAAGTCCATTCTGAGCTACCTCCTTAGGGAGGAAGCCCTTGCTGGGTCAGGGGGCACCAGGTGTTTTCATAGGATCAGGTTGGCCATGAAGAGTCGTTGCAGGATTGGACCCACAAGGGTAAGTTTCCACAGGATCAGGTTAGCAATGAGGAGTCAATGCCTGATCAGTACCACAGTGGTAAGTTCCCATAGGATTGGGTCAGCAGTGATGCCAGGTTCAACCAGGAACTCTGTATGGGTGTGGGTGTCATTGGTAGGAAGAGGGGCACTGGGCATAGTCAGTTCTTAGGTGAGAGTCAGCCAAGTGTTTAGTCTGGAGAAGACATTCAAAGGGTAGGCAGGTTCAGAGTCCACACAGGGTCAAGCTGAGAGATCTGTCTAAAGGGCAAAGGGGGAGGGGAGAGAGGGAGTAGATGCACAGGGTAGCAAGCAGCTGGGATAGGAGAACTGGTCTGAGACTTGAAGAGAGTGAAATCCATAATGAGTGATGTGGCCAGACAGAGGCACTGAGCTACTTTGGGAATCTCAGGGTATGGTCTGGCTTTTAAACCCAGTTAGGTGTCTCTTAGGGATGGGCGAACGCGGTTCGGTAGTTCGGTGTTCGGCCCGAACTCGGCCTGTTCGGACAACCGAACACGAACACGAACACGAACGCACCGAACGGACCGAACACCGAACACCGAACACCGAAATGGCGAACACACCGAACCGAACCGAACACCGAACTACGAAATGGCCGAACACACCGAACGGAACCGAACACCGAACTACGAAATGGCCGAACAGTTCGTTCAATTCGAATCGCGTTCGGTTGTGTTCGGGTGGCTAAAACATGGTCTTCTGTCAGGTCACTGGAAGGCCAAATGTAGCAGGGAGGGGGAAGTCATTTGACTCAGCTAGGAGCAGACTTCCAGGCACCAGGGGTGGAGGGTGGAGAGTGGCTTGGAGTAGCAGCCAGCCTGATGAATCACCATCTCTTTTCGCCTCAGACCACTGGCTTGGCAGTCTATGATTGGCCACGGGCTAGGCTGCACGGAGCCAATGGGGCTGATTTGAGGCGGGCGCAGCAAGAAACAAAACTGTCTGCCTCCCCCCTTCCCAATACCTTCTGAGCTAGTCACTGTTCCTGAGCAGCAGGCGTTTCAGAAGGCTCCCTCACCCAGCATTTTCCAGCTCCCCAATCCATTGCCATCCTCCTCCTATTTCACCCATCCAACCCATCTACCCCCATATTCTCATTTATTTACATTAGCTTTGATAGATTTAGTTGTTATTTTTTGTTTTTATCCCTCCCTGTGTTCAATCTTCAATCTTCCTCCTTCCCTCCCCCCTCCATTGAATATTCCCTCCCCATTCCCTTCCCCTGTTTTTTTGATTCATTAGAGTAGTAGTATATTATTAATTTATAGATTGATTTAGGTTTCATTTCAGTTTTGTACCCCTCCTTGTCTTGTTTGTGATTGCCCCCCAACCCCCATCCCATATATTCATAGGTAGATAGATAGGATTAGGTCGATACATTTTTGTTTTGACATAGTAGGAGTAGTTTAGTTTAAGGTTTACTGATAGAGATAGAGTTTACTGTTTTCTGTGATTCAGCTTTAGGGTTTGTTGGAGTTATTCATAGCATTTAGAATACATTTATTAGTTAGGTAGTTAGTTAGTTATTAGTGTAGATATAGAGATATAAATATTTGATAAAAAAATTCAATAAAATTTTTTTAAAAAATTATATATTAAAAAACATTGTTTTTTTCGGGAGAAATGGAGAAGGGAAGGAGAGGCCGATCTGCTGCCCGTAGGGGAGGCAATGGGGCACGTCCCAGAGGCCGTGCACGAGGAGCGGCAGCAGGCAGCAGCAGTAGCCAGAGGCAGAGCGCCTCACCCCCTCCCAAAATCAGGAGGCCTGCTTTAGGGGCCCAGGGTGCTCTGCAACGTCTCCTGGCAGTGCCCTCCACTGACACTCAGGGCACTGGAAGGCCTGCAGGACTTGAGGCTCAGGCTGCTGCATCTGTGTCTGCTGTGCGTGGTGATGGAGCAGGAGCTGGGGCTGCTTCTTCTACCGATGTTCCTCCAGGGCCACCAATGTCCCCCACAGTCGAGGAAATCCCCAGTAGCCCAGAGCTGGTGGATCCCACCCCGGCTGCTAGAGGCAGGGCCCGATCCCCGGGCAATGCCAGTACTAGGGACTGGGAGAGGAGGAGTGGCAGCAGCGGCAGCTGCAGCAGCACTAGCAGCCACAGAGGGGGGCACAGGGAGAGTGCCAGCAGCATGGCGGGCACGGGCAGTCTACCCTCCGGGTCCCAGTACTCCCCTTCTGGGGACATCGCCATGATCGCTGGGGACAGTGAGGAAGAGGCAGCAGTCAGTGACACTAGTGCCGCAGAGGATATCTATGTCCATGAGGCAATGTCTGACCCTCCTCCTCCCAGAGCTGCATCACCACCAGTGCCACAAAGTTCTCCCTCTCCCAGCAGCACTGGCAGCAGCACGTCTGCCGGGGCGGGCAAGAAGGCAGCAGGAGGGGGAAAAAAATCCACTGTCTGGGAGCATTTTAAGCAGGTGAGGGCAGATGATCCCAGAGAGGTGCAGTGCACGCTGTGCCAAAAGGTGGTGAAGCGTGGGCGGGCGCTTGCCAACCTTGGCACAACTGCAATGGCCAGGCACCTGAAGGCATGCCACAGTGCTGTGTTGCTGAGCGGGAAGGCAGGCGAAGTGGATGCCAGCGGGTTCCCGACTCCAGCGGCCAGTCGCCCGGCCCATTCAGCGGGCCAGCGTTCTGCAGCTACTGCTGCTGCCTCTACCAGCAGCAGGAGCATTATGGGGGCAGAAAAACTGCAGGAGCCTCCCCAGCAGCACCGCCAGTCCACCATGGAGGAGATGGGGTGGGGCGATGTGTCGAGGCCATCGGCAGGGCGCCGTGGCACAGGCTTCCAGGAAAAAGGCAAGCGCCTGGTTGCCGAGATGATTGCCCTGGATGGCCAGCCCTTCTCCATTGTGGAGGACAAGGGCTTCCAGCGTCTGCTTGCGTTCCTGGCTCCCAACTTTAAGCTTCCTTCCCGCTCCGCCCTGAGTCGGACTGTGGTCCCACAGTTATATAGGGCTTTGAAGGAGCGGGTGAGGGAGCAGCTTGCAGGGGCTGGGGGGGCAACGGTCCACTTCACCACGGACCTGTGGTCCTCCAGGAACGCCCAGCATGCCTACCTGGCAGTGACTGCACACTGGTGGCAGGACGCAAAGGCAGTGCTTGGCAGTGGCAGGAGGGGACCTGAAGCAGGGTATAGGTGGGCCCTGCTTCAGTCCCAAGTTATGGACAGCTCCCACACCGCAAGGAAGGTAGAGGCAGCCCTGACCACCATGGTGAGGGAGTGGCTCACGCCAGGCGTGGCCTTCACCAAGGGGTGTGTGGTCACGGACAACGCGGCCAATATGCTTAAGGCAGTCCGTGACGGGGGGTTCACGAGTATCCCTTGCGCCGCACACACCCTCCACCTGGTGGTGAAGGACGCTCTGGGCTTGGGTGATAAAGGCATTGGGCCAGGCACCCTTAGCTCCCTGGTCGAGCGGGGGAGGAAGCTGGCGGGCTTCTTCAACCGCAGCGTGAAGGGCAGCGAACTCCTCCGGGAGAAGCAGGCTGAGCAAGGGTCCCCGGTGCACACCCTGATCCAGGATGTCTCCACCCGGTGGAACTCCACCTTCCTGATGCTGGAGCGGCTTCTTGAACAGAAAGCCGCCCTGCATCAGGTGGAACTGGAGACAGACATCGAGTCACCTCCAGGGTACAACAGGGAGGAATGGGATATTATATCCCAAACCGTCTCTGTCCTGAGACCATTCCTGGCCGTCACGGAGACACTGAGCAGCTCCACTGCCACCCTCAGCCAGGTGACCCCGCTGGTGCATAGTCTCCACAGCAGCCTGGATGAGATTCTTGGGGCGGTGGGGCGGGATCGTGGCCCTCAGGGCAGGAGAATGTGCGACGAGGCGATGGAGCTAGCCGACAAGTTGAAGGCGGGCCTGAGCGCTCGCTTTGGTGACCTCCTGCGCCGGGACGAATATGTCCTGGCAACCATGCTGGACCCCAGGATCAAGGGCAGCATGGCACGGGAAAGTGCGCACTATGGCCTCCAGAAGGGGATGCTGGTCGATAAGGTCAGGCAGGCAGAGCGGGCCATGCAGCGGGATGCCCCTGGGGATGGTGGGAGTAGGAGCAGCGACCCTCAGCCATCTGGGTCTATCCCTGCCTCCAGCAGCAGCAGGACCCTTACTGCCAGCAGCTCCTCCTCTGTTCTGTCCACTCAGGGGAGCATGGGGACCAGCAGCACAAAAGGGCAAGCAGCGTGGCTGAGGGCAGTGGGGCAGGTGGTGCCCACCCAGAGCTACCGGAGGGAGTATGATGGCGCCTCAGCAGCAGTGGAGACCTATCTGGAGGAGGAGCCTTGCATAGAACCCGGCAGCGATCCCTTGGCCTACTGGGCCAGCAAGGCCCAAGTGTGGCCGGCCCTGTCCAAAGTGGCCAAGGGATTCCTGTCCTGCCCACCAACCAGTGTCCCCAGCGAGAGGGTGTTCTCCATCGCGGGGGACATATGTTCCCCGCACCGCCTGAGACTGGGGGCCAAGTTGGTGGAGCAGTTGCTCTTTCTCAAGGTGAACCTTCCGCTGCTGGGATTCCCGGAGCTGCCCCTGGACAAAGAGTGATGGTGCAGTGGCACACGCCATCCATCCCATGCCAGGGGCAGTCGTGGGACAGGGCTCCTCCTCCTCCATCCAGGGCTCGGCTGCAATAGTACTGTGCTGCTGAGGTGCTGTCCCTCCATCCCAATGCTTGCACCCACCCTGCCTCTCTCTCTTTGCCTCTCTCTCTCTCTCTCTCTCTGCCTCTCTCTCTCTCTCTCTCTCTTACTAGACGGCCTAGGCCGCCTTATCTGACTGACCTCATGATGCAGGCTGGGCCTAGGAAACCAAACAAACAAACTGTAAGTCTGCCACCCGGCTTATGACTACCCAATTCCTCGTGGGGCAGAAGCTGAATGACAAACCCTCTCCCCTTTCCAGAAAGAAAAAGAACAGCTTTAAATAACATTTAACAATTTAATTAACACTTAAATAACCAACCTTAACTTAACACTATATACTTAACACTATAAAAACAGAACAACAACAAAACAACATTTCAAACAAAAGCAAACATGAAAAGGAAACTTAAAAAACACAAGCTAAGAGTCTCTGTCTCAATGGCCACTGCCACTGGGCCTGTCAGTCTCAGAGTGCCCCCCCCGTGTTTGGGGAAAAGGCAGGATGTCTTCCGGCGGCTGGCAGTCCAGAGGGCAGGCCACCGTGGAGGGGTCGAACCCGCCGTTCTGCACGGCATACTCCAGCGCCGCGGCGACATTGTTGTGCCACCTGGAGAGTGCCTGCTGGTAGCCACGCAGGCATTGCTGCTCGGTGGCCACATACTGGCCGTAGGCCACCACCCGCCGCTTCTCAGAGCGCAGCGCCCGCGTGCGCTCCAACATGCACTTCTCCAGGTTGGCGGTGGAGCGGTCGACCTCCTCCGTGTGGCGCCGTGCCGAGCGACGCAGCTGCTCACTCGCTTCCCTCAGGTCCTCATCCTCCGTGACATCGGGGCTCTCGACGGTGAGGGTAGAGGCGGAGGGAGGGGAAGGGCGTGTATGCCTCCTTTTGCGGGAGGCCTTCCCCCCCCTTTGGCGTGGTGGCTCCACGGCAGGTGCAGCAGCTGCAGTGGCACCGGCAGAGTCCTCATCTTCCACCTCGCCTGCCCGCCTCACCCGGATCTTGTGGGTGCCCTCAATGTGCGTGAGCAGCCCCGATGTTGTGCCCTCCCTCTGCCGCCGGAAGACTTTACTGCAGATCTAGAAAGAGCAGAAAAAGAAAGGAACATTAGCATTATTATTATTATTATTATTATTAGCATTTATATAGCACCAGCGATGTACCTGGTGCTTTACAAAAAACTAAGATAGACACGGTCCCTGCCCCAGAGAGCTTACAATCTAAAGATCTGTCTTTATGGTCTGTCTAAATGGTCTGTCTCTGTCAAGCCCTGCCTGCATTCTGTCTCCACGAGTGGGTGGACTGGGTGGCCATCCAATCTGTCCTTGCAGGGGACTTTCATTCCTAACAGGTCAGAGGGTAATCCTCCATCCAATGGGTGCTGCTGCTGCTGCTCCTACCAATATGCCTCTTTTCAGCTCACTCACTCACTGTTCCACGGGCTCTGTGCACGAGCAATCCAATGGGTGCTACTGGGCGGCCTAGTGAGTCACCACTGGGCAAGGCTCGACCACTTTGCAGAAACTTGTTGCGATCTAGAGAGTATGTTGCAATGAAGCCTGCAGTGAAGCCCCACACGACATACCTTGCATGTGGCGATTCGGTCGTCCTTCGAGAAAAAGCGCCAGACGTCCGAGGACTGGCGCTGGGGAGGCGAAGATGGTGACCTCCGCCTCGATGTCCTGCGGCGACTTGTCCTCCTCTGCCTCCGGGGGCTGGTGGAAGCAGGGCTGGCCTCGGGAGCAGAGGAGTCCAATTCCTCTCTGAAATGGGAATACATAAAAAACCAAGTTAATATCACGCATTTAATGATGATGCCTCTAATCCTCCCTCCTTCTGGGTGCTAGGGACGGCAACTAAAAATAACATAAAGCACGTGCAAATCCTGCCATCCCAGGGCTGCTAGGGGATGCTGCTGCTAGATGCTAGAGCAACTGAAAAACCACCCCTTGCTGGCACGTGCAAATCCTGCCATCCCGCCCCTGGCTGGCACACTCTAACTCCCGCCCCTGGCTGGCACACTCTAACTCCCGCCCCTGGCTGGCACACTCTAACTCCCGCCCCTGGCTGGCACACTCTAACTCCCGCCCCTGGCTGGCACACTCTAAATCCCGCCCCTGGCTGGCACACTCTAACTCCCGCCCCTGGCTGGCACACTCTAACTCCCGCCCCTGGCTGGCACACTCTAACTCCCGCCCCTGGCTGGCACACTCTAACTCCCGCCCCTGGCTGGCTGGCACACTCTAACTAAAAAACTAATACAGCCTTTCTTGCCTTAAAAGTAAAAGAAAGGTTTACAAACCTGGCAGGAATCATTGTTGACGAGCCCCCCGCCTCGTCCGAGACGGAAGGCACAGCGACAGCGGCAGGGGCAGCGGCAGCAGCAGGGGCAGCAGCAGGGGCAGCGGCAGTGGCAGCGGCAGCAGCGGCAGCGGCAGGGGCAGGGGCAGCAGCGGCAGCGGCAGGGGCAGCGGCAGCGGCAGCCGCCTCCTCCTCCGCAGCCAACAACTCCTCTGCCGTCGGGCGTGGCCACACCCGGCAGATTCGGCCCTGAGACCGCTTCATTTTTTGTTTTTTTTTTAATTTCACACAGTCACACACCACAGTCCAACCCACAGGCAACAACAACACACACCAACCCACCCAAACACACAGCACAGCCAAAACAATCACCAAAACACACTACACAAGCAGCCACCGAAACAAACACACACCCTCTCGCCTCACTCACGCACACGCACACGAATTTCCGGCGCGACGCCGATTTTACGACTTCCCGCGATATTTCCGGCCGAACGCAAATGCACGAACCACCCGAACACCGAACGACCGAACACGAACGCACAACCCGATGGCGAACGAACCAAACGGCCAAACACGAACGTACGACCTGCCCGAACGGCCGAACACCAACGGCCGAACCGAACGGGCGAATGCGAACGTGAGGTACGACCGAACGACCGAACACGAACACACGAACCGAATGCGGCCGAACCGAACGGCCGAACACGAATACATGAACCGATCGCGGCCGAACCGAACGGCCGAACACGAACCGCGATCTGTTCGCCCATGCCTAGTGTCTCTATGGGTGTTTTCATACGTGACGAGATCACAGTGAACCATGCTGAATACCTACATGTGGTCACTGTGCCCTGCACATCTGTTCGGCGGCCGCCAGATGTTCGCCACGCTGAATACCCACATGGGGTCAATTTCAACCATGCTTCCCAGGATACCGGCACAAAAATTGGCTGAAGCGTGGTGAAAGTGATTCCAGGTGGGCATCAAAAAAAGTAACGTCTGGTTGGCTATCACGGCCCGGAATTCCCAGCGGGATTCCGGGCCATGGTGAATGCGGCCAGATGCTGCGGCGGCATTGGCCTCGCCGCCTGCCCATCTTCCCGGAGGGCGGGCGGTGAGGCAGCGTGGAGGGGGCGGGGCCGTGCAGCCGCACGTTGCGCTGTGCGACCCCGCCCCCTCCTTGATTCCCGGTCTGGATCCCCGGCACATCTGTTTTCCGTGCCTGGATGATCCCGGTGGGGAATCTCTGGGTTGTTTTCAGGACGGGGCAAAGCTGCCCCGTCACGTCTGAAAACACCCTATGACCAATGGGCCCAGGTGCTAGTGATAATAGGAGTACCTCACCACGCCACCTGAGTCCTATAATAGGACTCAGGTGGCATAGTGAGGTAAGAGCTTGTGGAATCAGTGTGGGGAGGAGCCCTAATGGATGCAATGAGAGGCCTGCCAAGAGGCAGTCCAGGAGGTGGCACAGGGGGAAAAAATCCACTTCTCAACCCAACAGCCAAGGGTTTGAGGATGGGCCCTGAAAATAGTATCCAGTAGGCGCTCAAACAGGTGCCCACATGCCTGTGGATTTAGATTTACCCATGCATAGCAAATCCACTGACCATTTCAGCTCTATTTTGCACCCATTTCTTCGAGACTCCTGCCCTCATAACCAAGATTGTAAGCTAGAAAAACTTGGGGTCCTGGTGGAGAACAATGATCATCTCTCTCCATGGAACACGTTTGGCATTCTTGGGCCAAAACATGCATGCCTAGATGTGCTGAAAGCATGGCCTAGGTCAACCTTCAGCTCTGACTCCCAGCTTGTGTATGAGACGGAGTCCAGTACTCCTACTCATATACAGGGACTTTCCAGACAGCCATGGAGAGCATTTCTTTTAGAAACCTAACATGTCATAGGAAAGATTAAGGGCATCGTCATTACAAGGGAAAGTGATGCTGAACATCTGTTAATGCTAGAGAAGGCACTTCAAGGAATAGGGACAGCTGGACTTCACATAAAATAAAATAGACTAAGTGCTTATTCACAAGGCTAAAAATAAGTCAGAGAGGACAAATAGATCCAACTTGCCGTGGGCAAGGTCAGTTCCTATGCCCTTCGGCTTTAGTTTCTAACAGATCAGTTTTTGTCTCCAGCCCTTTAACATGTACATACTTTATTCTTAGCGGTTCTATTGTCTTCAATAGGAACTAACCAAGTGAGAAATTATAATCACCAGACTTTAAAACAGCTTTAAATTCTTCTTTTCATCATCTTTTGTCCTTCCTGGTCTCTCACTAGCTCCTCCCCTTCTTCCTTTTCACTTCACCCAAGGGACCACATCTGTTCCCATGGTAAAGCCATCACTTTTATACTTATTCCTTGCAAATGCAGCAGTAGCCTGCTTCTCTCTGTCCAGTCCTGTACTTACCATCACTTCTCCAATCTTCAACATGACTTGCAGATAAAACATTGCAGTGTCCTCCCCCAGAGCTCCCCTGATTGGTTCTTGGAGGCAGGAGGCATTGAGTAATCACAGTGCGCCATTCAACTGTTTGGGACCTGCATGTACTACTCATTGGCCAGCGATTACATCCATCAGGTCCTTCCCTTCCCATCACAGGCCCAGTTCAAAAGTTCAACACTGTTTCTGGCTCTGAGATGTCTGCTCCCTCCTCCCCTTTCCACATTTCCCTCCAAAAACACCTGCCAGACTGCTAGGCAATAACAAAATAATGAGAATTTCATTATCATTATTGATTTCATTATTATTTTTTCTCATTTCCATTGTGAAAATGACAAATTTCATTTTCGTTATTGATATTAAAAAACGACATGCACATCCCTACGTAGTACTCCTGCTGTCATGACTCAGTTACTAGTGATGTGTTGGTCCTGCCCACACACCGAGGGTTGTGTGTTTCAATCAATCTAGCAAGAAATGAAAGGCATAATTTTGTCAGATGGAGCAGTCCTGGACAGCATAATCAGTGGTGACTTACTCACTGAGCATGTGGGGCACAGCCCTCTCCCCCTTCCAAGCACCACATTTTTCTTTAGGGAAAAAATGCAATCAATTGCCATTTGAAAACCATAGTAACATAGTGTACTATTACTGGTAAGGATATGGGATAGGGTCCCAGAAAAAAGGAGACAGAACCTCTGGAATTGAGCTTTCCATGGAGCCATTGCAGGACAAAATGCTGCCACTGACTTGAGATCATCTTAGCCTGAAAGTGCAAGAAGGAGAGGAAGAGGCAATAATAAAACCTCAGATAGATTTTCTTCTGCAATGTATCATCTCTTCTGAATTAATTCATTACACTGCTCTGAATGGAAGGTCAACAGTTCATGGACCGTCTTTCTTCTGTGTTCTGCACAGTACTGGTCATCTTTTCTGTACTCTCCTGTACCTCCTTTAGGGTCATTCCTATTTATGTCCTAACTTTCTCTTCCTTTCTCCATAGCCCCTTCTCAGTTTCTCTCCTACTTCCTGTCCTTGTCTCTCCTGCTTTCTTTCCTCTGCATTTCCTTCCCCATAGCAACTACAAATTCCTCCTTCCCACCTCCTGTCCACTAAAAGGAAACTCAACACTGACAAGCAAGGAGTCATCATTCAGTTTTAGAATTCAATTCGCATGTTGATTAGTGTAATATCAGAGCCATTGTTTCAGGCTGTTTGCAAGTTAATAGAAACTCAGCTGTTTAACCTAGTTCTTTAAAAGTGTAAACAACTAAGGCTATCATTCCAAAGCAAGGAGGGAGCACCTGATATAAAACTTTGACTTATATAAAACGTTGTTAATCTACAGTTGAATCAAGGATGAAAATAGATAATTTTATTTATTTATTTATTTATTTATTTATTTATTTTTATTTTTATTTTTAAAATGTATACCCCGCCCCTCCTGCCAAAGGCAGCCCAGGGCAGCTAACAAAACAAATCCATAAAAAACAATAAAATGTATAAAAACATCACATAGCAAAAATTACAATAAAAATGAGGAGAACAAAAACCCACACCCAAACACACACCCCATACACCCTCACCCTTCTCCCTCACCAAATGTCTGACAGAACAGCCAGGTCCTACAATTCCTAAGGAAAACTTGGAGGTCTGGGGCCAGAGGGGTCCCCATCGAGAGGGAGTTCCAAAGGCACGGCCACCGAGAATGCCCTGTCCTGCATGACCCCCCAGAAAACCCGAGGGACCTCCAACAGGGTGCCCCCAGATGACCGCAGGGGCCGGTCCAGAACCCGGGAAGTGAGGTAATCTCGCAGATAGGCATGGCCCAGACCGTATAAGGCTTTAGAGGTCAAAACCAACACTTTGTATCGGGCCCGGAATACTATTGGCAGCCAGTGCAGAGATCGGAGCACTGGTGTAATGTGCTCTCGGTGGCCCAGCCCCACCAGGAGCCAGGCTGCCACATTCTGCACCAGCTGCAGTTTCCGAGCTGTCACCATAGGTAGCCTCACGTAGAGCGAGTTACAGTAGTCTAACCGAGAGGTGATGAAAGCATGGATGATCGTGGCCAGATCCATAACCGAAACCAGTGGCTGAAGTTGCAGCACTAGATGTAACTGGTGGAAGGCACTCCTCACCACAGCTTCCTTATGGAGATCCAGGCGGAGCTGCGTATCGAGGAGCACCCCCAGGTTCCGAACCTGGGAAGTCAGTGGAGAACAAACCTCCTCAACTGAGGGGGCCGTCATCTCCATCGACTTACCCACTAACATCACCTCTGTCTTGTCAGGATTCAGTCACAGTCGATTAGCCCTCATCCAGTCCCCCACAGCTGTCAAACACCGGGTAAGCACCGAGCAGTCGGGCCTGAGTTGGTTGAAAATGAGAGGTACAGTTGGGTGTCATCCACATACTGATGACACCTCACCCCGTACCCCCTGATCACCTTGCCGAGCGACTGCATGTACACATTGAACAGGAGAGGGGACAAGACAGAACCATGCAGGACCCCACACGAGAGGTCTCGGAGAGATGAAAAATGATCACCGAGCACCATCCACTGAGTTCTCCAGGTCAGGAATGAGTGGAACCATTCAAGAACGATCCCACCCACCCTTGCGCTATCCCGCAGGCGCGTCACCAACATCTCATGGTCAACGGTACCAAATGCAGCCGACAGATCTAATAGGACCAAAAGGGTTGAATGACCCTTATCCTTGTCACGGCACAGATCATCCACCAAAGCCACCAATGTTGTCTCAGTGCCATGCCCCGGACAAAAGCCAGACTGCGAGGGATCCAGATAACCAATGCGGTCGAGGTGCCCTTGAAGCTGCTGAGCCACTACCCGTTCAATAACCTTCCCCAAAAAGGGAAGGTTAGAGACAGGCCGATAGCTGGCAGGGGAGTCAACGTCAAGCTATGGTTTTTTGAGCAGAGGCCATACCACTGCCTCCTTGAGGCAGCCCGGCACTCTGCCCTCCCGTAAGGAGGCGTTGACCACCCCAGCCAGCAACAGCCCCATTGTCTCCCAGCAGCTCATAATCAGCCAGGACGGGCATGGATCTAATTCACAAGAAGTGGCTCAAACAGCCCCCAGCACCTCCACCATGTCAGTGGGTGTCACTGACTGAAATTGATCCCATAAAATCGGACAAGGTGGAGTTTCTACCACCTCTACCTCCTCCACTGCATTAATTGCAGCATCAAAGTCTTGGTGAATAAGAGTGATTTTCTCCACAAAATAATCCGCAAAAAGGTCACAGCGGGCTCAGTTCCAGGGTTGAGGGAGGCTGGACTGACCAGCCCCTGTACAATCCAGAACAGCTCCACCAGATGGAATTTTGTGGACGCTATGAGGGCAGCAAAGAATTCCCTCTTTGCTGCCCGCATAGCCATGGCATAGGCTCGTAAACTAGCTCTAAGCCACAATCTGTCAGCTTCAGCCCGAGAACAACGCCACCATCTCTCCAACCGCCACCCCTCCTGCTTCAGCATCCACAGCTCCTTGGAGAACCAAGGAGGTCTGCGGAGCCTCCACCTGGGCAACGGCGGTTAGGAGTTAGCACTGAAATAGTTTTAAATGTTTCAATGTACTTTGTCATTGTTAGACTGTGGTGTTTACATCCTGTTACAAACTGGGACAGTTCTCATCTCACAATTATTGTTTCAGACTTTCACCAGATTCAGTGGGGAACCTGTGGCCTGTGGCTCGAATTCACCTCATGGCTGTTTTTTTATTTGTCCTCTTTGCAGTCCCTGGATCTGGCTCATGAATCCAGCTCCTACATTCAAGCACTGAACGGGTGAGCTCAGTGGAAGAGAACAGAGATTAGGACATGCACATAAGGATAGGGGGCTGGAGGGCACAGATCTGCAATCTGGACCCTTCCCTTTCTTCTCCCATCTTGAGTGTACACTTTAAGCACCCCTGCCCAAACATGTCTCCAACCTGCTGACCTTGTACTAATTATCAAAGTGGTTGCCAGGAGGGAAAAGGTTCCTCACCCTTGCAGTAGACTCACTGGTTCTCAAACCTATTGCCAGTGTGACCCCATTTTAAGACTTTCTGTGATATAATCTGCGACTCCCAATCAGCACAAAGATATGCAAAAGACATTTGAATATCAGTCAGGATTGGGACCCTAACTGCAGATGGTGTGACCCCATTTGGGGTCCACCGGACTAACCGTCTGAGAACCTCCACAGTACACCATTTCACATGAGGTCACTTCAAGATTTTTTAAAACAAACAAACAAACAAACATATAATCTAGAAACTTCTGAAAGGATAAGGTTAAACTTGGCCTTTTTTACTGAGGCAATTTACAGCCATAAAATTTGTGCCATAATTTTTAGTTTCATATGACAGGAGCAGCAGATAAACAGCTGAGTGTTTTGCATCTATTGCTACCTGACATACTCCCCCAGTGAAGTGGTTTGAAGTTCAATTACTCAATTTTATGCTGGCAATTCAAATGTGGGTGCACAGTTATAAATGCAGGCTTATGCGTGCAAATTGCTACTGCTAAAGACTGGATGCCCTCCTGTAAATTTTGCCATAGATTTTTGAAATAGAAATCTTTACAATTAAGAGCAATTGGCAATGCCTCTAAAAGTGCTGGCCTCCTCTGTCACCTTAATGATATCCCTCAACAAAATAAATAAAACCTTCAACTTTAAAGTTCCGCCTGGATATGCTCCTCCCTATTTTTGTACCCTCATTCCCCTCTGTGTTCCAACACAGAAATTTTACTCCTCTGCCACCACCCTCTGCTTCCTAAACTGTCCCTTCACTCCTTCTCCTATGCTGCCCCAGATATCTGGAACTCTATTGTCAAACAGATGTGCTGTGCTCTCTTCTTCCCACATGACCTGCAAACCCTCTTCAAAACCTACCCCTTCCATCAGGCTTTCCCAAGCTCCTTACAGTTATAAATTGATTGTTTATGTTTCTTCTTGTACTGTCTTATCCTTCAAGAGTTCACTCCTCCCCTTGTAACTAAGCTTAGCACGTGCACCTGCACCTGCATTTTCTCAACTTCTTGAATGTATCCCTGAGTGAAAGGAAATGAGGTGTTGGCCTGGCTCAGTCTGCTCTGTAGGGGTGGGACACTGGGGAGAATACCGGATACCGGATTTATCGGTATCGGATCTCCCCGGTATTGGATTTACTGGTATTGGCATACCAGTAATTTAACATTGGCTGGTTTACTGTTTTTTTTACATTGCAGCCATTTATTTTAATGGCCGCAAAGTAAAAAAACCGGTAAAGCGGCCAGTGGTAAAAAAAACCAGTATGCCGATACTGGTGATTATCTGATTATTGGATTAATCTGATATACCCGATTATTGGGTGTGTCAGATTAATCTGATAACGATATTCCCACCCCTACTGCTCTGTGCTGCCTGGGCCACCACTGAACCCACATGCCTGTTCCAGGCCCACCAGATGTGGGTCCAATTCAGACCCCAGTGGCTTAGGCGGCTGGGCTGGAAACATGGACCCAGAAGGAACCTGACCCATGGTCCAGACACAGCAGCTGCCCTGGTGAGCCAGAGTGGGCCAAACCGGGTGAGCATGTCTGTTTTCACACCCACCCAGCCCATTGTGGGGGTGGCCATGGCAGCCAACCATGACAGCCCATCATGACGGGGGTTTGGCCGCATATTGTTCCCCACCCACTATCATCCAGGCAGATCAGGCTGTGGAAATGTGTTCCATTCCCCAAGATGACCCTCAGCTGCACATTTGTTAATACCCCATGTCTCTTCATGTGTTTCCTTGTCCATTGTCTTCCCTCCCTTGTCCCACCTAGATTGCAAGCCCCTTGGGGCAAGGACCTGACTTCACTTATGACTGTTGAACACCAGGCTATATATATGGTGTATATATATAGCACCGACAATGTGCCTGGCGCTGAACAGTCATAAGTGGAGTTAGGTCCTTGCCCCAAGGGGCTTGCAATCTGGGAGGGAAGACAATGGACAGGGGAACATAGGAAGAGACACAAGGTGTTAACAAATGTGCAGCTGATGGTCAGCCTGTATATCAGTCTAAAAATAAAACAATAAGTGTTCATGAAATAAGTAGGGTGAAAAAAACACCAGGATCAAAACACATG
Source organism: Sphenodon punctatus (assembly GCA_003113815.1). Taxonomy (NCBI): domain Eukaryota; kingdom Metazoa; phylum Chordata; class Lepidosauria; order Sphenodontia; family Sphenodontidae; genus Sphenodon; species Sphenodon punctatus. Next base: position 449,240 of record QEPC01014514.1, on the reverse strand, counting down.
GGTTTGCTAATCTTCCCTCCAAACAAATTTGAAAGCCTGCATTTGGACACCTACCCAGAAAAGATTTCATGATGGAACTTGAGCTGGTGCTGGCGAGTATCATTGTAATAACAGCCAAAACACACCGTAAGTTGGAGCAGCAACATGGGTGTGGTACACCTGTGGTACAGTTTTATAGGATGCCATGTGTGTTAGAAACTTGGCCATAAAAGTGCATTAAAAATAAATTACCCTGGAATTGTTGTTTTTTAAGACTACTGTGAAAGCAAACAAGGAAATGATGTGAAAATATGTTTTATGTTTATTTTATTGATCTGAGGGTTTAGATTTGGGTTGAGGGTCATGCTTTAGAATAGAAGGTTTTTCTTCTTTTCCTCAGAAAAAGTGTTGTGTGTGCACTTTAGAAATCCATGTATATACTTCCTAACATTGCTTAACATTGCTTAACGTTAGCAAACAGAAACAGACTCTCCCTGTCTTCATTCAACACAATTTTCCTCTCTACTTCTGGAGGGTTTGACTTTATTCTTTTGTTGGTGGATTTATCTGTGGTTTAGGTAGCCTACCTAAACCACAGTCTTGCTATAGGGAAATCCATGAAATTCCTTCAAATCCTATAATTCTAATTTTCAAATATTTATTTATTTATTTATTTATTTGCTAGTTTGATTACTAGGGATGTGCGAACAGAATGGGGTTTGGCTGTTTGGTCTGAAAATGAAGTTCGGGTTCATGGGTTCGGTCCCGTGGAATTCAGTCCGGCCGAACGTTCTGAAAGTTAGGCCATGGCGGAGGCTTGGGGAACTCCGGGGGGGGGGAGCATGGGGGCATAGTAGGCCATCGGAGACACAGCAGTAGCAGCAGCAGCAGCAGCAACCAGGAAGACTTGGGGCTTGGTGGCTGGCCTGGCACCCCTACTTGTCCGGGCACTGCAGGCTGCCAGGCATCGGTGGAGAAGCGGCAGACATTGGATTGCCCAGTAGCAGAACCCATGGCAGCAGTGGCAACAGCAGCATCAGTAGCAGACAGACACCTTGATGAAAAGCAACTGCTCCACCAACTTGGCCACCAGTCTCAGGTGGTGCAGCGAGCAAATGTCCCCCACCATAGAGAACAGACAACCGCTCACTGGGGACACTCTTTGGTGGGCAGGACAACAGACCCGTGGCCACTTTGGACAGGGCTGGCCACACGTCCCTCCGAGAGCTGTGTCACCACCATGTTCTGCCCCTCCCATCAGCACTGTCAGTAGTGCAGCAGCAGCAGCCAGTTGAGACCCAGAAGTATCAGTGCACCATGGAGGAGCTGGGGTGGGGGAAGCTGCCCAGGGCTGGCCCGAGGCATGTGCCACCGGTGCCCAGGCACATGGCCCCACAGCGGCCTCTGAGGGAGGGATTCTGCACCGTGGAGATGGATTCAGGATGCTACAGTTTAGTTTTTTTTCCCCCACCCTCATTGGTAGCAAAGCCCGCTGCCCAGCCACCTGTCCCGTCTTGTTTTTTTTATTTTCTGCCGCCCTGCCCCCCCCCGCTGACTGACACATGCCCCCCTCCCCTCCGCAACTGGGCACAGGCTGAAGAAGCAGCAGCTGGGACAACCGATCAGACTGGTAGATAAAGCTGTTTGTTTACAAACAGCTCCTCCCTATGTTCTGATCAGAAGGTTGTAGCCTTGTAAAGAAGGTTCTTTGAGATGGCACCTAACATTCTCACAACTGGGTGGTGCATGCTCACCTTAATCAACTAATAGCCACATGATGGTCTCAATCTCCTGTAGTATAAAAAGGGTTCTCCCCCCTCAGAATGACAGTTCCTTCCAACCCTTTCTAGAAATATAAGGAACAAATTCCATACGAGGCTGGAAGAGTTGGTGTTGTGAGAATGTTCGGAGTCATCTCAAAGAACCTTATTTGCAAGGTAGCAACCTTCTGTTCTTCTAGTGGCTCCTCACATGCTATTTTTACTAAATATGAACGTGCTTGTGTGATCAGGTATTGTTAATAGCATGCAGCTATTCTGATGTGGCCCAGAGGTTTTGTATGTTTTAAATATGTGAAAAGGATTTTTTTAACCTGCTATGGCACTAACCACTGATGGAGAGAGAGAGTGGTCCTACTGGACTCCCATCCACTTACTGGATGAGATGCTAGTAGGAGGGTTCTCTCAGTCTCCAAGTGGCAGGGTTTTACTCAGCAGCAAGGAGTTCCCAGTGTAAACTAATGTTCTGTCCATCACATCTTAACGCTGAAAACTCTTTGTTGCTTGATTTTTGGAGGCTCTGCCTACAATGGACAAGCCCCTCCCTAGAGCTCTGCCAGGGCTCTGCCTACAATGTACAAGCCCCTCCCTAGAGCTCTGCCAGGGCTCTGCCTACAATGTACAAGCCCCTCCCTAGAGCTCTGCCAGCCATAAGGTTCCGCCGGCACGCCGGCGGCTTTGCCGCTAGCAGACCAGCCAGCCTTTGGGGCTCCGCAACAAGGCTTGGCACATGGTCCCTCAAACCCTTGGGCCGGCCCTGCATCTGCAAAGTCCATTGGCAGCTGCAGGATGTGGAGGGCGGCATGGATTTATGCATGTTGGGGGAAATGATTGCGCTCGATGGGCAGCTCTTCTCGGTGGCTGGGGACATGGATTTAGGTGCCTGATTGGCTTCCTGGCCCCCCAGTTTAAGATGCCCTCACACACCGCCACCAATGCCTGGCAGCCTGCAACGCCCGGCCAAGCAGGGGTGGCAGCCACCGAGTCCTGGCCAGGTCTCTGCTGCTGCTCCATCGATGCCTGGCAGCCTGCAATGCCCAGCCGTGATGGTGACTAGAACTGGAGAACTCAGCATAGAGCGAGCAGAACTGGAGGCCTGCCAGCACAACCCTGAGTCGGCAGGTGGTGCCAACCCTGTACCGGGCTTTAAAGGAGTGGGTGAGGGAGCAGCTGGCAAGGGCTGGGGGTGCCACCGTCCACTTCACCACTGACCTGTGGTTGAGTAGGAACGTGCAGCACACCGACCTGGCAGTGACGATGCTCTGGTGGCAGGACCTGGAGGCAGCGTTTGGCAGTGGCAGGAGGGGTCCCGAAGCAGGGTATAGGTGGGCCCTTCTTCAGGCGGAGGTCATGGACACCGCGGCCGCCACACTTCTTGGAACATTGAGGCACCTCTGAGCACCATAGTGAGGGAGTGGGTCACGCCAGGCGTGCCCTTCACCAAGGGTTGCATGGTGATGCACAACATGGCCAACATATTGAGGGCAGTCCACGAGGGGGACTTCACCAGCATCCTTTCACCTGGTGGTCAGGGACGCTCTGGGTTTGGGGGAGAAGGGGATTGGGGCAGGCACCCGTAGCTCCCTGATTGAGCGGGGGAGGAAGCTGGCAGGTTTCTTTAACTGGAGTGTGATGGGCAGCAACCTCCTCTGGGCGCAGCAGCCCTAGCAAGGATCCTCAGTGCAACAGCTGGTGCAGGATGTGTCCACCCGGTAGAATTCCTCCACGTTCCTGATGCTCGAGCGGCTTCTTGAGCAGAAAGCTGCCTTGCATCAGGTTCAACTGGTGATGGACAACAGGGCACCTCCAGGGTACTCTGGAGCAGAATGGGAGATCCTGGTTCACACTGACTTTGTTCTGAGACCATTCTTGGCCTTGACGGAGACTATCTGCTCCTCCACGGCCACCATCAGCCAGATGACCCCTCTGGTGCAGAGTCTCCTCAGGAGGCTGGAGGAAATTCTCCAGGGGTGGGATTGTGGTCCTCAGGGCAAGAAGCTGGTGGCTGAGGCGGTTGCCCTGGTGTGGCAACTGAAGGCAGGGCTGAAGACATGGTTCTATGAGCTCCTGCAGCAGGAGGAATATGTTTTGGGAACCACGC
>QEPC01014514.1:399149-434932 GCA_003113815.1 Sphenodon punctatus | reverse complement strand
ATAATCCATTTAGTTCATAGCAGTTAGAATAGTTAATAGCAGTTAGATTTAGTGTAGATAGATATATATAATATTAGATAAAAATAATAAATAAAAAAAACCCATATAAAAAATAACCAAATAAAAAACAAAAGAAAACCATATAAAACCCAATAAAAAAACCAAAAAACCATATAAAAAACAAAAAAACACCCATAACAACATTTCCTGAATGGTCGAACGGCCTAACCGAATGGCCTGTTCAGACGGCCGAACCGAACGGCCGAACCCGAACTCGGCGAACTAACCGAACTGCCCAACCGAACGGACGAACCGAATGCAGCCGAACCGAACTGCTGAACCAAATGCAGCCGAACCGAATGCAGCCGAACCAAACGGCTGAACCTGAACCGTGATCTGTTCGCCCATCCCTAGTAAGTAACCATACTGGGGTGCGGGGGGCCAGGAGGGGCAAGGAGCAGCATTGTCCTATTCACCCTAGAGGTAGCACCGTGTCTGCCACAGTGAAGACCGATGCAAAGAACTCATTCAGCTTCTTTGCAATGTCCTTATCCTCTGTGAGCACCCCCTTTACTCCCTTGTCATCTAATGGTCCAACTGACTCCCTAGCAGGCTTCTTGCTTCTGATGTATTTGAAAAAGTTCTTATTGCTTGTTTTTGCCTCTTTAGCAAGCCTCCCTTCAAAAACTCTCTTGGCCTGCCTTATTAACACTTTACATTTATGTTGCCAATGTTTATGCTCTTTTATATTATTTTCATTGGGACTAGCCTTCCATTTCTTAAAGGATGCCTTTTTGGCTCTAATAGCCTTTTTCACCTCCCCATTTAGCCATAGTGGAAGAGTTTTGGTCTTCCTGCTTCCTTTTTAACTTGCAGGATGTATTTACTTTGTAGGGATGTACAAACAGAACAGGGTTCAGATATTCAGCAGTTCAGCCCAAATATCTAGTTTGGGTTCAAGGGGCTCAGTCCAGCGGAGTTCGGTCCCGACGAACGTTTGGCAGAGTTCGGACCTTCCAGGAGGCTTGGCGCCCTGCAGGGGACTCCAGGGGTGCCCGTGGTGGCATGGCAGGCTGTCGGAGACCCAGAAGCAGTAGAGACCAGGAAGGCTTGGCACTTGGCACCCTGAGTTGCCTGGGCAGGCAAGCTCGGCACTTGGACCCTGAGGGTGCCAGTGACGGCATGGTAGGCTGTCTGAGACCCATCAACAGAGACAAGGAAGGCTTGGTACTTGGCATCCCAGGTTTCCCAGGCAGGCAGGCTCAGCATTTGGCACCTGGGGATGCCTGTGGCACCAGGACTGGCTGTCTAAGACCCAGCAGCAGCAGCAGATTCTGGGAAGGCTTGGAGATCAGTGGCTGGCCTAGCACCCCTACTTGGCCGGGCATTTCAGGCTGGCAGGCCTCCAGTTCTGCTAGCTCTATGCTGGCTGGGTTCTCCATTTCTAGTCACCATCATGGCAGGCAGTGGCTGGCTGGCCACATGTCACTACCAAGCAAGGCTACTTCACCAATTTGCAGAAGAGTTGGTTGAGATCTGGCGAGTAGGATGCCAGCCTGCAATACCTGGCCTCGTATGGGTGTCGTGCCAGCCACCAAGCCCTGACCGGGCATCTTCCCTGCCTGGAACGTAGACCCCGGAACCCTGACAGTGGGTCCTTGTACAGGAGTGACAGCTTATGGATGACTTGGATGGACAGCCCTCCATGCCTGTAATGTAAGCCCCAGAACTCTGACGGTGGGTCCTGGTGCTGGAGTGGCTGCCTGTTTCTTGATGCCGTGGAATGACAGCTCTCTGTGAGCAGAATGATGGCCCCAGAACCCTGATGGTAGGTCCTGGGACTAGAGTGGCAGCTTCTAGATGATGTGGATGGACAGCTCCCCATGCCTGTAATGTAGGCCCCAGAACCCTGAAAGTGGGTCCTGGGACTGGAGTGGCTGACTGCCTCTGAAGTGAGGAGACTGAGAGGTAATATTTTATGATGATGGATACCTCCTCTAAGTCTTAATCACTGTTTGTGTCCAACAGGAGAAGAGACGGCTCATCCTGGGCCATGCTGTAAGCGAATAAGGACCCTCCACGTGGGGCGGTGGAATGACGGCCCCAGAACCCTGATGGTGGGTCCTGGGACAGGAGTGGCTGGCTGTTTCTTGATACCTAAAGAACACCTAAATGAAACTGTGGAGGTGAATGTGTGGAAAGAAATGGCTGAAATAGGAGGAAGATGGCAATGGAATGGGAGGAACACAAACTGGAGAGGGAGATGTCTGAAAACGCCTGCTGACTGCATCATGGCTAGCTCAGACTGAATTGGAAGGGGGGAGGGCAATGACTTTTGTTACGTTACTTGCATCAGTGGAGCAGCAGCAGAGGCCCGGCCAGGGCTTGGTGGCTGGCACCCCTACTTGGCCAGGCATTGCAGGTTTGGGTCACACTCAACCACACTCAACAAACTCTTCTGCAAATTGGTCAAGCCTTGCCCGGTGGGTAATCTCATGTTCACCAAGCCCCTGCCTGCTGGTGCACTCATCCGAGCTATGGCCATCTACAAGATTGAGGTTTGCTCTCTTGTCCTTTATATAATGCCCCTGGAAGACAATTCTTGCAGAGGACTCACCAAAACCAGGAAGTCCCTCCAATTTGGAAATTGATTTTTCTTTTAGGAGTTAATGATGATAATAGGCCATATCATGTTGCTGTTTTTGCTAAAAGAGCTGCTAAATTGCGGGCAATGCATGGCAGTCCCCCAGGAGGGCAATCTGGACTGAAATTCAATCACCCCATGGGTACTGGTCTTGCTTATTTTCCTAACCCTAACAAATATATGGTGACCAGTCATCTGGGGTCTAGCTGACAGCAAGTTATGTGATTAATTGGTTTTAATTTGATGTATTTTGTTTGTAATTTATTTATAATTTTATTGATTGATTGTAGTTGTTGTTGATTTTATCCTATTTTGTGACAATACTGTCATGGCTTCCAGCCTGTACAGTAATAAACTCCATTTACAAGATTGAGGAGCAAATGGCTGATGTGCTGTACCAGCAGCAGCAGACATTGGATTGCCAGGGCACAGTAACTGCGGCTGGTACCCCTGCTTGGCTGGGCGTTGCAGGCTGGCTGGCATTGGTGGCGCAGCGCCAGAGGCCTGGCCAGGGCTTGGTGGCAGACATTGCAGGCTTGTGTCATACTCAACAAGAAGCTGTACTGATAACTGGTCAAGCCTTGCCTGGGGGTGAATCACATGGACACCCAGTAGCAGACATTGGATTACCTGGTCCCAGAACCCGTGGCACAGTACAGGTGGAATTGGCAGCAGCGGCAGACATTGGATTGCCCGGTAGCAGAACCCATAGCACAGCAGAGGCAGCATTGGCAGCAGCAGACATTGGATTGCCAGGTCACAGAACACATGACACAGCAGAGGTGGCATTGGCAGCAGCAGCAGACATTGGATTGCCAGGGCAGAGCACCCACGGACTAGCAGACAGCAGCAACAGGATTACCATGCCAGTGGGGCACATCACTCAGGGTTGCCAGGGCAGGCAGACAGGCACCTTGGAATGAGAGGCAGGCAGACTGAGGTAGGCTTTGAGCTTGGCAACCTGGGAAGGCAGACAGGCAGTGTGGCATGAACAGAAGGCAGGCAGGCTTTCAGCTTGTCAACCTGGGTGGGCAGACAGGCAGCATGGCATGAGAAGAAGGCAGGCAGACTGAGGCAGAATTTGAGCTTGGCAACCTGGGAGGGCAGACAGGCAGCGTGGTATGAGAGGCAGTAGGGAGGACAGGCTGGGACCTTGGCAGGGCACTCAGGCTGGCAAAGACTGTGCAGCATGAGAGAGAGAGAGCCAGTCACATAGGTGGGCCAAGATCATCTAGCGAGAGGCCGGCTGGCAGGCTTACAGTTTCTGAATGCCACCCTGCGTCATGAAGTCAGTCAGATAGCCTGGCCGAGTGAGTGAGTGAGAGAGAGAGAGTCAGGGTGGGCGCTGGGTGGAGGGAGGGAGGAAGGGAGGGACAGCACCTCAGCAGCAGCAGCCCAGATTGAGGAGGAGCCCCATCCCAAGACTGCCCCTGGCATGGGATGCTGTGTGCTACTGCACCATCAATCCATGTCCAGGGGCAGCTCGGGGAATCCCAGCAGCAGAAGGTTCACCTTGATGAACAGCAACTGCTCCACCAACTTGGCCCCCAGTCTTAGGTGGTGCTGTGAGCAAATGTCCCCCACTATGGAGAACACCCCAGGTTCGGGGTTTAAAGGCAGCATCTGGACAAGGTGGCACTGAAGGTGTGCACCGTGGTCAGCGCACCTAAGGGCTGCGCACGCAAGGGTGTGCCCTTGTGCGCGCGACGTTAGGCGTCAGCAGGGAGGCAGGGGTCCTCGGCCCAGGTCAGCGGTGAGTTACCCGTACTTATCAGGGGACAAGGCAGCCGTGTCACCCCCCGAGAAGGGGTAGGACTGTGCCACTATATTTCCAACCGGGAACAAGGCAGCTGTGTCACCCCCCGAGAAGGGGTAGGACTGTGCTGCTATATTTCCAACAGGCTTCAAGGCAGCCGTGTCACCCCCGAGAAGGGGTAGGATTGTGCCACTATATTTCCAACAGGGGACAAGGCAGCCGTGTCACCCCCGGAGAAGGGGTAGGCCCATGTTCTTAATACATTAGGGGTGTGCGGAGGTGTTTCCTCTGTGGTGGGGAGGTGTGGCCCCTGAAGCTTTTCTGAGCTGTGCTAGTCTTGCTTGATTACGGGTTTTTTGCTCATCTCTATCTAGCTTAGGCCTGCTAGAGGCTGTTGCTTGGTTACAGATTTTGGAATATTCAGGCTTAATGAAGACTAGTAAGAGGACCTGGGCTGATAAACAGCAAAGTCCCCTTTCTTCTGGTAAACCCCCTAAACAGCAGAAAAACAACAATTTTTTGGTGCCCTTTAAAAAAGATAATGTAACTGTCTTACCGCTGGCCACAGGGCGGACTTGATCTAATTCTTGAATTACTGTGAGTAAGCACTTTGCTACCTTGGCTGATTCTTCCTTACTTTCTCCCATTGATTCAATTTTACAATCCTCATGTTGTGAGGCTATTTCAAGTTTACATCAGACAAGTTTAGTTGAGCCTTGCCTGAATGCCAGTGACCCTCTGTATCAATTTTTGATTGACCATGTGGCCCTATCTTCTAAAACACTGCAATATACTCATTTTCGTTTACACTATCTATCTGAGCAAATGAATCATTTGTCATCCCACTTGACATCTTCGGTGCCTTATACAAGTGGGAAGGTTAAGGATGGAACTTTAAAGCCCTCACCATTTGTAGTTCCCCCCAGTGTTTTTCAGGGGGATAGCAAGCAGGAATCTGCTCCCTACCATGTGGCTTCGAACATCATAAGTGATCAGAGGGGATCAGTCTTTACCCTGGACTCCGCAAAACTTTTGATTTCAGTGCGGCGCCCACCTACAAGCCATCTCCCGAATTGGTCTTCAATTTTGGATGCAGCCGAGCATCTTAGATTTCTTCTGACCCTCCCCATCACTAGACATGTTACTGGTTCTATTGATCATCTTTATTTTATTTAAATCCCCTGTTTTGATGGCTAAAATTATGGAGAAGGAGGATGTCTTGAGCAGACATGCTATTTATATTTCTAGAGTTTTTGGCACAACTTCTAATATGTATAAATGTCCAGGGTTGTCCTCAGTAGCTGGTTCCCATGAACCCTCAAATTCAACAGAGGCTCCTTTGGTTGATGTGTTCAATACAGGTTCAGATTGTAAAAAGAACACTGGGTTAACTCCCACAGTTGGGACAGAAATAGTTCCACCTGGTTTAGGACAGTTGATAGATCTCACTAATAATCATGATCATTTAATGGAAACAGATATGGTTAATCCCTCTCAGGCCTTAGTCCCTCAAGTTCCTGTGGTGGATAAGGTGGTTCAGGATACTCATGGTTTAGAGTATAATGACCTTTTTCAGAGCCTGGAACAGGTGGTACTTAAATTATCTAGGCTGAAAGAGGATCTCCCTAATTTAGGTTCATCAAAGCAAAAAGGTGCTCGACAGGAGAAAATTTCCACACACTATTATCCCCTTATGTCAGAGTATGCACCGGGTAATAACTTAGTAGTTCTTCCAGGGCCAGACTCCAGAGAAGAAATAAATTCCGAATATAGGATTGGACATGTGGCCTCCCATTCCAAGATTCATTTAAGTACCCAAAAAGGGCAGAATCTTGGTAGTGACCAAAGTGTCAACCCTAACCAAAATGTCTATGGAGAACCCCTGCAGGCCCACTGTGACAAGGATGGAGTTCGTGCTTTTCCTTTGGTTAAATTAGATAAGAGCAGGCCCCAACCGGTAACTGATACGTTAATTCCTTCTCCTTTTTTGGAGGTTCAGGATCCGGTTGACACCCCAGATACATGTGCCATAACGGTGAGGCCTTTGGATACTGAAATTTCCTTATGACTTACAGAACCTTTTGACAAGCCATTACTGTGGATTAGCTGGAACATCTCGGGTTGGTGGTCCTGTTTGAGAGACCCTGATTTCCTGGGGTTTCTGTTTTGATTTGATATTGTTTTGTTGCAGGAGACTTGGGCCACAGACAACCTGGTGGTCCCTGATTATGATGTATACTGTCTTCCTGCCACCCCTTGCGTGCGCACTTAAACAGGGACGACCAAATGGCGGACTGGTTCTTTTAGTGCGATCAGTGTTAAAGATTAAGGTTACTCCCCTGGGCTCATTCAATGCTCATATATCTACTTATCATCTTAGATTTCCCAGTGGATCAGAATGGTTGATATGTCACGTGTATTTCCCTCCTTACTCCTCCCCTTTTTACTCATACAATTTATGGGTCCAATGGGAAGAATTGCTCTTTACAATTACTGAAAGATTTCCCTCGATTCTATTGATGGTTGGGGGAGATTTTAATGTCAGAACAGGTAACCCCTCAGCAAAGGGAGATGGTATAAGTTTAGATAATTATGTTCCACCTTCAGGGCTTCCGCCACGAACCTCTAGAGATAGGGTATGTAAGAGGGAACAGACGGCCCTTCTGGATAAAATTCTTACTACCTATAACCTTTGTATTCTGAATGGTGCAATCTCCGGAGACCTGGATGAGGAATTTACGTCTCATACCCCTTTCGGTTCCGCTGTGGTGGATTATTTTATGATCTCGGAAGAAGCAATTTATGTTGTTAAATCTTTAAAAATCGGCCCAAGGCCTGAGTCTTCACATTTTCCGCTGATTTTTGAAATGGGAAAATCTGATTATCAACTAGCAGAGACCGTGTTAGGTTTTTGGGAGGATTATTGTGCTAGGGCTAAATGATCAGACTTGGTTGAGCGGCACTTTTTAGATTTTATCTCTAGTTATGAAGCCTGGAAGTTAGAGCAGGATATTCGGGGGACACAAGATGGGGCCGAATTGATGAGGCTCTTTGGTGTCTTGATGGATCTATAAACCCCATTTCTTAAGACTCAGAGACCCTGGAGGATTCCCAGGCAAAGTATTCCGGGTTGGTTTGATTCAGATTGTTGTAACTTAATGACTAGATTAAGATGTGCAGCAAAGCATTTGAAACTGAGGTCCTCAGTTCATTCCCAGCAGACTTACTTTGAATTCAGAAGAAATTATGGGAAGTTGCTAGGTATAAAGAAATGGGCATTTCAGGAAGATAGCTGGGTGAAATTATTGAAAGCTGCCAATGCTAACTGCTCAACCTCCTTCTGGAGATTGATTCATATGCATCTTAAGGGTGGCATAGCAACTTTAAGGCAAAGGCCTCTCTCACAGACAGCCTGGCAGGAGCACTATAGTGCATTATTTTCTCTCCCTGGGCAATTTGTTCGGAAATCTCAATTGCTCCTATTGATCAATTTCCACACTGGCAGGCTGTTACAGAAGAAGGAATTTCCCAGTTTATTGTCAATCTTAAACTGGGAAAGGCCCCTGGGGCTGACTTTGTCTCCGCGGAGATAATTAAGGCAGCCCCACAGTGGTGGGTGAGTATATTGGCATCAGTCTTTACTCAGATTAACTCTTCTGGTTGTATTCCAAAAGAATGTCTAAAAAGCATTGTTCTCCCGATTTATAAGAAAGGTGATTCAACATGTCCTTCCAACTACCGCCCCATAAGTTTATTAAGTATTCTTGGCAAATTGTATGCCAGATACTTATTGGGTGAACTACAAGTATGGATGGAAGAGGAGGAGATCTTGGTCCTGGAGCAGGCAGGTTTTGTCCGGGGCCGTTCCACTGTTGACCAAGTTTGTATCCTATTTTCAATACTGAAAAAGTATACTTGATATCATAGGGAAATGTATTTATGTTTTATTGATCTTTGTTCTCCTTTTGACCTGGTTAGCAGGAATCATTTATCGGTTAAACTGAGTAACTTGTCCATTGACCCTCGTCTGCTTTACTTAATAATTGCTTTGCATTCTAACAGTACTTTGCAAGTTCATTTTTCCCCTCCCAACCAACTGACGGATAACGTCAAAATAGAGAGAGGTGTTCATCAGGGGTGCATTCTTGCCCGCACACTTTTAAATCTGTATTTAAATGGTGTAATTAATTATCTGAACCAAAAGGACCAACACGCCCCTAGAATTGGTGACAGAAGGATACCCGCGCTTATGTACGCGAATGACACCGTAATCTTATCCCAATCACGTGTAGGACTAATGAGAGCTATGAAGCACTTTAACATCTTTTGCCAACAGGAATGTCTCGAGATAAACTTCAAGAAAACAAAGACAATGATTGTCGGGGGGAGGGACAGACCATGTATCCAGGAATGGTATATTGATACAAATCTGATAGAGCAGGTTATTACATATAAGTATTTAGGAGTAACGATCTCCTCAAATCTTAAATGGACTACCCATTATATCGCAATTATTCAATCTTCCTCCAGAACAGTTGCCATATTATTGAAATTTTACTTTTCAAAATGGGGAAAGTTGATTATGCCGGCTATTCGATTGTTCAAGGCTAAAGTTCTTCGCTATATTATGTATGCATTTCCCCTTTGGGGTTTAGGTTATTTCACAGAATTGGAGGTTATTCAGAATAAATTTCTACGAACGATATTGGCAGTTCCCAGGGGCACCAATCAGGTACTCCTATATGTTGAAACTGGATGTCGACCTTTAAGAGCAGTATTATTACACCAGCTAATTAAATATTGGCTAAAGATTGCTGTTTTGGGGACCCCAGATAACCCTCTTATGCAGCTGACTATCCGGGATGGTCTGATGGACTCTTGAAATAAGACAGTGTCACTGGAAGTTTCAAAGTTGGGTCTCTCTAAAGACTATCTAAGGGCAAAGGGTGATAAAGGAGCTGCACTTCTGGTCAAAGAAAGAATTTATGACCAGACTATGCAAATGGAAAACTCATTATTAGAGGCTCAGCAAGTTGCCACTCGGTATTTGTTATTCAATGCAGTCCTGCTTTTCTAGCTACTTAGTTATTTGGAACTCCTATAAAAAAAGGATTGCTTATACAAAATTAAGACTCAACGTATTTGCCTCTGCAATCCTGACGGGCCGCTACCAGGGATTGGCTAGGGAGACTCGAACTTGTCCGATCTGTGACCTTGGGGAATTGGAATCAGATGAACATGTCTTATTTCAGTGCACGGCCTATGAGATTCCCAGGTCAAGATATTTGTCGCAGTATTTGCTGTCTTTTGATCATTCAGCTTCTCATCAAATTTTAAGATTTCTCTTTAGTCCATATGATACTTTAATTTTCAGGACTGTTGCCAGCTTTTGTGCCAGAGTTATTGAGATATGACAAAGTTATTTAGAATAGTCCAATAGCTAGAGATGGTAAAAAACTATAAAGTATAATAGTTTGTATATTTTTTAAAAAATTGATTATTATTAATTATTAATTATTATTTTAGTTATATATGTTGATTTAAATCTTGGAATGTTTATTTAGTGTGCATAGTATATTGTATTTTGTTCCTTGTATTTTGTTGATAACCGTTTGGTTAAACATTACATTTTACTACTACTACTACTACTACTACTATTACTATTTTACATGTTTTTTCCACCCCAAGACAATAGTGGCAAATTGCCAGTTTTCTGATGCATAAATGTAAGCAATATTTACGGTAGTGCATTCAAGCTGCTACAGTTTATGATTCTGAAAGGGACATACTAAAGTCCTGAGTCTTTGAAAGGTTATGTGCCTGCCTCTTTGGTCATATAGGCCCTGATTCAGTAAAGTACCTAAGCAGAAGTTTTCCAATAGAACTTGAACTTGGTGTTGAATTTCCTTCCTTAATTAGGGTTGCCAATTCACAACCATCAACATTCTGGATGCCAACAGTCCAAATTCCAGAAAAATCACAGACTATGGCCGTTTTAGCATGGAGAGGCCCAGCGACCGCTGGGTGTTCTGGTGGGTGTGCGTTGGGTGGGTGTCCATGCAAACAGGCCGGCAGTGGTGGTGTGGTGGTGTGTGGGTGTGTGGTGGGTGTGCACTCGTGTAAACACCATAGGCGGTGGGTGTTTGTGTGTGCTCCTGGTGCACACCCATCTGCACCCATCACCCACCCATCTCCACTCATGGGGTCGTCTGGAAAACTGGAGGAGGCCCCATGGGTGAAGATAGGAGGAGGTGTGTGGAGGTGTGTGTGTGTCTGCATAAATGGACTGGTTGTATTCACATCTCCACACACCATGTGAACACACCCATCCTCACCCCCACACCCATCCATGTAAAAACAGCCAATGAGGGGGAGAAACTGGGGATAGTAAAATCAATCAATAGACTCAAAGAATGTTCTAAACATTGACCTATTATTATTATTATTATTATTTCTTATTATTATTTTATTAGCATTAGCATTTATATAGCACAAGCAATGTACCTGGTGCTTTACAAAGAATAAGATAGACATGGTCCCTGCCTGAGAGCTTGCAATCTAAAGAGGGGAGACATTGATCTCACTATCCAGCAACTGCTTGGTGTCAACCAAGGGCACCATCAAAATGTGTATTGAGGTGAAGGGAGAAGGTGTGGAACTGGCCACAGCAAAAATCAGATATCAATTAATTTTATTTACGTGTCCAAAGGTCATTGCATAACAACTTACAGAAAAAAACACACAAAAATGTAAAAGATAAAACATACAAACAAAACAGAACAACCAGCTATATAATGTAAAATATGAAATTTTACACACAGAGTTAATTAAAATTAATAAGTACAAATGACCCATCCGCTGTGCCATGATTCAAATATAAGGATCAATTTCCCATGGGTAATTTAAACTCCATGAAAGACTGATGCAAATTAAAAGCAGAAATCAGAAACTTAACATTCTCTGTGATCTCTGGAGATATGCCAATCAGAAGAAATTCAAGCAGGCAGAGATCTGATCTGCCAGCATATTTCACCAAAAATAGAGACAAATATTGGGTCCTCAACTTATCATAAAGATGGCAATGTAACAGAATAAGTTGTGTAGATTCTGTGACTAAATGATCAAAGGGGCAAAGTCGATTCCCATATGGAATCTCAGTAAAACGCCCCTCAAGTACTTTAATAGGGAGAGCATGAAAGCTGGCACACATTATTATTATTATTATTATTATTATTATTATTATTATTATAATTATAAACATTTATATAGCGCCAGCCATGTGCCTGGTGCTGTACAGAACATAGAAATAGGACAGAACAGAGGGAGAGACACTCATATCCATTGAGGATATGCACATGCAGAGCTCTAATCAAGTTAATAAACTAAGACCAGAGGTATTAATTATCCGGTCTTTAGATGACCTAGGCAATAGCACCCCTGAAATAGGTGGAGAGGGGATTACGCAATGGGCCTCAAGAGATTCATCATCAGGACCCACCCGCGCATTAAAGTCCCCTGTCATAATAAACAGTCGAAGAGGGTACTGAACTAACAGGTCCGCTACAATATTTTCCAAGGTGGACCATATTTTAGAATCAAATGAACCCACATTGGAAGGAGGAATATACATAGTTAACAATATAATCAAATAAGTACCAGACTTTACCACAAGACCCAAAACAGAGGGAAGAAATCTGATTATGGAAACAACTGAAGAAATCAGATTCTCAGTGATTAGACAGACAACCAAGACCACCTTGAGGATGGTCCCTGGTTCTATAAGAAACAGCGGGCACCGAATAGGAAATATAATGTTCAGATTCTATAGAATCCCTTGCCCAGGTTTCTTGAAGCAAGATAATTTGAAACTGACCAATAAATGTGGTAAAATCACCATTATTTAGATGGGAAAACCAACCTGAAGAATTCCAAGAACATATATTCAAAAAACTTGAATCATGACACTGGGTAGATCATGTACTACCTAACAGAACCACATCGTTACAAAGCGAAAATGACCGTGAGGAGGAACATAACATTAGATAGGGATCAGAACTCCCCTCCCCCAGCCCCCATAACATTAACAGGAATCAACAACTCATCTTTAAGAGTAGGGGAAAGTATGGAAATGGCCAAATCTGGAACTGCTAAGTCCATCATATCTATGTTTGTAGCAGCCAGATTCTTAGAATCTAAACAAATCACACCCTTAGAAGGATTTTGAACCTTGGGACAGGAAGGTACACTAGTATCCAATGCCAGACAAAGGGTGTCTTCAGACGTTACGAGATCACGGTGAACCACGGTGAATACTCACCTGTGGTCACCGTGTCTCGAACGTCTGTTTGCGGTGCGCCAGATGTTGGCCACGGTGGATGCCCACATGGGGTCTGTTTGAACCACGCTTCCCGGGCTAGCCAGGGGAAGGTCCTGGGAAGCGTGGTCAAACGGACCCCGGGCCGTGACCAACGAAAAGTCATGTCTGGCCGCGCGCCACGGCCCGGGATCCCCGGCGGGATCCCGGGCCGTGGCACATTCGGCCGGATGCGGCGGCCGCATTGGCCCCGCCGCCCGCCCGTCTCCTTGGAGGGTGGGCGGCGGGGTGCGTGGAGGGGGCGGGGCCGTGCGGCCACACGTTGCGCCACGCGGCCCCGGCCCCTCCCACTTTCCCCACCGGGATCCCCCCGGCACGTCTGTTGTGCCATTACAGGGTGACCCCGGCGGGGAATGAAGCCGGTGGTTCCGGTACGGGGCCAAAGGGCCCCGTATCGTCTGAAATCACCCTAAGTATCCTGGAGTTTATAGGAACTGTGCTAGAGGGTTTCTTTTTCACAACAGAGGGTTTCTGTGAAGCAGAAGTACATTTAATGTTTGGATGTTGCAATACATCACTATGGTCTTTTACAGAAGGTAAATTGGAACTAACAGAAGCCAAAGCTTGCCTTACAGAATTAACATAAACCTCCCCCACTTGTATGCCCCTTGAGAGGAATAAGTCAAACATGGCATAAAGCCTTGCTGCCAATATTGCAGAATGAAAATGTATAATTATTCTCTGCAAATAACTGGGAACTGGCAAAATTTGAAAAAACCTGAGTTGCCATACTTCAATAGATTGATCAGTAATATATGTTAAATGCCAGCATATGGCAACTTTAGAATTCCATAAAGGAAATAGCCCATTTCTCAATGGGGAGATTCTGAATGAAATGGCTTTATCATTCAATGTTAGATAACTATCTAACAGATCACTACCCTTCCTGAATGAGGCCTGAGACCCGGAAAAGTTAATATTACTATTAAAGTGAGTGTTGGTGGAAACATTAACACCTTTGGACTGCTGAATAGATGCAATCCCTAATGTCTCTGGGGTCAATGCAGCTTTAAATCATTTCTGGGCTTCCTTCCCAATAATCCCAGCCTTATTTTCAGCCAAGGTGTCCATAATGGTTCCCAATTTTTTATTTTGTGACTCCAATAATGTAGTTATACTGTCCAATTGCACAATTAACTTCTTAATTAGATTACCAATTAAAAAGCATTGATTACCCAGTAGTTCTAATGGGGAAGGACCAACCCTATACTAGCACTGTGGGCTCTTGACACAAGAAGACTCATCCCTAGAAGACATTAAGGGGTCAAGGGAAGAGATAACAGACATATTGGATAAGCAGTGATGCTTCCAATTAGATAAGGGTAGGACTTCAGAGGAGCCAATGAACTGGGAGGAAGGATCCAATAGAGAGGGCATAACTCCCCCCCCCTCTCCCCTTCCAGGCTAGAGACTACAAATGAGTCCAGTTAATTGTTTGGAGAGGGACTGACCGGGCTCTAAGGCCACTGACCCCTGCCTCCTTCTTTTCATAGTCATAGATCCCACTGGGTACCACCGCCTAGGAAAAAGACTTTGATATCCCAGCCTCTCATCAGAAAACACTATCAGATTCTATAAAGTGATACCAACCTAAAGGAAACCTAAAAACAATCACAAATGTATCAAACACAAGATATACAGGTAATCAAGTCCAACCTCTTCAGGGGGTTTTACCAGAGGGCAGCTTGGCCCCTGTAAGGATGGAAAAGTCCTACCCCTTCATGGGGTGCACCTGTGGAGAGCTTGGTCCCTGGCGAGATGGCAAAAAGGATCTATCCCTTACGTGGTTAGTTTGCGGGGAGCTTGGCCCAAAAGAGTCCTGTCCTCCAAGGAAGTCCTGACAACACATGGACCCCAGATGCTTCTTTGAGGATGATCAGTCAGAACAACTAGGCCCACGCAACCAAAGCCAAGCACCTTAGTCCTCCTCCAGGGATACTCCACTCAGAACACACATCCTGCACGCCCCACTGGCCAGGGCACCACAGCATGGTGGCGGCGTATCCTCTCCACCAGGGATGTTGTCTTGAGAACGACAGGGGGTCAGGCACTGCCACTGCGAGTCCTACAAATGGGCCCACCAACAGGCAACACCCTTTGGATGTTGCCCAAGGGCTGGCACCCAAAGCGGCCCCAGCCCCTGGATAAGTACCTGAGGGAAGAATGGGACAGCCAATGAGCTCTGGGTCTTCCTAGGGCAGCTCTCCATTCCCCCAGCTCTACCCAGCTGCATGCACTCCCAAAATCAGATATCTGAATAGAATTGGAATAAGTATCCACTGTGGCCATTTTTACATGGGCAGCGGTGGGTGGGGGGATGGGTGTGCTGCCGTGGTGGGTATGTGCCGTGGTGGGTGTTCGACCCCTCTGCACCCACGAACCCTCCTCCGTTTTGGCGGATGGCTCCATGGGTGGGTGATGGGTGGAAATGCGTGTACGCCAGAAGCGCACACCCACCTTCACCCACCACCTGTGCTATTTGCATGGGCGGACACCCATCCCCCCACCCACTGCCACACTGTTTACACGGACGCCCCACCTCCCACCCTCCCACCCACACACCCAGTGGAGGGAGGGGACATCCATGTAAAAAGAGCCTCCGGTTTACTGGATGGCTCTGTGGGTGGGTGATGGGTGAAGATAGGTGTTGCGCGGGAGGGCACACATACACACACATACACACCACCCATGCTGTTTGCACAGGTGAACACCCATCCCCCCCATCCACTGCCGTGGCATTTATATGAACCCCCACCACTGCACATTTGCCCGCACTCCCAGCTGGTGGGGAGGGGGTATCCATGTAAAAATGGCCTCTGTCAGATTCGGTTTGAAGCTGATGAATAATAATAATTAATAAGAACTACCAATATAACAATGTATTTATAACATTTATAAGAGACATTTTTGGTTATTCCTTCCATGCTAGTATGGTCTTTACTCTTTTCAGTATTTGTTTGTTTGTTTGTTTATTTATCCTGCTCATTCCCTTGAGACTCAGAGCAGGTTACAATACATAAATAAACACACACACACACACACACACAAAATAAGCCAAAATATTAAAATACTCCAATAAACCCAAATAAAACAGATAAAATTTCCATAACCGGTAATACCCCAATCCTACCCTTTCTTGCCAAATGCCTGCCCAAACAAGAAGGTCTTACATTGCCTCTGGAAGATGAGCAGGCTGAGACTTCAACGAACCTCCCAGGAGAGGGAGCTCCATAATTGTTAGGCAGCCACCAAGAATGCCTCTCTGCATGTCCTCGTTGTAGAAACTTGGTGGCAGGTGGTACCTGTGCAAGAGGGCACTCCTGGCTAACCACAGAGGCCATGATGGAATATGAGGAAAGAAGCTCTCACTCAAAATGTTGACCTGATTGGAACCTTCCAATATGTGATATTGTGGACATGTTAGACTGCTATTTTTAACCGTGAAGCACAATATTTTTAAAAACGCATCTACTCCAATGAATGAAACATTCATTTATTCCACTATTCATGACACTACATGTCAATGTATTTAATGTGATATACCATGAAGCATTTGTGAACATGGGGGGCGGGGGGGAGAGCAAGGAGAACCGACTCAGCTTGAGTGGCAGCAGGGAAGTAGCAGGGGAGTAGTGGTGCCTGGGACTTGAAGGAACAGCCATCAGAGGGCAGGGATCACCCAACTACCTGGCCTTACTCACATCCCTCCCCCAGGTTCTCTTGTTTTCTACTCCCCACCATGAAGAGCAGTACGATTCCTCCCCACAAATCGCAGCATTTGAGGACATGCATGAATAGAATGCCACAAACAAATCTCTAACCCCAAGGATGCCTCAATGTTCAAAAATCATGAGCTGGGCCCTAAAAATCATGAAACATAAATAAAAAGAACCCAAATGTTTCTAGGCTTGGTACTCTCCCATTTGTGAGAATGGGAGGAGCCACTCGAAGAAGAACAGAAGGTTGCTGCCTTGTAAACAAGGTTCTTCGAGATGGCGCCGAACATTCTCACAAATGCCCCCCCTTTGGAAGGAACTGTTGGGTATCTATGAGTGGGAAGGAGGTGCTTTATATACGGGTGGGGGGCTCGAGACTGTTGCGGGGTGATTTTTTTAAACTAGTGAGCTTGATATATACTGGTAGAGAAGGGCGCGCAAGTGCAAACCCATTTGTGAGAATGTTCGGAGCCATCTCGCTGAACCTTCTTTACAAGGCAGCAACCTTCTGCTGCAAGGCACTGCGGCAGGGGTTTGGGTTTTTTTTAAAAAAAAAAGCTTCGGAGTTCTCTCCGGAGCAGCCTGCAAGTAGTCAGGGAGGGAGCACGCAGCCGAAGAACGGCTTCGCACAGTGAGTGTAGGGATGCTTCCCAGGCTGTGGGAAGAACATCAGCCGGCAGGGGGTCCCAGCTGAGCCACAACTTTGCGGGTTTTTTTTTTTTTTTAAAAAAATGGGACAGGCGGCTGCGCAGCGCCGCAGCGGGCTTAGCTGCCATAGGGATGGGCCCCCAGCCACGGTGGGCCCCGGGGCCAAATTTCCTGCCTGTCCCTATGGTAGCTACGCCCTTGCTGATATCAATTCTCCCCTTGGTCTTCACTTTGCTAAGATAATCCTGAGTGGTAGGAATTCTGGTATCAATTCTCCCCTTAGCCTTTGCTAAGCTAATCCTGAGTGGTAGGAATGTTGTGTGAGAAGGCAGCTGTGCGTTAGCAGAAAGGGTGCATTCCTTCAAGGCTGTTCCTTAATTGTGTTCCAGTGCAGCATTACTACAGGTGCAAGGAATGATGCCTTAATATACAATAATGTAGATATTGAAGTCTGGTGTCAATTCTCCCCTTAGTCTTCTCTTTGCTAAGCTAAACACAGGGCATGTGTAATACTAGTGCAGCTGATGTAGGAATGAAGAAGCCTTACTGTAGGATGCATAGCAAGGGACAGAGTGATTTTTTTGGTTGGGGGCCACTGAGCACTGAAACAGAGTGATTTGAGGAGCCAGAGCACTGAAATGAGGGCCAGTACCCACCCAGTGGCAGTCTCCCCCCTGCCATCCCCCCATAACCTCCCACTCACCCCTGCCAGGCTGCTGAGGATCTGAGTCTGGGGACTCAACTCCGATAGGCCCCCAAATCTGGTACACTCTGCCCGCCCCAAGTCACGCCCCCTTGGCCTGTTTCTGGCACCCCAGCGGCTTTGCTGCTGGCACAGGGCCACTAACACTATATTTTCCCAGGCCACTTTGAATTCCCAATCCGCCCCTGGGGTCAAGTGCACACCTCTGGGCTGCTTCTCTACCCTGACACACAGGGAACCCAGGAAGGGGGCAGTCGTGAGTGGGAGTGCAGGAAAGGGGGTGCCAAATCCGAGGACGGGGGAACGGGTAGGACAGGGAGACCACTCAGGAAGGGTCCCTGGTGTGTACACCACAGAAGGAAGGGCAAGGATCTCACTTACTTGACGCACGCTTAAATCCGCACTCCCTCACACTCACGACTCTCACTCACTCAGTCATGCAGCACACACACCAGTACAATAGGTCAAACAAGATACACGTAGGGTTACACCAGGGGTCAGTCTCCCAGGCACAAGGCACTGATCACCAGCAGTGCTAGGGAGGAACTGAGCAGCCTTTATAGTTTACAGGGATGCGTTGCTGCAGGCCCTCTAAACGCTGCGGGGCGGAAGTGGTAGGTGTGGCCTCTCCTGAGGGATATGGCAGGCTTCTAGTCCCACCCCTTACGTTAGCATGGGAGTGCGGGGGTGGATCCAGCACGCCCAACATCCTGCCTGCGGGCTGTGCAGAAGCCATTGTGGGGGAGGCGGCGGTGTAGCCGCCAGGTTGCGGGGCTCCCTTTCTGGTGGGGGGAGTCCCCCTGAGGTGAGTGGTGGGTCTGGCACCCCCCCGGTCCTGGACCCTCTGGCCCCCAGGCAGGGACCTGACAGCACCCCCCTCCCAAGAGCGGCGAAAAGCGATGGGCCATGGTTTCAAGGGGTAGCGGGCATGGAAGAAACGGATGAGATGTGGAGCATGGACATCCGACACCTTCACCCAGGAACATTCAGAGGCCTCAAAGCCCTTCCAAACAACTAGATAGTACACTCGCCCCTGGTGATGACAGGAATCTAGAATGCCACTAATCTCAAATATGTCTGTTGCCAAGCCTGAGGTAGCGGCTGGTGCAGCTCCATGGGCCAGAGCTGGCGCGGGTTTGAAAAGGGATACATGGAATGAGGGATGAATATGATAATGGGGGGACAAGTGTACCTTGTGAATCACCTCTTTGATCTTTTGGACAATGGGGAATGGCCCCATATAGCGGTAGTCCAGTTTGGATGAGGGTCTCTGGAAGGGATAATGATGGCAGTCTACCCATACCCAGTCTCCGGATTGGTAGAGAGGTGCTGGCTGTCGATGTTGGTTTGCAAAGTGCTGATAATGTTGGCGGGCCTGCTGAAGCAGGGAGAGGGTGACAGCATGAACTCTCTGAATCCGTGTCACCAAGGCACCAGTGGCGGGAACCGAGATGGGTGATATCTCTGGGATGCATACCCGGGGATGGTACCCATAGGTCACGTAAAACGGAGCCGAACCAACCGAGGCATTAAGTGTATTGTTATATACAAACTCTGCAAGTGGCAATAAGTCATACCAGTCATCCTGTAGATAGTCTAGGTAGCACCGAAGATATTGCTCCAGCATCTGATCGGTGCTCTCCACCTGCCCATTGGCTTGGGGATGATAGGCGGTGGTCAGATTCCTTTTTACCGGAAGGCTGACCAGGAGAGCCTTCCAAAAACGGGACATAAATTATGTTCCTCTGTTGGACACGATTTCTACAGGAATCCCACGGAGTTTGATTATGTGGTGCAGAAAGAGCTGCGCTGTTTGACTTGTGGAGGGAAGGCCTTGGCAGGCTATGAAACGAGCTAGTTTTGTGAAGTGGTCTACTACCATGAGAATGGTGGTACACTGGTGCGAAGGTGGTAGGTCTACAATAAAATCCATCCCGATCCTCTGCCAAGGTCCTTGAGGCAGGGGTGTTAATTACAAGAGTCCTTGGGATTGCTGGTTGGGTATCTTGGTCTTTGCACACACGGCACAGGTGGTGACATGTTTGAGTACGTCTGCCCGTAGGGTAGGCCACCAGAATTGTCATTGCACTAAATGCAAGGTTCACTTAACCCCTGGGTGTCCTGCCAAGGGTGCATCATGGTATCCCCACAGGATTCATTTCCTGGCTTGCATTGGTACAATAATCTTTCCCTTACGATAGTAGAGTCCTGTTTGTGCATCGAGTGTGGCCTGGGATGCGGGTACGGGACCTTGTTGTGACAACCTCCTTTGTTGTTCAGAGGAAATGAGGGTGGCAGCAAAGGCTGTTTGATTCAACAACAGGTCTCCCCAGTTTTCAGGCAGTTCCCCTTCTTCGGTACATCATGAAAGAGCATCGGCTAAGCTATTATGTTGCCCTGGGCGATATTGAATATGGAAATTGAACCGGGCAAAGAAAAGGGCCCAATGGCCATGGCGGGCGTTAGTTATGTGCATGGTCTGGAGGTAAGTAAGGTTTTGGTAATCCATAACAACAGTTATGGGATATTTGGCCCCCTCACGGTAGTGCCTCCATGCCGCGAAAGCTGCCTTAAAGGACAGCAGTTCCCGGTCAAAAATCATATAGTTCTTTTCAGCACTAGAGAGCTGATTGGAGTAACAGATGCAGGACATCAGCCTTCCACTCCGGGCTGCAATAGTACCTCTCCAATGGCCACACTCAATGCGTCGGTCTCTACTGTAAAGGGTTTGTTAAAATCGGGATATTGCAAGATTGGTGCCTGCATAAAGGTCTTCTTCAATCATTCAAAGGATGTCTGCTGTGGCAAGGTCCAGACATAAGGGTCTGCCTTTCTTTAACAGTCGGGTAATGGGTTCTGTTAAACGAGCGTAATTCAGAATATACTGCCGATAATAGTCAGTGGTTCCCAAAAATCATTGTAATGCCTTCACTGATGAAGGGGGCACCCATGTCAGAATGGCCTGAATCTTTCCAGGGTCTATTTCAACCCCTTGAGGGGAAATAACAAACCCTAGGAACTTGATGGTGGTCTGATGGAATGAACATTTTTCCAATTTGCAGAACAGTCGGTTCTGCCTGAGGCGTTGTAGCACTACGCGTACTTGCTGGACGTGTTCCGAGGGTGTCGCGGAAAATATCAGGATATCGTCCAGGTAGGCCACAACATAGCTATCGAGCATGTCCCGGAAGATGTCATTAATCAGGTGCTGGAAGGTCGCTGACGTGTTCGCCAGGCCGAACGGCATCACCCGGTATTTGTAGTGCCGTAGCGGGTTCTGAACGCAGTTTTCCATTCGTCTCCAGGCCAGACCCGCAAAAGGTTGTAGGCGTCCTGGAGATCAAACTTCATGAATATCTTGGCGCCCTGCAATCAAACAGTTCAGGTATCAAGGGAAGCGGGTAGCGGTTCTTGATGGTGATGGCGTTTAAGCCACTGTAATCTATGCAGAGACGAAGCCCCCCATCCTTTTTGGGCACAAAAAACAGGGGCGCCCTGGCTGGGGAAGAGGACTGTTGAATGAATCCTCATTGCAAATTATCTTCAATGTACTCCTAGAAGGTGGCTAATTCCGGACCTGAGAGTGCATAAATTCGCCCATAGGGGGGTTCTGTCCCAGGGATTAGGTCGATGGGGCAATCATACATCTGGTGAGGCAGCAGAGTCTCCGCCTCCTTTTTTTCAAAGACATCTGTGTAATCTTTATATTGTAGGTGTACTGGACTGACTTCATCTGTCTTGGTGGCTGCAATTCCACCTCGGGGGGCAGGGCGAAGGCAGGATGCAACACAACCAGCCACCTGAAATGTTATCGTCCTACGAGTCCAGTCTATAGATGGGTTGTGCTGACACAGCCAGGGGAGCCTGAGAACCACAGGGAACATTGGGGTGGCTAAAATATCGAACTGTAGCTGCTCAACATGACCCCCTATGCTTACTACCAGCGGAGTAGTCTGTGAGGTGATGGGGCCAGACACTAAAGGGGACCCATCAATTGAGTGCACTTGTTCTGATGGTACCCTACAGGTGCTGGGTATAACATGTTGACATACAAGGTCCAAATCAACAAAGTTCCCAGAAACTAGAGTTGATCAATGCCCACACCACGAGGCTCTTGATTCCCAACATAGTGGGAACTCATAAGTGCAGGGTCTGAGTGAGGTTTGTGCCCATAAGGGGTGTTGTGGCAGATAGGGGTGACCGTTGTCCACCGGGGATCCCCTCTATACATCCCAGGGTCTGGCTTTTCCCACCTCTCGTTTTGCCCCGACCAGGAAGGGGCAACTTCAGGAACAGTGTGCAGGGTCCCCACAGTAAAAACACTGATGGAGGGTCTGGCGGCTTTCCCCTTCTGTGGTGGAGAGGGGGCCCCTGGAGGCCTCGATTTAGTAGTAGTAAAATCATTGATTTGCCCAACTGGACAGTTATTGGCAATACATCCATAAAACTCCAGTACATCTCACAGCAAATCATAATACAAAACATTCAATAATTCCACAAATTATACCCCTTCAATCCCCCCCGAACCATACATAAATTATCCTCCTAATTCTCAAACAAACTCCTAATACCAGGATGTATTCAGGATGAATAAAAGGCAGGAGGGCTATGTTACTTCCACCACTCCTAACCTACTTCACCCAACCTCTGTAACCTTTTACGCATCACTATACAAGCGAGCCTAGCCACTGCCCTTGTTAAGTCTGAATCCCTGTGCCCCAAGCATATTGTCTCAGATGGGGCCAAGAGGGCCCTCGCCTGCGTTTGCTCCCAACTCGCCAAAAGATTTCCTCTGAAGCTGACATACTTGGGGCACTTAAATAGAATATGATAAACCGTATCAAGTTCCTGTAAGGGACAATCTGGGCACCTCCTTTCCTCAAATGGCACCCCCTCATAACGCCCTGCCAGAATTGCAGAGGGAAACACTCCGCAGCGTAAGCACGTAAAAGCCCTTCTCAAAGGGAATTTAGTCCAAGACACCAGATAGTTTAAATCCTGTAATGGCCTATACGGCAATCTATACATGGGGCTAACTCTCTGTTTCTGGAGCATCTCAGCGTCGAATTGGACTTGCTGGTCCCGAATCCTCTGTTTGACCAACACCATGGCATGTTTAATACCCAGGGATCTCAGGCCCCCAAAAGAGAAACCCAGTCTCCCTATTAACAGCTCCAGTCGTTTCAGCCAAGGCCACAAGAGCCCGACCTCCTTAACCCTACTCACCAGGGACCCCTCCCCCTGCGGCAGGAACTCCACCTTTAGCCCAAAGAGCACCAATGCCTGAAGGGCATAGGTTCTAATAGGGAGACAGCCCGTCTCCGCACGAATGAGGACTTGAGGTGTACTCCGCGGGACCCCCAGAATCGCCCTCAGGAACCCATTCTGAATTGGTTCCAGGAGGTCCAGAACTTCCCATTCCCAAACCGGGAAGGCATACAGCAAACACATTATTACCTTCGTCTGGAACAGTCGTAATGCTGGCAACACCAATTTCCCCCCCTTGCCAAAGTAGAATCCCCGAATCACCCCTGCTGTCTGCACCGCCTTAGTTTTTGCCTGGAGCCAATGCTCCCGCCAGCTGGAAGAGGAGGAGAAGGTCACACCCAAGTATTGAAAACTCTCCACCTGGGAGATCTGATGGTTCCCGATCCGCCAGTTGTGAGATTCCTTATGTCTTCCTATGGCTACGATCAGCACTTTTGTTTTATCATAGTTAATCTCCAACCCCTCCCTTTGGCAGTAAATCTCTATCCGCTGCATTGCGCTATGAAGACCCACCAGGGAATGGGCCATCAGAGTGGTGTCATCTGCGTAGAGCAAAGCACGGACTTCTCTATCACCAATCTGAGGTGGATGGGTGTTCACCTCGGCAAAATAGGGGATAAGATCATTCAGGAAAACATTAAATAGTGCAGGTGCCAGCAGGCACCCCTGCCTCACCCCTCTGTTCACCCTCACCTCACAGGTCAGGGTCCCCTCTCTGGTGGATTTTACCTGTAAGGTATTATCCCGATGGATACGGGATATCAAAAAAAGGAGCCTTGGCTCCATCCGCAGGGCTCTGTTTACACCACAAACGTGCCCTGCAGATGGAGTCAAAGGCCATCCTCAGATCAACAAAGCACAGGTAGGCCCTCCTACCCTGGCCAAGAATCTTCCCCACTAGCTTCTCAAGGACCAACACGTGATCCACTGTGGAGCGTTCCCTACAAAACCCAACCTGCTCCGGCCCAATGATTTCACTATCCTCCAGCCAATCCTGTAGCCTGCTCAGCAAAGTTCTTGAATACAGCTTACCTATAATGCTGAGCAGGCTAATTGGGCGATAGTTCCCTGGTTCCATGGGGCCCCCCTTCTTAAAAATGGGCACTACAATGCTCTTTATCCACAAATTGGGTATCTTCCCTGTCACATTAATGAAGGTGAAGATCGGGGCAAGCAATTCCGCCCACCAATCTGGAGCTTCCTTCAAGTATTCTACCAGCATTTGTTCTGCCCCCGGAGCCTTCCCGCTCTTACACTGGGAAATAATCTCTTTAATTTCCTCCTTAGTATTTGGTGGCCAATGGGGAAACAGATCTGCCACCTCCATAGGAGGATTAAGGGGCACTGGGAGTGATGTTGAAAAGATGGCCTCGTAATGGCTCTCCCATACCACTGAGGGTAGAGCAACCTGTGCCATGGCATCGCCCCCTACACACATTTCATGGATACAGCCCAAAAAAAGGGACGAATTCCCGCTCCTTGCCGCTCTATCTAATTTAGCCCACAGCTGTCTTTGGGCAATCAAACACTTAGACAAAATTAGGTGACGATAGCGTGATCTTACTTCCGTAAAAGTCACCCTGTTGACACTTGTCGGGCAGCGTTTCAGGCGGTCTGCCAACTGTCTGCAACATGCTCGCAATTCCGCACATTCCCTATCAAACCAGCCCCCGCGATATTTCCTCTTCGGGGAGGGGTGGTGGTGGTGAAAAAAACCCCACTGCTCATCAATTCCCCCAGTAAAGCCAGCACCTTATCTATCCCCTTATCGCCTTCCATCTCCCCTCTTTTAATTGCAGTACAACAGCGAGACACTGCTGGGTCCTTCAAAGCAACCATTAGGGTCCGTGCTATCTTTTCAGACCAGCGGGGTCTTTTGTACCCTACCACTCCAGTCATAGGGGGATTCACACTCACTCTCCCACACAATGCCAGATGACTTTGAGGGGTACTCCAGGTCAGCTGCAAGGGGAAGTGTGCTGTCTCCCCACTAGGGCAGATTTTTAACCTCTGAACTCTGGGGAAGAAAGAGGGGAATGCCAGGAAAAAGTCAATTGTGCTAGATCCTTGTTGCGAATGAAAAGTGAAACAGCCTTCCCAGTCCCATCCTGCCATTCAATATAATTAAACCCAACTCTTCCACCAGGGCTTTCATATATCTGGCATGAGTATTTGTAACTTTGTCCTGAGCCCTACGGGGCAAACACTGGGGGGAATCTAACTGATTCCACATGTGACCCTGATCCTGCCACTTCCCCACTCTCGAGTTAAAGTTCCCTCCCAGGATCAAAAAGGCCAGAGGGTATATCCGCTGGGCATTTTTTACTCTACTCACAATTTCCTCCCAGATGTCTATAGGGAAGTAAGGAGACGCTAAGGGGGGGATATAAACATTCCCCACCAAAACTTCAATGACAGGAGGGAAAATACAATAAAAAAGCGCAAAATATGAATGATAAAAATTTATAAATTTAATAGATACATTAGCGGCGACCGACGAGACAATCGCCAGGCCCCCACTCAACCGACCGGGCCCCCCCGACACGGTAGCCCCGACCGATATTACCTTAAAACCCGTTAGCTGTATATTCTCCACCACCCAGGTTTCCTGTAATAAACAGCAATCCCAGGAACTCAGCCTCTCAAAAAGTTCCTGACCTTGACAACGGGCCTTCCAGTCCGCAATGTTCCACAAGGCCAAGGTAAAACCGGGATACTGTAGCTGTCACGGGCCCGCTTGTAGCACAGGGGTCCCCAGACAACAATTTCCCTTATTATGCAGCTTTGCATTCTCAAGCTCGGGCTCTGCCCTCCCTAGCTCCAAATTATCCCTCGCACAGGCCGAACTCTCCACCCCCCCCCCAACTGACAGCTCGGAGCAGGGGATTTCTTGTAATCCACTTAGATTCATTACTTGGGTCCCCACCAGAGGGCTGCTATGCAGGTCCTCCACCATCCCCCCCTCGAAGAGGGAGAAAGACGCCCGTTCCTGCTGAAGGATTTTATTGGGTTTTATTCACCCTTCCCAATAGGATTATTCCCCTGAGCAACACGATGACCAGCCCCCCACAAGGGCACTCTCCCTGCCTTAACCAAGCTACTTAACACCCCTACTTGAGGGGGTGGGGAACATCCACTGATGCGCGGTGCCCCAACTCTAAGGTTGTTTAATTGCGCACACACTACCTCCAGTTTGGAGAGCAAGTTTGCTTCTTGACCATAGCGTTCCCTAGCATGGGTTGGCCCAGCTTGCCTTTGCAGGGACTGACTAATTATCCTGGGGGGATCTTCTGTTGACCCAGCTTGCCTTCACAGGGACTGACTGATTATCCGAGGTGGGTCTACTGCTCCCTGAATCAGATTGTTACCCACTTCCATACTCTCCCCCCCCTGCCAATGCAGTGGGGCCAACCAAATCCCTCCCCCCTTCCTGCCTTATAGAGGGGGGTCCCTGGGGCACCCCATTCACCTCTCCACCACCAATCTTTCTTTCTATACCACCAGGATAACCCGGCCTGCCATCCTGATGGTTATTAATAGAGTGGCACAAAACATCACCCCTGCTGGATTGGAAGGCTCTTGAGATGTACACTGCTCTGTCCTCTAATGAGGACCTAGCTGACCAAATCGCCTTAATTGATTGTTCTGAGGCAAACCTCACACTAATCACCTGTCTCTCTCGTGTCACCAGAAGTTGATCTACTGACACAATATCATGTCTGGTGACTGGAATATAACGGAGGATAGGATAATTAAGCAGGAGTTGGAGGTGTTCCGCCACATCCAGTACTGTATTCCACTGCGGGGGATGTCACCCAAAACATGGTAGGATCGTAAAGATCAAATTTAGTGGGAGAAAACTATAGCGTGCTTCCTTCTCTGGTGAATGCGGAGATCGCATGCTTACTCCACTGCTGGCCAGATTACCCTGGGATACCACCTGCCATGGGAGGCTCCTTCATTGACCCGCCCCCCCCATCAGTGCCCATTGTATTAGCAATCCACCCTTGGTGGCCTAGTCCCTAACACAGGGCCCTTCCGACTGGATGGGGGTTACAGAGGGTACCACCCCCGTGATCTGAAAATGGCCCCCTCTGGATAACACCAGCATGTCCAGCTTCTCATGGATTTGGTGGACCTGCCAACACATAAATTTGATTGAATCTGCTGTCAGCGCCACGTGGTTTGTGAGGAACTCGGTTAGGGCACCCTCAGTCAAAGCTCGCTCCCCCTGCCCCCCCGTTCATTGACAGCTCTCTCACCCTGGGGCTACCGCAAACCAGGGTGGAATGGCGAGAGTAGATGGAAGTCTTACCCCTCGCCAACAAAGAAACTGAGTGGCAAAAGGAACCCTCTGATACACCCTCCTGCAATGCAGAAACACCAAGTGCCATCCCCGCCCACTCCACATTCATAAGTGGAAAAAAATGCTCCAGCTGGTGTTGCTTCAGTTTTTTTTGCACAGGGGGGGGGACCCTAATGATGGGTCCAATGTTCCTCTTTTGCTCACCGCCATAACAATAATCCCGTACCCAGAGTCTAACCAACTTTCACCAGCACCCCCCCAAGGATTGACCCTAGTAGCTGAGACCCCCCCCAGGGGAGCCCCCAACCAAACAGACAGCCCCCTGGCCCCCCGGTCAGCGCCCAAGGCCGTGCACACAAGGGCGCACCCTTGTTCGCACAGCCCTTAGACGCGTGGCCCAGGCGCGTGCCTACGGCACGGCCGTAGGCTGACAGGGGCTTTTCTTTTTTCCCAGAGATGCAAGCTCCACCTCCCCGCAGGCTCAGCAGCTGATGGCAATACCAGGTAGGTAGCAAAGAAACAATGTTGCAGCACAGCACTCCCCATTCCCTGCTCCATGCCCCGATGACTGTAGGCTGACAGGGGCTTTTCTTTTTTCCCAGGGATGCAAGCTCCACCTCCCTGCAGGCTCAGCAGCTGATGGCAATACCAGGTAGGTAGCAAAGAAACAATGTTGCAGCACAGCACTCCCCGTTCCCTGCTCCACGCCCCAATGACTGTAGGCTGACAGGGGCTTTTCTTTTTTCCCAGGGATGCAAGCTCCACCTCCCTGCAGGCTCAGCAGCTGATGGCAATACCAGGTAGGTAGCAAAGAAACAATGTTGCAGCACAGCACTCCCCGTTCCCTGCTCCACGCCCCAATGACTGTAGGCTGACAGGGGCTTTTCTTTTTTCCCAGGGATGCAAGCTCCACCTCCCCACAGGCTCAGCAGCTGATGGCAATACCAGGTAGGTAGCAAAGAAACAATGTTGCAGCACAGCACTCCCCGTTCCCTGCTCCACGCCCCAATGACTGTAGGCTGACAGGGGCTTTTCTTTTTTCCCAGGGATGCAAGCTCCACCTCCCCACAGGCTCAGCAGCTGATGGCAATACCAGGTAAGTAGCAAAGAAACAATGTTGCAGCACAGCACTCCCCGTTCCCTGGTCCATGCCCCCACCTCGATTTGCATGGGTTCCACCTCCTCCCCCCTCTTGGCTTCAGCCTTACTATGGAATACAGGAGGCAATTTATTACCTGGCTGCTGAAATGCCACCTGCTGCCACTCCCATCTTCGTTCGGTCAAGCGCTCATCAATTTGTACCATAAGATTGACGAGCTTCCTCCACATATCCGGTAGGGTGGTAAAGGACAACTGGTCCTTCAACTCCTCATTTAGTCCTTTATGAAACAGAACGCGAAGCACCTGGTCCAGTCAATTCAGTTCCACAGCCAATTTCTGGAACTTGGTCACGTATTCTAACAAGGGTCCTTTCCCCTGCTGTAGGGTCGTGATGGCATTCTCGGCATCCTGAGCTCTGTGTGGATAAGCAAAAAGAAAGGTAAACTCCCGAAGGAATCCAGCATAGTCAGTAAGGAGTGGGCTCTTTTTGGTTAGTAGTAGTAGTAGTAGTAATTTATTACGGTGTTAAGCTTCTGCTATAGCCATTAAAAATAATACAGAACAAAGCACTCAAGAACAGAACATTACAAAGAGTACAAAGAATAAATCACATAAAAATAATAGTAACAGTCATCAAGGCCATATATACAGCAAGCAAAATGTTATAATAGTTTGGGAGGAAAAAAGCACCGTCCTGTCGATAAAACAGACTCAGCCAACCCAATTCACCCGTTCCCTCATAGCAAGTAACGCAAACAGTGCTACAGCATGTATAATTTCTTCATCAAGTGAGGCAAGTAAAGCTGAAATTCTAATGGGGTCCGAATTGTACAAATGGGTCCCCCAAATTGACTCAAGCCAGACAGTCCTAATATTCTTATACAACGAGCAGCTAAAAAGAAAATGGGCCACATCTTCCACCTCTAAACCATTGCAGGGACAAGTTCGAAGCTCACATGCAATATTCACATACCTTCCCTCAATAACAGCAGAGGAAAATAGGTGGAAATGCAAGCAAGTGAAGGCCCTGCACAAGGCGGGCCTAGACAATTTATCCAGGTAGGGCTCAAGTTAATGAGTAGTTTTTATAAAGCAATAATGCGGAGAGACCTTCCAGGTCGAAAGCTTATCTGGATCATCTTGCCTTTCTACATCAAATACCCTTTGTCGGATTAAGAGTATCTGAAGTGGGGGAGTCTTACCCTGAAAAAAGAGGAATGAAAACCCTAAATTCCTCAAATATGAGATATCCAGAAAAGCCAGGGATAATTTCCCACTCCATCATAGTCTAGTTCTTCTTTCAAGCATGAAGCCGCCAGAGAATTACTATCCTGGTGGAATAATTTGGTCCAAAAACTAAGAGCCTGGAGCTTGCACAGGGTAAAAATAGCCAACATTCCCGTCTCAGCATGTACTATAGCAGCGGGGACACCCTGCGGAAATCTTAGCAAATTTCTTAAAAACTTGTTCTGAATCACTTCAAGAACCTGGGTGTCCCCGTCCGGGATTACTTCTGTGCCAAAAGTTAATAGAGACTGGACTTTAGCCCTATATACTTCCAAGATGGTCGAAATAGGAATTGCCGGAGAGTCCAATGCTAACCTGAAGATCCCTTTAGCAGCAGCATTGACTTTAAGAGATAAACATTTCCTGTGCTTACTCAATAAGCCATTCTTGGAGAAGACAACGCCAAAATAAACATAAGAGTCTACTTGACTAAATGTGTCATTCCCTATATGCCAGGAATAATTAAACCTCTTCACTTTCCCCAAAACCATCACTTGGGATTTAAGCAGATTAACTGTTAATTCATTCAGAAGACAATAATCTGCAAGTGACCCCAACTGATATAGGAGACCTTTCCTCGTCTGGGCCATAAGGACCAAGTCATCGGCATACAGCAAAATGTTAAGTGGTCTGTCCTGCACTTTCGGGGGGTGGGCAAACTCAGAAGCAAGACACTGAGGTAGATCGCTAAGGTAAAGGTAAAAATGTAGGGAAGCCAAGACACAACCTTGTCTGACTCCCCTTTCCACGGTAAATGACCGAGACAATCTACAGTCAGTCCCTATTCTAACACTAGCTGTCCTATTCGAGTGAATGTAAATAAGTAAGGCAAGCAAATGTTCATTTATGCCCCAATCTAATAATTTTCTCCACAATCTGGGATGAGAAATTGAATCAAATGCTTTGCTGTAATCAATGAAAGCCAAAAAAGTGTCCCTGATCTAATTATAGTATAGTCAGTTTTGTATATTTAATTTGTTGTTGCTAAATTTTGTTACGACCTATGGTCAAACAAATAAAACTTTACTACTACTGCTACTAGTATATTTCATAATGATATGGCGCAATACAAAAACATTGTCCATAGTAGATATATTCTTCCTAAAACCCACCTGTCCTTGGGGTATTAAATTCTGTTCTAGAGCCCAAGCTTCTAGATGTTTAAGAAGGATTTTGGAATATAATTTCCCAATAATTGGGAGTAAACTAATAGGGCAATAACAACATGGATCCAAGGGGTTCCCTTTCTTTAAAATAGGGACAATTACAATGGACCCCATCCCTTGGGTACATGAAGTGACTGGTTGATACATGAAAAATATTTGGCCAGTATTTGGCCAATACAATTAGCCCACCAGATGGGACGGGTACGCAATACCTCCGAGACAATAAAGTCTCCACCCGGGGCTTTATTACATTTCAAAGTACCAATCGTAGCTAGCACCTCAGATGGCTCAACCCACAAACTAGAGGACTGCCCCGTGTGCAATTGCAAAGAAAGAATCAAATCAGTAGGGATGGGCGAACGTGGTTCGGAAGTTCGGAGTTCGGACCGAACTCGAATAGTTCGGTCAACCGAACCGAACGGTCGAACCGAACTCGAATTCGAACATTCAGAGTTCGAACCAAACTCGAACAGTTCGGTCAACCGAACCGAATGGTCGAACCGAACTCGAATTCGAACGTTCAGTTCGGATGCATTCGGTGAGTTCGGAATTGAATTTCCATTGGTTTCAATGGAAAACACATTATCGGCTGTAACATTTTTGTTTTTTAAGCTATGTGGCTGAAATTTGGGGTGCCTCTACCTTCAATAGAACGCATTATGTGTACCAAATATCAAAACAATTGGATAAAGGAATCCGATTTTAGAAGCAGTTGCATTATTGTATTTTGCAATATTCTACATATACATTCTTAGCTGTAACTTCTTTGCCTCACATCTAATGTAGGTGAAACATGTTAAGTTTATACCCCTTCCCATAGTAACTATCTTTGCCAAATTTCAGAAGGATTGGACAAAAGGTCTTGGTGGTATAAGCAATTAACAAATAAATGTATGTCTGATTATAACATCTTTGTAGTCCAACCAGTGTACATGAAATTTGGCAGGACTATATATTTCACTTTCATGATCATCTCTGCCAAATATCAGAGAGATATTATAAAGGGTCTCAATTTTATATGCCTGTACAACAAATGTAGAGAAGGGGCCTATGCCTGGGATTCTCTTATGTCACTGTGGTATAAGATCGGTTTGTGATGCAAATTGGCCAACAGAAGTGGTTCCCTTTATCAAAATCTCCTGTACATTTGCTGAAATAGCAGGAACGGTATTTGATACATTCCTGTCAAATATCCTGTAAACAGAATGGAATATCAAAATGTAACAGCTGGAAATGTATTTTCAGGTTAATGTCTTATACCCTTGGGACCCTTTATCCACTCTTTCCTAAAATTGGCAGAAATATTAAGCATATAGAGGGATGTAATATGCACAAGTTTCATGAACATTGGATGCAAGATAAAGAAGTTGTAGTCATGAATGTGTATGGAGCTTTTCTTAAAATCACAATATTCAATTGCTTCTGAAATCAGTTTCCTTTATCTAATCGTTCCGAATGTTGGTCTACTTGGTGCGCTCCATTGGGGGGTACAATCTCCCTAAATATCATCAAAAAGTAATAAGAAACAAAAATGTTATGGCCAGAAATATGTTTTTTAGTTTTTTCCTTTTATTTCAAAAACTAAATGTCATTTTCAGTTCCCGATTGCACCAAACTAAAGACCGAACCTATCCCGACCGAACCGAATCCCGAATCTGAACTCAACATTCTATCCGAACCACCGAACGGCCGAACATTTGAACTGACGAACCAAACCGAACAGGCAAACCGAACGGACGAAACGAACGCAGCCGAACCGAATGGCCGAACTCGAACCACGATCTGTTCGCCCATCCCTACAAATCAGAGGCGTCCACCTCAACCGCTTCTGCACCTACACTAAAGAGGTTTTGGAAAAAAGAAATCCACATGTCCTCATCTATCTGTGCATGCCACAGGCCATGAGGACCATGGATTTTCTTATTAACCAAGATACAGAAATCTCTAGAATTCTTGGTCTGGGCAGCAACCTTGAGCCTAGCCCAAGTCCGTTTTACACATTCCAGCTTCTTGGCTGCAATGAGCATTTTATATCTACGTTCAGCCTCTCGTAACTGAAGGGCAGGTCTCTCAGACAGGTCATTGACCCATGCACATTTTACTTGTGCCAAGGCCCGTTTTGCTTCCCTACACTCGTAGTCAAACCAGTTAATAACCTTGAATTTCCAAGGTTTACTGGGGCAAGAGAGCACCGAAGTGCCAGGGCAGTAATAATTTTGTTATAAAGCTGGTCAAACACCTTAACATCTTGGATATCTTCCCTCAAAAATGTAGAATATAAGGTAATCATTTCTTGAATGCAGACATTAGTATTCCACCCAACTCGGGTCCTATGTCCCCCTAACTTGAGGGTCTCCCACTGGACAGACCGAGCGGCAGATTTATCGTAGCCATTCATTAGCACTGTTAAAGCCCGATGGTCACTCTCTACCTGTGAAACCAAGGCAAAATCTACAAAATTTGTCCTTTGCAGGATATGGTCAACAATATAATCAATTGTACTTCTCCCATTAAAATTAAGGAAGGAAAAATTCCCATCTGGATCCAATGGCCCAGATCCATTAAGCATCATTAAGCAGTGAGTCTGTAATAACTCAAACATACATAGACCTGCCTCATTGCCCTCCAAATCCCTTGTTCTCCTACTTGACACTCAATCATACCCGTCTGGAAACCAACTGGATTCTAAGTCGCAAAAAGCGCCCAATCTGGCACTCCAGTCCCCAGCCATTACCAGAAGAGCATCAGGGAATTGTTCGTCAAAGTGGTCAAGCAGCTCACCCAAAAAATTCCAGACATCCACATTATAATATCTGGATGTGGCGGGCAGGATATAAAGATTGATAAGTAACAATGGAGGGCCACTTGGGGGATTCCACAAGTCCACAAAAAAATTCCCACACAACTGAGGCACAATTCTAA
Source organism: Sphenodon punctatus (assembly GCA_003113815.1). Taxonomy (NCBI): domain Eukaryota; kingdom Metazoa; phylum Chordata; class Lepidosauria; order Sphenodontia; family Sphenodontidae; genus Sphenodon; species Sphenodon punctatus. Next base: position 401,041 of record QEPC01014514.1, on the reverse strand, counting down.
ATGACCCTCCTAATAGCTCAGAACTAGGAGGGCCGGACCCCCTGAGCATCTCCCCCGAATGCTATCCTGGTGATAAAAACACCTGGAAACCCAGGACTGAAAACACATAATTCTCCCGCAACCATGTTTCCTGGAGTAGGATCAGGTCAAAACCCTTAAAAAAGTTGATGAGATTGGGATCTGATCCCTTAGACCTACATCAAGAAATATTCCAGGAGAGAAATGTCAAGGACCTGTCCTGGCAGGGAGTCATGGCGAAAGGACTGGCCCCGAGTTCCACGCCAGGTACCGATTGAAAAATGCCATTCTGGTGCTGATTAAGTGGGACCCTAAGCTCAAAAAGAGGCTGGGGGGAACTGATATCACTTTCCCCACCCTAGATCCACCAGAGGTGCCCCCATGTCAAACTAAGGGGGACTGTATCGAGGGGACGCTCAAAACAGCAGAAGAAGCACGTGGAAAATAGTCAGGCAAAGTCGCTTTCTGCAGAGAGCGTTTGCTGCCGAATGGCTGACTCTGCCATAGATTAGGGATGGGCGAACAGAACGGAGTTCGGAAATTCGGTTCAGATGGGTTCAGTTTGAAATTCAAGTTGGGAAATTCGGTTCGGTTCAGTTTGGTTTGAAATTTTAGTTTGGTTCGGAAGCTAAAGATGAATTGGGGGTGAGTGTGTGCTACCGCGGTGGGTGGAAGTGGGTGGGTGTCCTTTTACATGGACACATAAACATCTCCACCCACCTCCACCCATCTCTATGCATGGAGCCTCCTCCATTTGTCTGGGTGGCTCAGTTCGTGGAGATAAGAAATTAAGAATGTAAGAAGTGCCATACTGGGTCAGACCAATGGTCCATCTAGCCCAGAATCCTGTTTCCGACAGTGGACAATCACGGTGGCTTGGGAGAAGCCCAACGGGTTCACAATGGGGGATCCATTCCCTGTTGTTTTCCTCCAGCTCCTGTCATGTTCCCTAATCCTGTCTGTCTAATAGTTCCTAATGGACCTATCTTCTAGAAACTTTTCCAAACCTCTTTTAAACTCAGCTATAGTACTGGCCCTTACCACAGCCTCTGGCAGTAGATTACACATCCCAATTATATGCTGAGTGAAAAAAAATATTTTCTTTTATTTGTTTTAAACTTGACACCCGTGAGTTTCATGGAGTGTCCCCTAGTTCTAGTACTAGCTGAGAGGGTAAATATTGACTCTTTGTTTATTAGTTCCACACCACTTATGATTTTATAGACCTCTATCATATCTTCTCTCAGTTGTCTCTTCTCCAAGCTGAAGAGCCCCAATCTACCAAGCCTCTCCTCATATGGGAGCCCTTCCATGGCCTTGATCATTTTTGTTGCCCTTCTCTAGATACCTTTTCTAGTTCAGCTAGATACCTAAAATACCTTTTCTAGTTCAGCTACGTCTTTTTTGAGATGGGGCGACCAGAACTGCACACAATATTCAGGTGTGGTCGCACCATTGATTTGCATTACAACATCCTCAGTTTTATTCTCTATCCCCTTCCGAATAATTCCTAACATCCCATATGCTTTTTTGACTGCTGTTATGCACTGCATTGTAGATTGATTGTATTGTCCACAACCACCCCCAGATCCTTTTCTTGAGTGGTAACTCCTAGTTTAGTACCCAGCATTGTGTACGCATAATTTGGATTATTTTTCCCTACGTGCATCACTTTGCACTTGTCCATATTAAATCTCATTTGCCATTTAGATGCCCAGGCACCCAGTGTCATAAGATCCTGTTGCAATTCCTCAGTCTGCTCGTATTTTAACTACCTTGAATAACTTGGTGTCGTATGCAAATTTGATCACCTCACTCTTAACACCCTTTTCCAAATCATTAATGAATACATTAAACAGCACCGGTCCCAATAC
>QEPC01014514.1:381792-398155 GCA_003113815.1 Sphenodon punctatus | reverse complement strand
AGATAGCGTTAGTGATTTAGTTTTAGTGTTTGTAGGAGTAGGTCTGTGTACTTATTAGATAATCCATTTACTTCATAGCATTTAGAATAGTTAATAGCGGTTAGATTTAGTGTAGACAGATATATATAATATTAGATTAAAAAAATAAGAAAACCCCATATAAAAACCAAAAAACCAAATAAAGAACAAAAGAAAACCCAATAAAAAACCAAAAAAACATATAAAAAAACAAAAACCCCATAACAACACTTCCCGAATGGACGAACCGAACAGCCAAACCGAACAGCTGAATGGCCTAACCGAACAGCCTGTTCGGATGAACGAACCGAACATCCGAACCTGAACTCGGTGAATGAACCAAACGAACAAACGAACCGAACAAATCCGAACCAAACGAACGAATCGAACAGACGAACCGAACGCAGCTGAACCGAACGGCCGAACCCGAACCGCGATCTGTTCGCCCATCCCTATGATTTACCTTTGCTAAATCCATGTTGACTCATCCCCATAATGTTTGTCAACATGCCCTGCAATTCTGTCCTTAATGATGGTTTCCACCATTTTGCCCGGCACAGACATCAAGCTTACTGGTCTGTAGTTTCCAGGATCACCTCTGGATCCATTTTTAAATATCGGGGATACATTTGCCACCCTTCAGTCCTCAGGTACAGTGGCAGATTTTAGTGACAGGTTACAAATTACTAACAGTAGGTCTGCGATTTTATATTTGAGTTCCCTCAGAACTCTGGGGTGAATGTCATCTGGCCCTGGTGACTTGCTAGTATTCAGTTTGTCAATTTGCCCTAGAACATCCTCCAATGTCACATTGATTTGTAACAGCTCTTCCAATTCCTCACCCACAAAGCAAGGATCGGCGTCAGTACCTCCCCAAAATCCTACGCAGTGAAGACCGACACAAAGAACTCATTCAGTTTCTCTGTAATGTCCTTATCCTCCATGAGCACCGCTTTTACTCCCTTTGTCATGTAATGGCCCAACTGACTCCCTAGGAGGCTTCTTGCTTCTGATGTATTTGAAAAAGTTTTTGTTGCTTGTTTTTGCCTCTTTAGCAAGCCTCCCTTCAAAATGGGTGTGGGCGACGAGTGGAGATTGATATGCGTCGGGAGCGTACACACACGGACACCCACTGCCCTGGTGTTCACATAGGCAGACACCCAGTGCACACCCATCCCCCCACCTCTGGCCTGTTCACATGAAGCCCACACACATACACCGCACACCCGCCCGAACACCCAGCAGTGTGAGTGGGGGGAGCATCCATACAAAAAGGGCCAGAGAGGAAAAAAGAGGCAGAGAGTGCGGGGGTGGGGGGTAGGGATAGTGTGGGGGTAGGTGGGTTTGAGAGCCCGACACCACAACGCAAGAAAAGAAGAAGGCGAAGGAGCAGAGGACTTCTGTGGGAGGCCTGCTTTGAAAGGCGCTGAAGAGTGAGCGGAAAAGGATACTGTTCTTTTTGAACTATGTATGTATGAGAATGTCACTATGGGAACGTGATGGGGGGAAGGCAAATAAACGCAGCAGTGACTCACTTGGTCTGAGTCCTGCATTTATTGAGGCACTCTGGAGAGAGTTTGGTGGGAGTGACCTTCCAACATCTCGCCGTGAAGGGCCACTCTGCTACAGTCATCCAGAATCAGATATTAGGGATGTGCAAACGGAATGGGGTTCGGATGTTTGGCCATTCGGCCATTCAACCTGAAAACTTAGTTCGGGTTTGTGGGTTTGGTCCCGCAGAGTTTGCCCCCCAAACGTTGAGAAGGTTCAGCCGGCTGGAAGCTTGGGGCACTCCAGGGGTGCCCGTGGGGGCATGGCAGACTGTCAGAGACACAGCAGCCACAGCAGCAGCAGCAGCAGAGACTGGGAAGGATTGGGGCTTGGCAACCCGGGTTGCCTGGGCAGGTAGGTTTGGTGCTTAGCCCCTGGGGGTGCCTGTGGGGGCATGGCTGGGCATGTGAGACCCAGTGGCAGCAGCAGAAGCAGCAGCAGCAGCAGCAGCAGCAGCAGCAACAGAGGCCAGGAAGGCTTGGGGCTTGGTGGCTGGCCTGGCACCCCTACTTGGCTGGGCATTGCAGGCTGCCAGGGAAGCCAGGGACCTTGGCAGGGCACTCAGATAGGCTGGCAAAGACTGTGCAGTGAGAGAGAGCCAGTCAGACAGGCAGGCCGAAATCATCTAGCTAGAGGCCACCTGGCAGGCTTACAGCTTCCCAATGCCACCCAGCATCATGAGGTCAGTCAGATAGGCTGACTGAGGTTGTAAGAGAGAGAGGGGGGGCAGGGCGGGTGCTGGGCATAGGAAGGGAGGGACAGCACCTCAACAGCGGCAGCCCAGATTGAGAAGGAGCGCCGTCCCAAGACTGCCCCTGGCATGGGATTGTGTTGTGCCACTGTACCATCGATCCATGTCCAGGGGCAGCTTGGGGAATTCCAGCAGTGGCAGGTTCACCTTGCTGAAAAGCAACTGCTCCACCAACTTTGCCCCCAGTCTCAGGTGGTGCGGCAAGCAAATTTCTCCCACCACAGAGAACACCCGCTTGCTGGGGACACTTGTTGGTGGGCAGGATAACAGACCCTTGGCCACTTTGGACAGGGCTGGCCACACGTCCCTCTGAGAGCTGTGTCACCATCATGTTCTGCCCCTCCCATCAGCACTGTCAGTGATGTGTCACCCAGTGCAGGCCAGAAGGCAGGAGGGGGCAATAAATCCTCTGTATGGGCGCATTTTAAGTTGGTGCAGGCGGATGATCCCAAGGAGGTGCAGTGCAGTTTGTGCCAGAAGGTGGTGAAGCGTGGGCAGGTGCTCACCAACCTTGGCACAACTGCCATGGCAAGGCACCTCAAGGCATACCACAGCGCTGTTTTGCTAAGTGGGCAGGCAGGGTCAGTGGACGCCAGCAGGTTCCCGACTGCAGCGGCCAGTCGTCCGCCTCCATCAGTGGGCAAACACCCTCCTTGAGCAGCTACCTCTAGAAGCAGGAGTGGTATTGCTGCTATGGGGGAACAGCTGCAGAATCAGCAGCAGGAACAGCAGCAGTAGCAGCAGCAGCAGCCAGGTGAGGCCCAGAAGTGTCAATGCACCATGGAGGAGCTGGGGTGAGGGCAGCTGCCAAGTCCATCGGCAGCTGCAGGATGTGGAGGGTGGTGTGGCTTTCAATTGAAAGCCACATGCATGTTGGGGGAAATGATTGCGCTCGATGGGCAGCCCTTCTCGGTGGTCGGGGACATGGGGTTTGGCTTCCTGGACCCCCAATTTAAGCTGCCCTTGCACACCACCCTGAGTTGGCAGGTGTTGCCAGCCTTGTACCAGACTTTAAAGGAGTGGGTGAGGGAGCAGCTGGCAGTGGCTGGGGGTGCCACCGTTCACTTCACCACCAACCTATGGTTGAGCAGAAATGCGCAGCACGCCTACCTGGCAGTGATGGTGCACTGGTGGCAAGACCCAGAGGCAGCATTTAGAAGTGGCAGGAGGGGTACCAAAGTAGGGTATAGGTGTGCCCTGCTTCAGGCGGAAGTCATGGATGGCCCACACGTGACTTGGAACATCGAGGCAGCCCTGACTGCCATGGTGAGGGAGAGGGTCACGCCAGGTGTGCCCTTCACCAAGGGGTGCGTGGTGACGGACAACACAGCCAACATATTGAGGGCTGTCCTGTCTGCAAGGGGGACTTCACCAGCATCCCTTCACCTGGTGGTCAGGGACGCTCTGGGCTTGGAGGAGAAGGGAATATGGGCAGGCACCCTTAGCTCCCTGATCGAGCAGGGGAGGAAGCTGGCCAGTTTCTTTAACTGGAGCATGAAGGGCAGTGACCTGCTCTGGGCGAAGCAGGCAGAGCAAGATTCCCCAGTGCACCAGCTGGTGCAGGATCTGTCCACCCAGTGGAATTCCACGTTCCTGATGCTCGAGCGGCTTCTCAAGCAGAAAGCCACCTTGCATCAGGTTCAACTGGTGATGGACAGCGGGGCACCTCCAGGGTACTACGGGGTGGAATGGGATATCCTGGCTCACACAGTCTTGGTGCTGAGACCGTTCCTGGCCGTGATGGAGACCATCAGCTCCTCCACGGCTACCATCAGCCAGGTGTTCCCTCTTGTCGAGAGTCTCCTCAGGAGGCTGGATGAGATTTTCCAGGGGCAGGATTGTGGACCTCAGGGTAGGAAGCTGGTGGATGAGGCGGTTGCCCTGGTGCAGCAGCTGAAGGTGCAGTTTGATGAGCTCCTGCAGCGGGAGGAATATGTGTTGGCAACCATGCTGGACCACAGGGTCAAGGGCAACGTGGCATGCCAGACACCGCTCTATGGCCACTGGAAGGGTGAGCTGGTGGAGAGGGTCCAGCAGGCAGAGAGGGCTCTGGAGAGTGCACGGCAGCAGCAGCAGGATACCCCTGGGGATGGTGAGAGTGGGAGTAGCCATACCTTTCAGCCGGTGGGGTCTATCCCTGCCCCCAGTCCTAGCAGTAGCAGCATCAGCAGCAGGCTGAGCAGCAGCAGCACCCCTATTGCAAACAGCAGCAGCTCATATGTGCAGGCCACTCTGGTGAGCATGGGTCCATGCACAGCAGGGCAGGCAGTGTGGCTGAGGGCAGTGGTGGAGGTGGTGCCCAGGCAGAGTTACGCGAGGGAGTATGACAGCGCCTCAGCAGCAGTGGAGAGCTACCTGGAGGAGGAGCCATGCATCAATCCCAATAGCTATCCCTTGGCCCACTGCTGGGAGCCTCTGTAGCCTGTCTCCCAAAATCAGACCTGTGCAGTTTGGGACGTGGTGATGTGCTCGGGCTGCTGCTGCTGCCTGCCACTCCACTGGCAATGCCCCTGTCACCTCTGCCACGTGCCCCATTGCCTGCCTTACTGGCAGAAGACCGGCCTCTCTTGCTTCCCTTCTCCATTTCTCCCACCCAAATAGTGCAGAGGAAGATTTTATATTTTTTTTATTTATTTATTCAAATTTGGAATATAATATATATCTACTACATTAACTCTAAGTGCTATTAACTATTCTAAAACCCATGGAACTAAATGGATATTATCTATTATCTACCAAGGCCTAGTCCTACAAACACACTATAAAATATTAAAACTGATTCACAGCACACTATCTCTATAACTAACCTAACTTCTACATCTATCTATCTATCTATCTATCTATCTATCTATCTATCTATCTATCTATCTACACAGGGATGGGGGGCGGGGAACACCGACAGCTCACAAGAAACAACACAGGGAGGGGTACAAAACTGAAATGAAACCTAAATCAATCTAATCCTACTCTAAATAAATCCAAAAACAGGGGAAGGGAATCAGGGATGGAATATATACAGGATTGAGGGAAGGATTCAATGGAGGGGAGGAAGAAACAACACAGGGAGGGGTACAAAACTGAAATGAAACCTAAATCAATCTAATCCTACTCTAAATAAATCCAAAAACAGGGGAAGGGAATCAGGGATGGAATATATACATGATTGAGGGAAGGATTCAATGGAGGGGAGGAAGAAACAACACAGGGAGGGGTAAAAAAGAAAAATAACACCTACATCTATCTAATCTAGCCCGTGGCCAATCACAAACTGCCAAGCCAGTGGTCTGAGGAAAAGAGGGATAGTGATTGGGCAGGCTGGCTGCTAGTCCAGGCCTCCCCACCCCTCCTCAGCTGACCCCCCCACCTCCCTGGGCCTTCCAGCCATGTTCTTCCTGCCCAAATCTGCCCAAACACATCCGAACGCTTCTGAACTGTTTGGGGGTTTCCACATTCGGTTAGGGCGTCCGGTTCGGCCATCCAAACTGGCTGAGTTAAGGCCGAACTCCAAATGTCCGAACCGCGTTCGCACATCCTTATCAGATATATATTTTACTAGTGGAATAGCAAGGGACATAAGTGGATCTGGAACCAAGCACATAGGACTTGAATCACCTCTAGGTTTATTATGGGCACTTTTGAGAATCCTGGAAGGGAACTGAATTTAGGGAAGTCTTGCAGAGCTAGCATCTAAGAGACCCTACATATGTGAAAAGTGGGTCGGGAACATGGTGTTTTTTGTTGGGGAGAGTACAGTGTTTTGTGTTGGACAGTTCCATTAGATAATACGTAAAGCGCAATCCAGCTCAATACAAGTCAATGTGAGTTTAGCCATTGACTTCAATGGGAGCTAGATCACGCTCACAGTATGCAACTTTTGGAAATATAATTGCCTATCCATTAGGCATTGAAAAAAAAAAAAAAGACACCCCAAAAAAATCAGCCTTACTGTATTAAGATGACAGCTCTATTTTTACTGTGTGTTATGTACAGAAAAACAAAGGTACAAGTAACTGTGTGTGTCAGTGTGTTATCTACAATTATTCTATCAAAAATGTGTTCACAAACAATATTTTGTTTGCATTATTTTGTTTAAATAGTAAAGTCTTTGAAGAGCAATTCCAGAAAAGTGTCTTGCTGCTGCTATAACTCTGTGGGTATAAACAGAAGTGATGCCGGGCTGCTGCATCTGGGCTGGCCAGGGTACAAAACAAGCGTGCATCTGACCAGAGCTGAGGCACAGAGAGACTGAGTGTTTTGACCAAGGTTACATCGTATGTCTGTGGCAAAGCAAAGAACAGAAACTTTCAAGTCTCAGGCTAGTCATGTGATGGCTGGACTCCTTAGTCTACTTGTATGATTCCCAAACACCCACCTTTCATTCTTCATAAATACAAAACACATACCAACAATCTTGGATTTGCTGTCACTTGCAGCCCTTCTGAGGCAAGTTGATCGACTAACTTTTGTCTGTTTATGCTTGACTTTGGCTTTGCCCAGGTTATCCTTGATGAGTGTCCATTGATGGTTGTTTGTTTTTGACAGCTAGTAAACGTGGCACATTGTCGTCATCTCTGCTATCGACTACAAGCTCTGTCCTTTGCTTTAGCCCAAGTGCTTATGTTTGACTGGAACCCACAACCTCTAAACAGTCATGGGTCACAGCCCAGGCCATCTGCTGGTTCTAATAACATATGCTGAAAATGCAAAAGCATCAAAACAATTGAAATCCAAATAACATCTTTACAAGGTATTTGCTGGTGCTCACCCCATGGACTTAACTATTATTTCAGAAGCAACATTGTAATTGTGGTGGAACTGTAGATTACAGTTTGAGACAGACTTTTACAGTCAACTCCTACCATTACACTCCTAAATTTGGACTTGCCCATTCCTCTTGGAGGAAAACCATTAGGCCGGCACTTGCAGCTTTAGTCATACAAAAAAAATAAAAAAAAATTTTTTTAATGATGATTCTCATTTCATAAAAACATTGCGCTATTTATAGAAAGATGAGAAAGTTAAAAAAATACCTCCTTTTAAATCTGGCTTTTACTTCACCCTGTAATTTATGGTAATATAATAAGTAATTTGAAAATAAAGATTTGAGACAACAGTTCAGCATTAGTGTTTTTAAGACAAAACAAACATTCAAAATAAAACCCAAGCCACAGCAATGAAGTCTATCATTAAATGCCTACTTTCTGCTAAATTTGTAGCTATGGCAGCTTCAATCTCAAACGGTTCTGTTGTGACTTCTTGCAAAATAAAAATAATTCCATTATTCATTGCGGTTCAAGACCAACATAGGAGGATTTTAGCCCAGCAGGAGCCCTCATAAAATTGTACAACATAGCCTTTTAGATTGTACTAATTTTTATTCTGCAGTGCCTGTTTTTAATAGAAAAATGTACAACAGTACTGTATATGTCACAGTACATACAGAATGGCACCGTTTCCTAGCAAGTTCACGCAGAGGACTCTGGATGTGACTTGTTTAGGTAATGCCTATCAAAGTTCACTACAATTAATTTCACTGTGCATTATTATCTCGGGCACAAAGCCTTCTCAGCATTCATGGAATAAATCAAATACAAACCTTCTTTTCCTCTCCAGTGTGTGTGTGTACAAGCTGCTGACATGCTTTGGTGCCAAAACTAAATGTTAGAAATGTAGTAAATAATATATGCCAGGCAGTTCAACTGAGTCCATTAACTCTGTCAAACAGCTCTTTCACTGTCACATCTTCTAGCACAGCACATGGTGCTGCTAATCATGCAGGCCTCTTCCTGCCAGTCAGGAACCCCTCTCTTTACCTGTGTGACAGCATGGTCTGAATGTGGCAATGGTATAATCATGATGGCTTACATTCCAATCATAATGGTGCCTTTGTGTGGCCTGCAGCAAGTAATGTCACTCAGGGGCTAGTAACTTTAATTACAGGGATGCTAAGGGGATTGATTAGTGTTTGCATAGAATTTTGATCACGTAGGGTTGAATGTTCAAAATGGCTCATCAATGTTCTAACTTTTGTCTCTCACTGGAGACTAGGCACTTCATGAGAAGAAGTGCTAAGCCATTGCTAAGAGCTTTTGAAATCACACCCATAAAGTGCTGTTGTAGGTCATGGTAAGCGCTAAAATTCCAGATTCAATTTATAGGATAGGTAGGAGGAAAATGGGGCTCAACCCTGGTATGGCTGCAGACAATATTTTAGATAAGGAACAAGTGTAATTGAACTTGACTTTTACCATAGTGTGTCTTATAGCACCAGAAGCAGAATGGAGAGGCAGACTATAAAATTACTTAGTTAACTAGTTGAGAAGAGAACGGAACCATCATACCTGCTCATGCTAGGGCTGAAATGAAAATTCTGGGCAAGTTCCAATTCTGCCGAGTCCAACTTGATCCAGCAAAACACAGACTGTGGGTGAAAACAAATGAGACAGGGGCGAGCTGGATCCCCTGGCCACCCTGGAGAGGGCCACCACAGCCACCACACTTTGGACCGGCGGGGAGGACAATCCAAATGAGCAGACCCCTTGGGGAATCCGGGAGGGGAGCTGCTGTCACAAGTCCTTCCACGTCACGGATCAGTCCAGGAGCCATCCACATGGGACAGGACTCTCAGACCCACCCTGGGAGGAACTGCTGTGAAACAGCTGATGGGTGACTTGGAAGAGTGATGGGAGGGACTGGAGGAGCAGAGGAATCCTTTTTCCTCATCAGCTGTTTGGCGGCCAGGGTGAGTGCACTCTTCCTGGCCTGATCATCGGACCTCGCCTCATAACAGGGCTGCATGGGCTGACCATATGGGAGGTGGCCCTGTAGCCCCACATTAGCCCGGGTGGGGCAACAGTAGCATGTGTTGCATCACCGCCCTTCTCTGACTGATCCACCCTGTAACAACTAGTTGCCCACCCCAAAGTGGAAGTGGGCGAACATCTGGCATCCACCTAACTGATGGCCAGGTGGCTTGTGGGCTTACTGTGGGCTATTGTCTCATTTGTTTTCACCCTATGATTCTGTCCCTGTTTCACCAGAGATTCAGATCAGTTATGTGTCCTGTGCTCTACATGCACAATGGCAAATCCCCTGGGCTTCACAAAATGGTGGCCCCTTGCATTTGTAGGTTTGCATAGGGATCTGCCATGATTTAAAATCCATGGTGAAACTCTGTGCAACACTCCAAAAAAGCAAAGAACGTCTGGAAAGAAGCAAGTGCTCATTCAATTCATACATAGTTCATACATTAAAAGAAAGAAATTACTCTTTTTATTTAAAGGGAGAAGAAATGTTTTGCATTAAATTTCATAAATACTATGTTGCTTATATTTCTTGACCTCCAGCCTCAGAAACATTGAGCACTGCTGCCATGGCCCATACAATCCACGATCTTCTTGTGGCTAAATCCAACCGCCTTTACTCTATTCTGGTCCTCCTTGATCTCTCTGCTGCCTTTGACACTGTTATTTATTTATTTATTTATTTATTATTAGCATTAGCATTAGCATTAGCATTAGCATTTGTATAGCTCCAGCTGTGTACCTGGCACTTTACAGAACAATAACATAGACGCGGTCACTGCCTACGGCTTACAATCTAATAGACACGGAGGGGGGAGACAAGGAGAGGGGACACCACTCGCTCCTGCTTGAATCGCTTCACTCCCTTGCATTCCGGGATTCTGTCCTTGACTGGTTCTCCTCCTACCTTTCTGACTGCTCCTTCAATGTATGTCTTCCTAACTCCTCCCACTCCTCCTCCCGACCCCTCTCAGTCGGGGTTCCCCAAGGCTCAGTCCTTGACCCGCTCCTCTTCTCTATCTACACCCAATCTCTAGGCAAACTCATTGCCTCCCACGGCTTCCAATACCACCTATATGCTGCCGACACTCAACTCTAGCTTTCCACTCCTTCCTTCTCCCCCTCTGTTCAAGCTCATTTCACCAACTGTCTCTCTGATATCTCCACCTGGATATCTCAACGCCACCTCAAACTGAACATGGCGAAAACTGAACTCCTGATCTTCCTTCCCAGTCCTTCCTTGCCCTCTTCCCTGTCAATTGCCATTGACAGGGTCTCCATCCTCCCTGTCCCCCAAGCTTGCAGCTTGGGCTTCATCTTCGACTTGTACCTTACCTTCAAACCTTACATTGACTCCGTTGCCAAATCCTGCTGCTTCTCCCTCCACAACATTGCCAAGATCCGCCCCTTTCTGTCTGTCTTCTCTGCCAAAACTCTCATCCACGCCCTAGCCATCTCATGCCTTGATTATTGTAACCTCCTCCTCACTGGACTTCCCCACTCTCACCTTTCTTCCCTTATCTCTGTTCAAAACTCTGCTACCAGGATCATCCACCCAGCCCATCGCTTTGACCATGTGCAGCCTTTCCTTTCTGCTCTCCACTGGCTCCCCCTTCCTGAGCATATTCTGCACAAGCTCCTCGTCATCACCTACAAAGCTCTTCACAACCTTGCTCCCCCCTCCCTCTCTTCCCTGATCTCCCTCCGAACCCCTGCTCGAGCCCTTCGCTCCTCTTTCATCCCCTCCCTCACCTTCCCACACCTCCCCTGCTCCCCCAACCTCTTTCGTCCCTTCTAGCTCGCTGCCCCGCACGCCTGGAACTCCCTCCCTGCCCTCGTCTGCCTTGCCCCCACCCTCCATGCCTTCAAGTTCCTCCTCAAAACCCACCTCTTCCGCTCCGCCCTTCCGAACTCCTGCAAAGCACCCGTTATCTGCAAACTCCCAATTTACTGTAACCAAGCCTAGCATGTGTACCTGAGCTCTTGAATCCTCATGAATGTCGCATCCCTTGTCTCTCCCTCTGTTTTTCCCTTCCCTGTCTCCCCTCCCCCTGTCTTTAGATTGTAAGCTCTTGAGCAGGGACCATGTCTATCTTATTCTTTGTAAGTGCCAGGTACATCTCTGGCACTATATAAATTCTTATAATAATAATAATAAATTAATAATTAAGGATCTTTAACTCCACATGCAGGTCCAGAATCCAAACCTTGGATGTGCATACACTCTTCCCATTGACTGCAATGCTCTTCTGAAACCAAGACTTTAGCATCCAGAGAAATATTTTTCATACAAATAAGCGATGGTGTTTTGAAGAGGTTATCCCTACTCCAAATGCTTCTGCATTTCGGAGGACATTTGGAATCTGATAGTGGCATGCAAATCCAAATTTTGCATATGGGTTTTGGTTTTATAATGGGCTAAAATAGGACAATGTGTCTCAATATCTCCAAAGTTTGGAGGGTTTCTAGCTGATGTGACAGGTTTCTAAATCCTCCTAAATAAGTGTCCTGAACTTCAAAGTGCTGGACACCCAACTGCTTTTGCAGAAGCAAATTACTGAGTACCCCATGTCTTTGAAAGCCAAGCTGCTTATTAAGTATCTAAGTATGGACATTAGACTACTATTTTAAAAAAATGTTGTCCTAAATCTGGATCCAGATCTATAATGTGCTGTTCAAGACAATACCTACATTTTTAAATAAGTGCCTCAGTGCTTAGGAACTTGTCCTCTTTCCAAAAGGAGCAAAGCATCTATGGCGATGGCACTCAAACCACATACTCCAGAACAGTTCTACTGAAATCATTGTCATTGACAGGGCCAGCCTTAGCTATTTTACTCCTGCCCCCACTGCCTTTCCCCCACACACCCCAGTGCAAGCTACAAAAAAAGGGGGGGGTCGGGGAAAAAGAAAGAAATGGGTTACAGAGTCCTTTAAATGGATGAGGGTTCCAGAGCAATGGGTTACAGAGTCCTTTAAATGGATGAGGGTTCCAGAGCAAAGGGTCGGAGAACACCTGTGGGCAAAACAAGTAAAACAATGTCTTGCAACTGGTAGGAGAGCACAGGTTCCTAGGATAGACCTGGGAGCAGTCAGAAGTGAGAGGGAAGCCACCAGCAGTGAGTAAGTGAAACAGACAAGACTGGTGTGGGCCAGAGAAGAGACTAGAGGTGGCCCAGAAGTGGCTGCAAGACAAGGGGAAATTGATACCAGCTGAAGGGCAATGGAGTGACTGAAGATGCCCCAGTGGGGAGAACAGAAAGGACAGAGTAGCCTGGCAATGTGGTGTAGAAACTGAAGAGCTCACTCAGTGCAGGGCCAGAGCCAGAGGAACTGAGGAAGTTCTGGACTGGGGAACTGCAGAAGGGGCTGTTACACCAACCCCACTGAGAACCAGGCAGGGTAGAAGCCCTTGTACACCCAGCCTTCTGGGAGAGGTTCATTTTAATATCAAAGTGTCCTAGTGCACAAGAATTCATGGCACCCCCCCCCTTCTCCAAAACTCTGAGGATCATGTGGATGCATAAAGTGTACCAGACCAGATCTCCCCCTGGTCCAATTGGCAGTGCTTAATTTGTAGAAAGAGGTGTTGGGGCTCAAGCCCACCTTGGAAGGTCCCCTCTCAGACCCTGGAAGTACTAGGATTATTCAGAGAGTCTGCAGAAGCTGTCTTGCTAGGCCCCACCAGCCACTGCCCCACCCAGGACTGAATTTAGCTTGATAATTTAGCTGAGACATCTTGTTGGGCACCCTGAAGCAGTAGTGTAGCCAGGCTGTTGTGGGCCTGGACTCATGTCCCAATTGTGGGCACTGCTAAGGGAAAGATGGTGGGGTCTCCAGAGTGGGGGCAGAGTTTACCAATGAAGGCAGTAACATTCCAGTGCCCCTCCCCTGGAGCAGCAGCAACCCTGCCAGGAAGTTTTAAGAGTGAGTGGGGGTGGGGCCGGCACTGCAGCCCCACCCACTCTGAAAACCTCCTTCTTGGCAGGGTCCTCTGTAAGTGGTCTGAGTACCTCTAGGAAACTTTTAGAGTAGATTGGGGCCTGCTCCCTCCGCCCTTGCCCCACCTTTGAATATTTCCTTGTAGCACTTACGTTGTTTGCAAAGGTCCCTTCAGAACAGTTCTACTGAAATCATTGTCATTGACAGGACCAGCCTTAGCTATTTTACTCCTGCCCCCACTGCCTTTCCCCCACACACCCCAGTGCAAGCTACAAAAAAAGGGGGGGGGGTCGGGGGAAAAGAAAGAAATGGGTTACAGAGTCCTTTAAATGGATGAGGGTTCCAGAGCAATGGGTTACAGAGTCCTTTAAATGGATGAGGGTTCCCTTCCGGGGTCCAAGATCAATGGAGCCTCCTCGCTCCACGGTAGCTATACCCCTGTCCTGGACCTGGAAAGGGGAGTTGTGGGGCTTGAACACAGCAGAGCCCCAGAGAGGCCTTCAGGTGAGACAGCTGAGGAAATTACTCTGCTCCCAGCATCGTCATTGCATGGGTATTTCCAAAGTGCTGGTGAGAAGAGGAGATGGGGATGGGTGAGAAGGAGCAAGAAGATCAACTGGAGTCATTTGTGATCATGTGACAGGAGTGTCTGCAGTCATTGGTGATTCCCTCTGACAGAGTCTTTGGGTATTTTTAGATGGAGCCTGGCACTCCCACAGCCATCCGTTATCAGCTCTTCCTTGGTCTCCATCAGATGGACTGATGATGTCCCTGAGCTGTTGTCCACCCATGTGGCCAAACTCCACTTTTAACACAAGTTTCATTCCATTTTAACATTTCTTATGCATGTTGCAGGGCTGCATAAGGCATAAATACAGCCCTGCAACATGCATAAGAAATGTTAAAGCAGTGTTAAAGTGGAGTTAGCGTTATGTCTGTTTCCACCCAAAGTTGTGGGCACTGAGCTGACGTTCTAGGCTGGCCCATGGTGATAAAGGATGGATGGGCATGTGGAGCTGCACTGTGGATCCACCCGACAGATGGGCAGCAGTGCCATGTTAGGCCACTGCCCTGGGTTTGGCCAGCCTGCTCTGCATGGCATGCTCCTGGATCTTCCGGAGCATCGGCAGCAGGGCTGCCCCAGAGCAACCGCAACCTACTCCAGTTTGAACATCTGAGATGCCCTTTAGATGGACTGGGCAACGCAGGGATGACAGGGGCATCAATGGCCACCCCGAGAGCTGCTGTCCATCTGTTTACACCTATTGGATTGCTCCCTGACTCACTACTGCCAAGCCTAATTTTCACAGAAGAGAAATTGAAGTTGGACTCTAGCAAGCCCTGACACATATGAAACCCTGGCAGTCTAGCTCTGTTCATCAATAGGACTACTCCAGAGCAAGTGGCTTGAGGATCACCGCCTGAGGCTCACTGACCAAAAATGTTATCCAGTCTCCCAAATAAAGGATGTTTATCAATGGTGTTCTGAACACATTCCAGCACTGCCTCCATTTGCAACATGCAAATCTATGGAAGTCAGTGGGGCCAATGGGTGTATGAGAGATCAGAATTCAGCTCATTCTCTTTATTTCCTAAGTTAAATGTTCTTCAGGCTTTGCTCATGGGTAAGGGAAGCTCTTGCAGTCAGAAACTAAAGACTCTGATTTTTTTTTATTCTTCTTCTTTTCCAAACCTTATGTAAACTGACTAAATAAATAATGAGTGGAAACTTTGGTAATTAATAATTGATCTTTAGCATGGTTTTTGTGCCTTACTACAAAATATTTGTACCCTCTTGTAATATTTTTGTTGTATTTTTAAATATCTTTTTAACCTTGAGACCACTGGCATTGTGCCTAGAACAATTGTTGCCTGGTGACAATTTTTCCATAACGTTTAATTTCATTTGAATTTCTGAGACTGGTTTAGCAAAGGAAGAAGGGAGAAACTTTCCATTTTCAATGGCAATTGACAGTTTCATGCCACCTAAGTTGTACAGTGTAAACTCCAATGCTCTGACTGATGTCTGCCAGCCTGGTAAGGAAGTTATGCTTTCCTGATTAGCATTTATGTATGTATGAAGCTGTGAACAGTGGGGACAGGTAATTGGTGGAAAGTGATGGTAACATTTCTTCTCAGACTCCTTGGCAAGCTAAAATCATTTAAGATAGTCAATGTTGGCTTTCAGCTTGTCCCAAAGAAAAGAGAGCTATTGATGTAAATATTTCACATGGAAGACCCAAGTTCACTTAGGAGTCAGCACAATAAATAAGTCCCATACAGAATGGAGTGAATTATGCAGGCTACAGACGTTAATGCAATTGTCAGTCCCCACATCATGTCTGAGAAAATCAGCTCAGCTGCACAAGAGGGAGTTCAGAGTAGGACAGAAGTTGTCCTTAGGGATGGCCGAACGCGGTTCGGAAATTCAGAATTCAGACCGAACTCGGTCTGTTTGGTCGACCGAACCGAACTTCCGAACTGAACTCGAATTTCAAACCGAACCGAATTTCCAAACTCCGTTCTGTTCGCCCATCCCTAGTGGCAACACACACCAAAAAAACCTGGTTTTGAATGGCCGAACTTGGTTCGGAAGTTCAGAATTCGACTGAACTTGGTCTGTTCGGTTGACCGAACCGAACTTCCGAACCGAACTCGAATTTCAAACCGAACCGAACCGAATTTCCGAACTTGAATTTCGAACCAAACTGAACCGAATTTCCAAACTCCATTCTGTTCGCCCATCCCTAGTTGTCCTGGAGATAGTACTGCTATTGGCTTGCTGGCCATGTTGCCCTTTTGCACAGGAGAGTTTGTTCAGTGGATAGTCACAGTTGAGGCTTCCACAGCTAGGACTGCACGTTTCCCTTGGTCTTCCTGCAAACAGTATTCTGAACAGTAGCTCTGAGGCACAGATATCCCTACAGACTAGGGATGGGCGAACAGACTACGGTTCGTGTTCGGCCATTTGTGTTTGACTGTTCGTGTTCGGCGAGTTCGTGTTCGCCTGTTCGTGTTCGCCCGTTTGTGTTTGGCCGTTCATGTTCGCCCGTTCGCCGAGTTCGTGTTCGGCCGTTCGGTCATTGAAATCGCGCGAGAGCCCAAAATCGAAAGCGGAAGCACCGAAAAACGGAAATTTGTGTGCGTGCGGAGCTGTGTGGCGAGTGAGTGTGTGTTTGACTCAGTTGGTGTGTTTTTGGCTGTGTTTGACTGTGTGTGACTTTGTTGGATTGGCTGGCTGTGTGTTTTGGTTCGGTTTGTGTGTTGGGTGAGAGAGAGATCCTTGTTTAAAAAAAAA
>QEPC01014514.1:358663-378424 GCA_003113815.1 Sphenodon punctatus | reverse complement strand
GCCTGGAAGTCTGCTCCTAGCTGAGTCAAATGACTTCCCCCTACATTTGGCCTTCCAGTGACCTGACAGACCATGTTTTAGCCACCCGAACACAACCGAACGCGATCCGAACTTAACGAACTGTTCGGCCATTTCGTAATTCGGTGTTCGGATCTGTTCAGTGTGTTCGCCATTTCGCCATTCGGTGTTCGGTTCCATTTGGTATGTTCGCGTTCGGGTTCGGGTTCGCGTTCGGTTGTCCAAACAGGCCGAGTTCGAACCGAACACTGAACTACCGAACCACATTCGCCCATCCCTACTACAGACTCCTTGTGTCCTGCTTCCTACCCTGATTCAGCAAAGGATACCCAATTCTGCTGCCCACTGAGGGTGATGCTCATGTGGAAAAAACTGGAAATGCAAAACTTGTACTTTTGTTTTTCATGAGGGTTCAGCCTTCCACTTTAGGTGATGAGAGGCTTCTGAGAAATACTTTCTAGTCACCTATTTCAGTCAAGTCAACAGAATGGGATTACTGGCAGGACTGTCGCTAGGGGCCTGCATGCATTTTCTGCACATATATAGTTATGCTGGGTGCCCCTGGCTGGTACAGTGTAGTGTGGGGCTTCCCTCTTCTGCACCAGAGCCAATTCCAACTTTTCTACCTTCCTGATTACTCTCCTCACAAGAAGGTCAGGTGTTTGTTTGGATTAAACCTGTCCTATTACTCTTGAGGTTGTTATTTATTAGGAATGGGACTTTTGATTTTGGTTTTAACTGAAAGAGGCTGATAGTGTCTCTTTCGGTTAAACTGAGAGATCTGAAAATTTGGCCCGTCTTGGTTCCCAAGTCTCAGATCGTCTGTTCCCATTGAAGTCAATGGGAAATCCTCCCATTGACTTCAGTGGGAAGACCCACACACCATTCCCAGCCTCGGAGGGTGGAAGTGGGGATCCATTACCTCTAACACCCTCACACCTCAGGCCTCTGGGGCCTGAATTTATTAATCCACAACCCCCGGGGACCCTGTACTTTACTTACTGTTGCTGGTCTGTTCTGGAGGGTGTGGGTCACAGGCACCAGCTGGGCCTCCAGCTGGACCGCCAGCTCCGCTACCAGAAGTCGGGCCTCCTCCACTGCTGACTGGTGTCGGAAGCCAGCTCTGCTGCCAAACCACTGCAGCAGAGAAGGCCAGGCGTCCTGGCAGCAGAGCTGACTCCTGACACCAGTCAGTAGTGGAAGAGGCCCAGATGCTGATAGCAGAGCTAGAGGCCACCTGGCAGCCATGACCCGCCACCCTCCGAACCAGATTGGTAACAGTAAGTAAAGTACAGGAGCCCTGGGGGCTAGGGGTGGATGAATCCATGCCCCAATGGGTGGGGGTGTCCAGAGTAATGGATCCCCACCCTCTGAGGCTGGGAGTGGGGTTGGGGGGGATGTCCAGGTTTTTTTTTGGTGGGTTCCCATGTGTCTCGGAGAATTCAATGGGAAAATTTCCCATTAACTTTAATGGGAAAAAGAACCAAAACCGTTAGATCCAATAATGATAGGAGATCCAAGACACAGGGGGACCGAAACTTATATATTGCCTGGAGTCCCACCTCTATTATTATTTATATAGCCCCAGCTATGTACCTGGTGCTGAACAGTCATGATCAGGCAGGGAGACAAGAGGGTGTGAAACATAGGGGAGACAGGGAGACATTCAAGAAATTCATTCAAACATATGTTCTCAAAAGAACACAGCTGAATCTTTTTCCAAATATAGGGCTGATATGAGAATTAAAAAAATTCTCACAAGAAATCTCATAAGAACAAGAACCAGGCTTGAGATTTTTCTGGGATCTCGACACCTGGTTTGAGTTCTTGGCAAGATTTTGCACCTGGCTTCCCCCCCAACATCTGTTTGGAAGTGGGGGTTGAGCACACTGACCCAGCTTTGCAAGGGGTTACCCTGGCCTGGAGAGCTGGAACCCTGTGGGCTCTCCTGGCCAATGCAGCCACTTGCAAAGCCTTCAAGTGGCTGCCTAGTCAGTTTCTAGCTGAAAGTGAACAGGCAGCTGCTTGTGGCTTTTCAAGGGGTCACTCTGTCTAGAACTGAGTAGCCCTTTGCAAAGCCAGCTTCTTGAAGAGCTGGTGTGGCAGCAGGGCTAGCCCTAGGCATGTGCAACATGTGCGGTTGCGTATGGTCCCACACTAGCCTAGGCCCCACGCCTGGGGGTGGAAGTCCAGACAAATTATTTAAATAATGCAAACTAGGCCCCACACCAAGACTTTGCACATGGCCCCGCATGGTCCCACAGATCTTGGTGCCGGCCCTGTGTGGCAGGGGGGGTGGAGTCTCTGGGTCCCCTGCTCCCCATGCCAGCCCAGCCCCTCAGGAAGCACTCAAGCCCCGTTGTAATTCCCTGCATGGGGGAGAGAGAGCAGGGATCTCTCCTCCCCCATGCACAGGACTTTGCAAGCCACCTTGGGATTTTCCTGAGGGGCTGTCCTGGCAGGAGGAGTGAGAGACCCAGGTCCTCCACTCTCCCTACCAGGACAGCTCCTCAGGAAAATCCCAAGCCCCTTACCAAATCCCTGCATGGGCATCTTCTGAATAGGCATCTTCTGTCTCCCCCTGGCATAGGGCTTTTCAAGCCACCGAGAGCAGCTTGGGATTTCCCCAAGGGGCTACCCTGGCAGGAAGAGTGTGGGACCAGGCTCTCAGAAGCTTGCAAAGGATCCCTGCTTTCTCCTCCACCTCAGGGCTTTGCAAAGCAAAGAAGAGCATATAGCCTTTGCAAACATGCCCCGGGCCTGGTGTACTGAGGGAGCTGGTCCGCAGCGCCTCCAGGCCAGTTCTTGGCAGTTACAAAGGCCTTTGAGTTCTTGATGGCAAGGCAGCGAGAAACTGCCATTTCTTGGTTTGATCTTATTTCCCAGAATGAGCTGCGAAACGTGTTTCTCGTGGAGAAACTCAAAAATATCAAGATTGAGTTTCAGCCCTAATCAAAACTTTAACCAAAGCTTCTTCTAAATTCATATTAATTTTGCTTCTTTAAAAGAATAAAATAAATAACAAGCTCCCTCTCCCCAGTCTTTGTTTTCTTTCCTTTATACTTCCTGGTTCCAGAAGTGGCAGCAGTAAAATATTATGGAGGCCCTATTTCTGCCCTGATCATACTAAGAAAGTCACACCTGAAAGCTTGTTCTCATGGGGTTTCTACCCCAGTGTTGTCAAGGAAAGAGGTTCAGATGTTTTAGAACAGGGCATCATTTGATCTGGAGTGGGGCTTGAGTTCAGGGGTTGGGTAGACCTCCTGGTTAACTGACATTGTTGAAGCCCCACTCTTGAACCTTCTGATAGCCTCAGCAATGTCCTAGTCAGGGCTGGATGCAGGCAAATGCAGACTGCGTGACTGCACAGGACCCCCATGTGTTGCAGAAGTGCTACTGACACCCCCAATGTACAAGGGACATGAATAAACTTTAAATGACAGAGCGTGTTAACAGACAAAACAATAGCCCACCCCAGGTGAGTATGCACCTGACAGTCCATTAGATTTTCACCCCCACTGGTTACATGCCCACCACCCACCGGACACTGAGCCCCCACTCACAGTGGGTTCTTGGAACATGCTCCATGAGGATGAATGTGAGCTAATGTGTGCCCACATGTCCACGTCCAATCAATTAGGTGGTGTTTAGCCTACATGCGTACAGGTCCACCAGCACTATAGAGTCATGGGTTGAAAGCCTAGAGCGTTCAGAAGAGCCACCGATTCCTGCCCCTCTTGCTCTCACTGGTGCCTTAAAATAGCCAACATGTGCCAAAAATTCAGACATCAGTTGTCCCATCTTCCGCTGGCTTGAAGCACGTGCCAATGCTTGCTCTTCAGAACCTGTTGCCTTTTCCAGAGCGACTTTCACAGCTAATGGTAAGTTAATGCACTGGAGGAGGGGTTCTGCATTTATACAAGCTGTATGATGAAGGCTTCCTTTTATTGCTACCTAATTATGTGGGATTTTTTTTCTTTCTGTATTTACAGGTGGCTAGGAAAGCACTGGGGAGCAGCAGAATACTCCCCGGGACACAGCAGGGTGGAGGAAAGGAAAGGAACCATGATGGGTGGTGATAGTGAGAGGAGAACCATGTGTCCCAGTGATCCTGCTGCAGCAACTGCCCAGCATTAACCTAAGCTAGGTGCTCATTTATCCTTCCTTTTGGGTGATAAGGGTGGCTGTTATATTGGGTGGGCGTGGGGGGGAAAGGTACTATGGTGGGCTGGGGAAAGGAACCAGGTGGGATAGCAGGCTAGCAGGATTTTTGCTGCCTTAGGTGGCCTCACCCATCACCCCTGGTCAAGTCACAGAGGTTACTGTGGCAATGGCAGCTGCAGAAGCTGAGTCAGAGCTAAGCCATCCCCTGGGCCACAGTCAGCCAGTCAGCCCAAGAAAAAGCTGCTGCATCAGGTGTTGTTTTCAGCCAGAGCCAAGGAAGTGCCCAGCTGATCACTGGCCAAGAGCTGCTGCAGCAGCCACCCCAGCTCACCAGCCTTGCTCTTCAGGATGCAGAGCACAGGCACTCATGGCAGCTGGACGGTGGCAAGGATAGGAGGCCTGAGAAGATGAGGAAGGCACTGCAGCCTTTGGGGGACAGGGGCTCAGGGTAGGGTGCTCTGGGTCTCACTTTCTTGCATTTCTTGATGGGAATCAGGATTCTCAGCTTTCTTTTGCAAATGAGAATGAGCCGAGAATTGCCTGGATTCTTGCCAAGAAATCCCCACACCCAAACCCCAGATGACTCACCTGGCTGCCTATCTGAGTCAGGGACTGCTCCAGAACTGCTCTGGGAGTGGTCTCCATGCTTTGCTTCTTGGTGGGGGTGGAAGCAAGGAAGTCGCTTTCCATCTTGGGAGGGGGGGGCGTGGAATCGTTGTGCATGCATAAATGGCTGCCAGGGCCATTCTGCACATGTGTGGTCCTTTTCCAAAATGGTGCTGGCAGCGTTGCCACCATTTTGTCAAAGGGCAACCAGTCTGTGCATGCATGAATGATACCATGTGTATGCAAAATGGCTGCATTTCCCTGCTTCCCGAAGACCCCTCCACAACTTCTATAGCCAGGAGCTACTTGGAACTGAACCAGGAGGCAGGAGAAGTGGTGGTGAGAAAGCCACCCCCTTCAATTTGCCACCCTAAGCGGACACCAGTGCTTCTTTTATTTCATTAAATAAAGTTAAAGTTTATATTGTTAAATAAAAATGTTATGAATTTTTTAAATTTCACAATAAGTGGTTTCCATGCTTATTCTGGGAAAGGTGTGATGTTTTGGGGAGTGGGGTCAGTGAAGAATGGCAGTATGACATAGCTATTAGCCAGTTTAGGGACTGGAAAGGAAGGGAAGGGCGGGGGGGGGGGGGGGGTTGACGGCTGCACTGGAAATGACCATGCTGTCTCTGGTAGGGGTTTGCATCTGTAACATTTTCTATTAGTTACAAAAATGAATAGAGCCCCATTTGTGTTCATAACTAATGTTATGAAAATTGATGAATACATATTGGGAAAGGATATGCATGCACAGAATGCCCCCGGAAGCCATTTATGTATGTGTTGTGATTTTAATTTTTTTAAAATTAAAAATAAAATAAAATTTAAAAAAATCATTGTGAATGTGCAGAACAGCCCAACAACCATGTTGCACATGCACATTTAAAAAATAAATAATTTAAAATAAAATAAACAGTAGGGTTGTTTATAAACACCCCTTGAAAACTAAAGCGTTTTTTGTAAATGAAAATGAAAATTAAAGAACCCAAAACATTTTTACTGGTTCCTGCTGCACCCCCCCTAGTCTCTGGCCACGCACTTGCATATGAGTGTGGGAGGGCCTTTGAGGGAGGCAGTGGAGAATGGTAGTATGGCATAGTGATCAGCTTTGGGAGCTGGGGGTTTCTCCCTGATTGCCATTAGCAGAAGGAGTCTCAAGCAGAGGCGTTGTCAGTTGTAGCAGGGAGCCAGAGCTGCCAGGTATGGTGGAGGGGGTAATTGTGTGCCTAGTGGACTAGAAGTTCTCTTTCTCTACAGCTGCTGAACCTCCTCTCCCTGTTACCTTTTCCACCTCAATTGCAGGGACATTGGCAGCAACTGCAGGAGGAGGCAAAAGGGAAAACGTCTGCTTGGTTATTGTTTTCATTGCTAGTTAGATGAAATAGGTTTCTCACCTTGTTAGGTACCTTCAGTGCTATATTTCAGTCAGCAATCACAATCTGCAAACAGTTACATTCAGGAAGCCTGCAAAGTCCAAAAGCTGCATTTGATGTAGCAGTGGACTAATAGCTTTCGATAGTCATTAGCGAGAGATTGCTCGGGGCTATGTTCCCTCAAGCTTAATGGGCTATCATCAGCTCACTAACAGCCCAGGGAGTGGGGGCTGTGAGGGCTTTTAACCTGAGGCTGCATCAAAGAGGTTCAGTGCTCTGGAGAGAAACCTGCTTGTCTGTTTGACTTGCTGGCCATTATACATTCTCTAAAAAAGCATTTAAATATTTATCAGAATCTGATCTTTCCTGGGTACTAATTACACTGGGGCTGTACCTCTCCCTTTGTCTCACCTAGAATCTAAGTCCATTTGATTAGCGAGCTTTTTCTAATTATTTTTGTACAGCACAAGGTATGTTGCTGGTGTTTATATAAATAATAAATAAGAATAAAAATAAGAGGTGATTGCTGCAGTTTATGCTCTTGTGAGTTAAAGGGCTTACACAGTTAGTGTGCAACTATTTATTTATTTATTTATTTAATACCCCGCCCCTCCTGCCACAGGCATATGGTAATGAAGAAGATTTGGAGAGGGGGGACAAGTGGTGCATGCTTGACTGGGGGTTTTATGTGAACTGGGAGGGATTTCCAACTCCACGGCTGGCAAGACTCAAATAGAACTGCGTGCTGCTACCTGCCAGTTAACCATGAACTGTGCTATGAGCCATGGATGGGAGAAACCAGACTGAGAAAATGCAAAGACTGATTGCTTGGACTGATTGCTTTCATTTTCAATTTTTACTTTCACTTTCAATGTTCACTATAGGCACTAAATAAAGTATGTGATTTGCTCAACAAACTCAGCATTCTGTGCATAGCAAAAGGTTACTTCCAGGCACCAAGTGCTGGCAGGTATAAACCCAGGTATGCATCTCCATTGGTGGGTAGGAACAGCAGATGCTGGACCATTCCCAGAATCATAATGCTGTTCAGTCTGGTCTCTCTCCGCCTGGAACTGGAATTTTCCAGTGCTGCTGTAACATACTTGCTGATTTTTTTGTGGATAAAAGTCGCCCAGATTCACCACAGTCTTGATGCTGCATTTATGGCAGTGGCTGTATCAGAGGTACAGGAAGCCCCATCATGTCTGTTTTTGTGGGATCAATTTCAGTGGGTGTCGTCTGCTAACATGGCGGATGTCCTTGGAACTGTCTGTTAGGGCCACTTGTTATGAATTAGATCTATGTCCGTCCTGACTGGTGAAGGTGAGTCGGGAGATGTTAGGGCTATTGCTGGCAGGGGTGGTCAGTACCTCCCTAAGGGAGGGCAGGGTGCCAAGCTGTCTCAAAGAGGCGGTGGTGTGGCCTCTGCTCAAAAAGCCATCTTTGGACATTGGCTCCCTAGCCAGTTATTGGCAAGTCTCTAACCTTCCCTTTTTAGGGAAGGTTATTGAGTGGGTGGTGGCCCAGCAGTTACAGGAGCATCTGGACTTGGTTGGTTTTCTTGATCTCTCACAGTTTGGTTTTTGCCCCAGGTTTGACACAGAGACTGCACTTGTGGCCTTGGTCGATGACCTGTGCCATGAATTGGATCAGGGCAGATCCTTAATTCTGATCTTACTGGATCTGTCAGTGGCGCTTGATACCGTTGACCACGAGATGTTGATGGCGAGGCTGCGGGACCGACTGGGGTGAGTGGAATTGTTCTTGAATGGTTCTGCTCATTCTTGGCAGGGAGAACTCAGTGAGTGGCTCTTGGGAAATGTACATCGTCTCCCCGAAATCTCATGTGTGGACTAGCGTTCTATTTTGTCCCCTCTCCTGTTCAATGTGTATATGCAATCATTGGGTGAGGTCATGTGAGCGTTCGGTGTACGATGTCATCAGTACGCCAATGATACACAACTCTACCTCTCGTTTTCTGGAGACCCAGGCCCGGCAGTCTAGGTGCTTACCTGATGCTTGACAGCTGTAGGGGACTAGATAAGGGCGAGCCATCTGAGGCTGAATCCCGACAAGACAGAGGTGATGTTGGTGGGTACGGCTGGGGGGGGTGACTCCTGTCATTGGTGGGGTCTGCCCCCCTCTGGCTGCTCAGGTCCATAGTCTGGGAGTGCTCCTCGACCCACAGTTCCGCCTGGACTGTCAGGTGGAGGCTGTGGTGAGAGGAGCATTCCGCCAATTACATCTGGTGCGACGCCTGCGGCCGTATGTCTCAGGCTTTGATCTGGCCACCGTCATCCATGCTTTCATTACCTCTCGACTGGACTACTGCAATGCGCTCTATGTGGGGCTACCCTTGGTGATGGTCCAGAGGCTGCAGCTGGTGCAGAATGTGGAGGCCTGCCTCCTAATGGGGACGGGCCACCGTGAGCACATTACACCGGTCCAGACTCTACACTGGCTGCTTATTGTCTTCTGGGCCCAATTCAAGGTGTTGGTTATGACTTACAAAGCCCTAAATGGCTTGGGTCCTGGTTACCTGCGAGACTGCCTCAAGACTCATGTCATTTCGCGGCCCTTGCAGTCGGCCGGGGGCACCCAACTCGAAGTCCCCAGGGTATCCTGAGTGGCAATGGCAGGGAGGGTGATCTTGGTGGCCACACCTCGCTTGTGGAACTCTCTCTTGTTGGAGGCCCGTCTGACCCCTGACCTCCCCTCTTTCCGCAGATGTTGTAAGACCTGGTTGTTCCACCGGGCCTTTGGGGAGAGGGTGGGGAGGGGATTTTATTTTATCTGTTAGCCGCTATTTTATGTGTCAATTTTGTATATTTTACATTGTAATTAGATGATTTTATTGTGATGTTTTTATGTTGTTCGCTGCCTCAAGCTGCCGAGTTGCAGGAGGGTGCGAGATATAAATGCTTTGTAAATAAATAAATAAATAATAGCCTGGAGGAAAGAAAAATCTGGGCAGCTTCTTTTTCACATAGTTAGCCATGGCTGTGAGTTATGAAAGGGGGCAGGATACTGGGAAAGAGGTGGTGGGCACAGCGCACCAGGGAAGAACACCTGCCTGTGTATTAGGTTTGTCCTGGTAAATCTGTGAGTGGAGGGAGGTGACTGGAGGCTGCCTGAATGCAGAAGAAAATGAAATACACACAGGGTTTGAACATTTATTAGGCTCTACACACTAAACATGTGAGGGAGGGCTGAGGGAGGGCTTCACAGACTGAACATGGACTCCAGCTGGCTATTGTCTCGTTTGTTAACACCTGTGTGAAAAGCAGTGTTGTAAAATATGGACCCACAGAGTCTCAAATGTAGAAGCTCTGGCCTGTGGAGGTCCCATGGCAATACAGGAAGAGTCCCACAAAACATTTGGGGCCCATGAGTAAACTAGACATTACAACATATGTGCAACATACAGAATCTGCAATTAAGGAACCCCAGACCCTGATGAGGATATTAAATTAAAAATTAGTTAGTTTCCCTTTTGTAATGGACAAGTCAATGTGTGCCAGTCAAACATTTGTATGTTAGGAGAGGGCCTGCACAATCCATTTCTTACAGGGTCCCCATCATTCCTGGATCTGGTATTATCTCCAGTGCTACTTCAGTTGCTGCTCTGCCAGGCTGAGCTTACCAGCAGTCTCAGTCCCATGCTTGTTTCTGCTTTAGCACAACTGGGCCCATCTCATCAGTGGTGTGACCACTGCTACAGTGAGGCTGATCCTAACAGTAATAGCAAGTTAGGTTCTATTAGGGACAGACCCATAGCTAGGAGAGTGGGAGATAGACTGCGTTACAACAGGGTCAATTGTGATTGCCTTCAGAAGTTCATGTACTTGGTTAAAACATTTTCTTATCAGAGCTGTGATTATTACTCTCTGGGTTTAGGCCTACAGTCACTTATCTGAGACTTTGGACTTAGTCTTCATATGAAGAAACTAAGGGGGAAAACATGGAACACATATTATTTCTAAGGGAACAACAAAATTTACAGGAAGGGACAATGCCAGCCTATGTTCTTCCTTAGCTATCAACCATCTGACTAGGGCTCTTCCCCAAGCATTTGGGGATACCAGTCTCTCAGCTAGTGGCCTGTAGGGCTGCCACCTTCTTACAAGCTGTGACCTAAAGGAGATGCAAAAGGGGTTCTACTCATTTAACTGTCTACATTTAACTGTCTATGCTAAGCAGTTTTTCCAGTGTAATCTATGTGTCTATAGAGAAACCAAATAGTGTGTCTATAGAGAAACCAAAGTCATTCTTACAAAAATGACTGAACACCAGGCCTCAGATAAACAACCAAGGGTGCAACCACATGCCCTGTGGTGGGCAATCATTGTGGCCACACTTAGGGGCCAGAAGTGGGCAGACAGTCACTAACCCCAACCCCTGCAGGGAAGCTGAGTGGGCGGGATGCTGTTGGACCTCCCTCCACGCCCTGGGTGGAGTGAGGCACCAACTAGATGAGTGGGTGACTGGCTCTGCCCCACTCACCCTCCCCTGGGTTGCCCTCTATCCCTCCCCCAGCTGTGTCGTGGCTGCACAGGACTGGAGATAGCACCTACTGCTCAAAGCCCCATGGCAGAGCTGGCCATATGGTGGCATCCTACTGTGCATTACGCAACCTTACCCCACTTTGGAGTGTCCTCAGCCTTTTTCACCATGTGTCCTCAGCCTTTTTCTGAGGATACATGGTGTAGCAGCCAGCTGCCCACCCCACCATGTGGTATAGGGAACATCTGGTGACTTTCCAATATAACCCTGACGAGAAGTGGTTTATTATAGTGGGAAGCAACAGATAATCGAAAGCTTGCAGTCTGGCCAGCCTTATCCCACTTCGGTCACTGTTACCATGCGATTCAGTGTGATAACGGTGACCGAAGTGGGATAAGACTGGCCAGACTGTGGTAGGTGTGTCGTGCGGCTGTGCCACAAGTGGGGGATCTGTTATCGACTCATGGTTACTGCAAGCTTCCCATTTTCTGTTGCTTCTCACTATAATAAATCACTTCTGGCCAGGATTATATTGGAAAGGAACAGAGAATTGTGTCAAAAGCTGTGAATGACCTACATGTCTACTAAGCCAAGGAGATTTAGCTGAGGCATTTTTTACTGTCTTTACTAAAGCTTTTGGCCAAAAAGATGATTGAGGGGATATGTGACCGAGGTGTATAAATGCAGGAAGGTAATCAGGGAGCTTTTATTTATTTGTCCTTTCTCATAATACTAGAACTAGGGGACACCTGATGAAATTAACTGGCAGCAAAGTTAAAAAACAATAGAAAGGAAGTATTTCCCCCCATAATGCACAATTAACCTGTGCAGGGGCATAGTTGGGTTGGAACGGGTCCTGGTGCAGAAGCTGGAATGAGGACCCCCCTCCTCCTCTCCTAGTGGCAGGGGACACAGATGCACCAGTGAGTGTGGGTCCTCCAGTTAATGAGCCCTGGTTCCCCTGTACCACTGGTCCCTGTGGTTTATTATTTATTATTTATTTATTTAAAATTTGTAGCCCGCCCCTCCTGCCCACAGGGCATCCCGGGGCGGTGAACAGCATCAATAAAACAATAAAACAGTTTAAAACAGTTAAAACCACAATAATGCAGGGGGAAAAGAACCTACCCCTCCCCCCCCCACCAAAAGCCTGGCGGGACAGCCAGGTCTTACATAAACACTGAAATAGCAGGAGAGTGGGAGCCAACCGAGCCTCTTCTGGGAGCAAATTCCACAGCACAGGGGCAGCCACTGAGAAAGATATAACATCGGTGGCCACCCACCTCGCCCGGGGAACCTCCAAAAAGGCTCCCACGGACGATCTCAAGGGTTGCACGGGCACATGGGGAGTGAGGCGGTCCCGTAGGTAAGTAGGGCCCATGCCGTGAAGGGCTTTAAAGGTTAAAACCAGCACCTTGAACCTGCCCCCGTCCTTTATAGGCAGTCAGTGCAGAGCCTGGAGCACCGGTGTTGTGTGCTCCCTGCGACCTGCCCCTGTAAGGAGACGGGCCGCGGTGTTCTGCACCAGCTGCAGCCTCTGGGCCAGCTTCTCAGGCAGCCCCATGTAGAGCGCATTGCAGTAATCCAGNGAGCACAGGTGTCATGTGCTCCCTGTGGCCCACCCCAGTAAGGAGACGGGCCGCGGTGTTCTGCACCAGCTGCAGCCTCTGGGCCAGCTTCTCAGGCAGCCCCATGTAGAGCGCATTGCAGTAATCCAGTCTTGAGGTGATGAAGGCATGGATGACAGTGGCTATTGTAGCTATGCCCTTGAATCTGTGGAACTCATTGCCCCGGGATGTTGGAAAAACCAATAGTATAACTGATTTTAAAACTGAATTGGATTAGTTCTTTGAAGATGGTTCATTAGTAGCTATTTGTCAAGCTGATTAGGGTGTGAAGACTTTGACTGCCAGAATCTGTGACTGAACAACAAGAAATGGATCACTTTCTTTAAAGTTTCCAGTTCTGGCCACTGTCAGAGACAGGATACTTGGTTGGATGGACCTTTGATCCGACCTCATATGAACCTTTTTATATCCTTAACTGTAAGCTGTTGCTAAAAAATAAGGTGTCCTGTGCTTCAGCCCATATTGTGTCAAGAAACAAACCTCTCTGACACGCATCAATCTGTCTCCTTCCCTCCCCTCTTTGTCAGTCAAAGGTGTCAGTGTCTTTTCCTTTCCATTCCCATCTAGAGTGGTGTCAGTCATGCCTGTTTTCTCTTTTTTATTAATGATTTTTGCATGGATATGTCATTACTGTTATATACGTTTTTTTCTGCAGATGGCACGACTGTGCATTTTAATGGCAAATCTGTTTCTCACATAACGAATGAACTGCAAAAAGACTTTGACAGACTGGTTCCAGGCAAACAAACTGGTTTTGAATGTAGTAAAAACTAAAACAATGCTTTTTGGCTCTCCTAATCAACTGAGCTTGAATGATGGCTTTGCTGGAAAGTCACACATTACAGGAGAACAGGGAAAGCAAACTTTTGGAACAAGG
The DNA here is from genome assembly GCA_003113815.1 of Sphenodon punctatus. Taxonomy (NCBI): domain Eukaryota; kingdom Metazoa; phylum Chordata; class Lepidosauria; order Sphenodontia; family Sphenodontidae; genus Sphenodon; species Sphenodon punctatus. The sequence goes on along the minus strand of QEPC01014514.1, from coordinate 365,253 downwards.
CGACACCCAAGTTTCAGCTTCAAAGAGCATAAAAAACCAAGCACAACAGGACAAACTTTCCCCCTAGTGTGTAAATATTTTTAATTCAGTGGCAAGAAACTATAATAAATTTAGACCTCTAATCAGAAACTAAAAATTTTGGGCCACGTTTTCAAAAGCAAAAAAGGCACTTAGGTGCCTTACCAAGTGCCCTTCAAAATCCTTCTCTTTTGGACTGGAGGGGAATTGGAACTCAGTGAAAGCTGAGTGTTTGGGATCATGGGAGGAACTTTGGATGCTGATTCACATAAGGTCCACCCCATAGCTCTAGAATTGAAGGGGGGAGAACATTTGGGTTCCCCATTGCCCCCTGCCTTCCATGACCCTAAAATTTATATTAAGTAGCTACCTGATCAAACTTTCTGTAATGTATTTCAAATCCATGTCCTCAAGAGATTGTTTAACTGGGAAGAGCACTAGCTCAAGAGTGTAAGAGCCAGTGATAGAATAACAGAATCTTTGAGTTTGAAGGTGTCTCAGAGGTCATCTAGTCCAACCTCCTGCTCAGTAAAGGAAATCCACAGCCGTAGCATCCCTGACAGAAGATAATCTGGGTTGTCAGGATAAGAAGGAGCACAGTTCTAGAACCACTGAGTTAGGGAGAATTTCCAAAATGGTGGGATAATAAAATTGCGAGGGGGAAGGAGAAAGGTAGGAAGTAAGGGGTGGGGGGGCATTGCAAAGGACAAAAGGAGCAAGGTGTACATACATGTCTGTGGTGAGGACAGCCTCAATTAACACAGACAAGATGGGAAAGGGTACCATTTAAGGAACTGAAGAAGCACTGGTTAGTCGCAGTTGCTGAAAAGTCAGTAGAACACAGGTTTCCACATTATTGCAATCAATCGATCAATCAATTTATTAACTGAATTAGCCATCAGGCCATATCAGTATGCAAAATGTACATAGAATATATTTTTTTTAAAAACAAAGATAAAATTTTACAGGATCGAAATATAAAATGAATAAATCTTGATCACATAGAGTGGGTTTAAAGGCCCAGAGTTAAAATCAACAGTTTACAGCCATAGAAGCTGTCCACCCAAAAGAAATAGCCCCAACAGTTTTATCCCGGACCTTTGATGCTGACACTGCAAAGGAACAAACTGCAGAACAAGTGAAACCAAAAATATTGATATATAAAGTGTATTTACTAGTTCTGAATACAACATAAAACCTCTAATAATCATATAAATGTAACATAAAAACTGTATAAAATAGAAAATTTTAAAAATTTCTAATATTGAAAAATACAACCCAATATAACTCAATGTAACCCTAATCGTTTTGCGTGTAGAGAACCCTTCATCAGGGGTATATAATAATTATGAAACCTGTAAATAAGAAGGAAAGTAGCAAAAGAAATATTTTAATGTATCTAATACTAGCATATTACAAGTGTGCTTCATAGTGCAGAGATTGTGTGAATTTTTTTTTACTTTTGTCCCACCTTAGCATATGACGTAATGATGTACAGTAAAAATTGTTATGGGTGCAAACAGACATGACACTAGCCACCCTTTAACCACCTTGGTGGTTATTTATGCATGTTGCAGGGCTGTATTGGTTCCCTATGCAGCCCTGAAACATGCATAAATGACCGCCAAGGGTGGTTAGCGTCATGTCTGTTTTCACTCTATATTGCAAAAATTACAGCTTCATTTATTTTATTTATTTATTTATTTATTTATTTTATTTATTTAAAATGTATATCCCGCCCCTCCTTCCCACAGGGCAGCCTGGGGTGGCGAACAACACTCAACAAAACAGTATTAAAATTTTAAAACAATTTAAAAATACAATATGTGGGGAAACCCCCACCTCACCCCCACCCTACCCCTCGCCAAAAGCCTGATGGAACAGTCAGGTCTTACATACACATCGAAACAGCAGGAGAGTGGGACCTAACCGAGTCTCCTCCAGGAGTGAATTCCACAGCACAGGATGGCCACTGAAAAAGATCTATATCCTCAAACTGAAAAAAATAATTTGTATATATATATTTGTTTGTATACTACAAATTATTAATCTATGATTAGAAACCCTCCAAATAAAACTCAAATAGAAATAAAGAGGAAAGGGGAAGAGAAAAAGCAGAGCATTCTCTCCAATCGATATGGTGATTTGAGTTTTTATGTTGTATTCAGAACCAATAATTACACTTTATATATCCATATTTTTAGTTTCATTTGGTCAGTGGCTGGTTGTTTTGTTGTGTGTTCTTGTGTTTGCTACTACATTCTTACACTTCCCCCCTTTTTTGGATTTGACACTGCAAAGGAAGCCACAGCTCGTGTAACATAATCCTTAGAATCATTTAATAAATAAATGAATAGTTGAAAGATAGACATATTAGAATTCAAATTTAGTGACAAATAATTTTGCTCGAGTTTGCGTGTAAAGTGGAAAAAACAGCAGATAATGGACAAGATCTTCAATAATTCCCTCCCCACATACACATACCCAGCGTTCAGAGTAATTAACACCTGTATATCACCGCTGAACAACTGGCTGCTGACATTGGGCATTTTTACACACACCTAAAAGTGCTGGTCTTTAAATGTTCTGGGTTTACAAGTCCACAAGTAAGTTCCGGATGCATTCTTCAAGCACACGCTGCCCTGAGGCAGTTCCTGGATGCATTCTTCACATTAACACTGACCTGAGGCAGTCTAAAGTAACCGCAGCTGTAGACATGAGGGGCGGCCATGGAAACCGAGTGACCACAGCTGCCTGAAACAAAGCAGTTTACCAGGAGAACATTTTACACACAAACGTTCTGGGAGAAGTTCTATGCAGAAGTTCAAAGAGCCAGATGTTTAAGATCTGGGTGAGTGATTTAGACACACAGAAAGTTCAGGATGTAACAGCAAACATGCAGGAGAAATGTGTGCGTAAAAACACCCATTGTTTGCATCCTTAAAGCAGAGAACACTCTTAGTCTTCTCCAAACAGGATGAATTAGCGACTTTAAATATCTAGGACCCCGCGGTCCCTGGTATCCAATATTTATACAATGAGCAACTTTAGATTGAAAGGCTAAAGATCTAAGGGATTGCAGCTCAATATTTTTTATCCTGAGCTTTAATTTGATATCTAGCTTCTCTAATTGGAAGGGATAACAAGAATTCCATAGAAAAACCCAGCAAACTGATATTAATGGTTACTCATGTCAGCCAAGAGTTTTTAAAGTAAAGTGAAGTCTCAATTTTTTCATTAAGGCAAAGCTTTGGGAGAGACATGGTAGGTGAATGAGACAATTTTAACCAATAATTAATCATAAATAGGGTACTTTTAGACGCTATTGGACTGGACCCAGTTTCCAATCTTAAAAATGCAATTGGAGTCTCAGGAGGGACTCCCATTAGGGTTCTCAACCAATTGTTCTGAAGTGACTCCAAGGTGGTAATGGAAATACCTCCCCATAGCTGAGCCCCGTAACAGATCTAGGAAACCACCTTGCTCTCAAATATCTTCAAAGTTGGTTTAACAAGGTTACCTCCCTTTGTTTTTGTTTTTTAAAAAAACCTTTGTAGGGCATGGGTAGAAGGACTTGCAACCTGTTTAGAATAATTAACATGGTGGTCCCAACCAAGACCCAGAAGAGGAGAAAATAACACCCAGGTATTTGAAACTCTTAACTTGTTCCAGGCTATTACTATCCAAAAACCACCCATACCGTTTAAATGGGGTCATAAAGGCCATCACTTTTGTCTTGTTATTATTATTATTATTATTATTATTATTATTATTATTAACAAACATTTATATAACACCAGCAGTGTACCTGGCACTTTACAAAGTAATAAAATAGACACAGTCCCTGCCCCTAGGGCTTACAATCTGAGAGACAGGAGCTGGGGAAGAGACTTAGGAAGGGGAACAGAGGGAGAGACAAGGGGTCTAACATTCATGAAGATGCGAGGTCTCAAGTGCACGTACTTGGNGAGAATGACAGCAGGCAGGTCCATGTTGCAAGGAAAAGGGTAAACCAATCGTAGGTATAGGAATAGTGGCTCAGCAGGATAAAGAGCCAGACAGAGCAGAGCGAAAGAGGTGAGTTTTAAGGAGAGATTTGAAGGTATGAAGGGAGGTGGCAAGGCGGATGTGGACAGGGAGGGAGTTCGAGGCATGGGGGGCAGCAAGTGAGAAGGGACGAAGGCGCTTAGGGGAGCAGGGAAGGCGTGGAAGGGTGAGGGAAGGGACAGAGGCGGAGCGAAGTGCACGGGCTGGAGTATGCAGTCTTGTTATAGGTTATAACTAACTACTCCTCTCTCTGACAAAGTACTCCAAAATCTTACATTAAGTGATGAAGACCAACTCAGGACCCCATTATTGCTGGATTCTAATAGAAGGCAACAGCGCTCATGATGTTCTTTGTGTCCTTAAACCCTGTGGTTTAAATCAAACATGTTAATGCAAGGATTTTCTCCCAGTTGTGAAGAACCTATGTAGATTGTAAACCTCTGATTGGTAGGTCAGAATTTCAATGAAAATGGGTATTTAATACACAGTCTGGGTGACTGCTGGACCCTGGAACTGTTCTGTGCCTCTCCTCCAGAGCCACGTTGTACAGGCCCCAGGCTGGAGTACTGGGAAAGTACCCCAGCAGATGGGTTGATGGTTCCCCTGACTGTGGTCTGCCTGCGCACCACCCCTTCTCCTCCACCATAGAGTTGTGTTTTTTCCTGTGACTGCTCTAGGCTGCAACCACAACTGGTGGTGAATATGGCCAACTCTGTGTCCCCCCATCAGATGGGTGGTGCACCCTGGGCAGCACATTGCCCCGGTTCAGGCTGGGTTACCCTGCATGGTGTGCTCTGCCTTTCTGGTGATGACGCCATGTGGAGCTTTCCCAGCCCAAACCGAGGCACACATCTGGTGGTCACCCTTCACACAGTCAGGTAAGTCCAGGGCAAAGAGGGGTTAATGGGGGCCCCCATTTAATCTAACTCCCATCTGTTAACTCTTTTTCAACAAGTGCTTGCTTTCTCATCTCTTTCAAGAGATGAGAAAGCAAGCACTTGTTGAAAAAGAGTCGCTCCTTATCTTCCCTTTCCACAGAGTGTGGATCAAACGTCCAACTTTAATCACATGGTCAGTGACCACAGCTGTGTTTTATATCAACTTCCGCAGCATGTGTGTAGGACTATAAACATAAATCAGCAGAGAGCAGTTTTGAGAGCAGTGTATATAATTTAAAAAGCATCATTTACAGCGTTCTTTCCTGACAAAGTGTTATGTCATTTTTGTTTCATCGTAAATAAAGGGAATGGTGGATAAATCCTTGGCACCAAGGGGGAGCTGCCAAACATGAATGTGGTTTGAATTTATCAGAAGTGATTGATTATTATTTTTGCTCACTATGGCAAATGTAAAGCATCCTTTTGTGGGGTCAAAGTAACTTCCCTTCTCCCCATTTATTCCTTGTTTCTGCATTACATCCATGAATATGGGGATTGGGGGGGGAGAGAGAAGGGGCGGGAGTATGCTGAGATCTTGTACTACAATTTTAAAAAATCTAATTGTATCTTCTCCAAAAAAGGTTTTCTAAATGCCAAATGTTACTCATTTTTAATGCTGTAACTATTTTTAAAAAATTTGCCAAAAAACACCAATCTTAAATATTAATAATAAGAATGTTTATTTACAGCCAAAGGCCAATAAAAAAAGAATAGAAGTTTATACACATCGTAATAAGACCAAAACATTGGCATATTACATTGTTATTAAGGGAAAGGGAGACACAAAATCTACATACATTAAAAGGTAGATAAAACCCAAGAGGGTAATATCTTGAAAGGAGACACTAATCATAAAGATAATATAGTAGCCAAAAAAGAAAAGAGAGACATATATAAATGGCTCAGTTGACCCAGATATACTGGGCCAGCAGTGGTTTTCCCTAAACTCCAATGCCATGACTCAACGTCATGAAGCAGAGATACATTTAAACTGGAGAAATTATTGGCGAGCGTTTATGGCAGCAATCAGGAACCGCACAATTGAGTCGGTAATCCGAAGATCAGTGTCAGCTAAGGTCAGTAATAGAAGGTTATGGTTAGTTCTCCCAGGATACTTTCCGAGAAAAGAGGACAAATATTTCTGACGAGCCCCATCATAAAGCCGGCACCTAAACAAAACATGTTCAGTGGTCTCTGATTGCAGCCGATCAAAAGGGCACAAACGATCCGCAAAACACAGGGCAGAAAAACGTCCCTCAGATACCATTGTGAGCAAGGCATTGAAATGGGCAGACATAAATAGATACTTCCCTCGTTGCGGGACAGAAGACACCAGAAAGGCAGCCATGCCGAGGCAAGGCGGTATGCAAAACAGATCATTTTGCATATGGGGGGAGGCCCTAATTTTAGCTATCTCTTCTTGCCTATCTATATCAGTGATCCTAAGAGCGGCTTCCCTAGCAAACAGGGGCAAATCTTTCCCCTCCCAACAACCCCTGCCAAGACCCATCCTGCAAAGATATAATTCAACAGCTTTGGCCCAACTGCTCTTAAAGGGATCTTTCTTCAAATACTGAGTCATCCCCC
>QEPC01014514.1:333194-356961 GCA_003113815.1 Sphenodon punctatus | reverse complement strand
CTTTAACCACCCTTGGTGGTTATTTATGCATGTTGCAGGGCTGTATTGGTGCCCTATGCAGCCCTGCAACATGCATAAATAACCACCAAGGGTGGTTAAAGGTGGTTAGCATCGTATCTGAAAGTACCCCATGGCGATCAGCCAACTTAGGGGGAGAGAAAGGAGACTGGGCAAACAAGGCAATGACCCCATTAATAAATAAGTTAAAGAGCACAGGGGCAAGGACACATCCCTGCCATACACCAGATAAAACAGGTATAGGATCCGTCAGATGGCCCATAGAGTTAGTTTTAACAACAAGAGAGGAATTAGCATGAAGCTGCTGCAAAAGGAAGAGAAGACGTTTGTCCATGCCTACAAGGGAGAGCTTCTCCCACAGAATGGCTCTGTCCACGATGTCGAAGGCCGATTTTAGGTCTAAGAAGGCCACAAATAATCTGCCATTTTTCTTAATATATTTCTCCACTAGGTTCTGCAGAACGTTTGTCCTCTCTGAAACCCCGCTTGTTTTGGATGCAGAATCTGATTTTGAGAGATCCAATCGTTGAGTCTCCTCAGAAGTCATTTGCCATAGATCTTATTACAAACACAAAGTAAACTATCAGGCCTATAATTATCAGGGGCTGAGCGGTCACCTTTCTTGTATCAGCACAACCACTGCCCTTTCCCACTGCACCGGGATTTTGCCTGTGCTATTGATAGTTGTAAGAAGAGATGTCAGCAAAGGCACCCACGAGTCCAAAGATAGTTTAATCACCTCAATGGGGATCAGATCTAGGCCTGGAGCCTTACCGTTTTTAAGTGAGCCGATGATCTCGATAACTTCTGCTTCCTGGACCAGGGGTCAGCCTGGTAAGGAGCTTAAATGCTCCGGAGTATGTTGGCAATCTGAGGCCACTGAATTGCCAGTATACAAAATCTGAAAATGGGCAGACCAAGAGGAGGCGGGGATTGTTGTTAAAGAACCACCCTGTCCCCCCTTGCCTAGTCCATTCAAAAGTGACCAAAAACCCCTATTATCCCAAGAGGTGGCCGCCTGAATCAGATTGTCCCAATAGCCCTTCCAATATTCCTGCTTTTTAAGTTTGATCAAATCCTTATATGCCCTCTTGGCCTGAAAATAAAGGGGAGAGATGACCGCAACCTCATTCTCTCTATACTGCATATAGAGAGAAACCACCCTCTTCCGAGCAGCCCTACCGTCCAAATCATACCAAGGCCTATGTCGTTTCTTGGGATTCGGATATACATGGCTGGACAGCTGGTACAAACCATCTCGGAATTTAGCAAGCAGCAGTGAAAAAGTGTCCAGAGCATCCGTTTGTTGGCCAGAAATAATGGCCTCCCTTAGACAATTTGACTGGGCATCTTTCATAAATGCACCAGCCAGGGTACAGAGTGTATCGATAGCTTTCAGAGAAATATGACGTTCCCCTGAAAAAGAAGGCTGGCCTGCTTGTGATGAACAAAATACTGGCCCAGATTCTATAGAACCCAAGATAAGGATCAGAGGTAGATGGTCACTATCCTGGGAAAAGCCCACCATAAAATCTTTAATCAGGGGGTTAACATCCAAGAAAATGGCAAAATAATCGCCCACGCTAGCACCTGCAGGGCCTACATAGGTAAACTCACCCCTCTGGTCACTAAATCCTGAGCCATTGAGAACAATCAAAGCAGACTCTGTCAATAATTTGGCAAGCAATAAACCCGAACTATTAATGACCCTATCCTTGGAAACTCGGGGACCCAGGGGATTAACTTCTCTATTTAACTCACAATACGGGGTGAGAGAAGTGTCATCAGGGCCAATCCGGGCGTTAAAGTCCCCGGCTAGAATGATCATCCACTTTGGATATAAAGCAACCACCTCCTCCAATGCCTCCTGAACCACATGCCAAAAATTAGTACTGTATGTCTTGGCATTGGCAGGAGGGATGTACACTGTTGCCAAAATTATATAAAACCCACCATGTATAAAAGTAACTGCCAGAAAGCACGGGGGTTTACGGTGAACCGATTGAATACTGATCCCCATAGATGAGTTGAAAAAACAAGCCAAGCCCTCACTAGGCCGTCCTCTTGAGGCAGAGGAGACAGCTGGGACTGAGAAGGCTATATAATTTGGGAAATTTGGGTGGTCTTTAGCCCATGTCTCCTGAAGGAGAATAATATGAAAACCATTAAGGAAATTACTAGCATCTGGGCAACTCAAAAGAAACATCCACCCAACTGCATACCATGAACAAATCTTTAAGGACATTAGATCATGGCATTGAAAGTGTCAAACTGCCAGCACACCTGCCCCTACCAAGGGTGTATCATCTGCAGGCTGCAAGGTACGGGGAGCTGAAACAGGCAGTTCTTCCCCTACACTAAAGTCGGTACTGGTAGGGCAAACCACCTGTTGATACTCTGACGGGAGAGAGATCTGGTCCTCCCTCCGAGGGAGCCCCCAATTCCCCAAACTTGCCAAATGGGAGGAAATGACAGTAGCAGGATCCAATAAATCTGTTTCTGTAGGGGGAGATATGGAGGCAGCTTGCTGCAAGTAGCACACACTAGAAATAGTTTGAGTATTGTATGGATCATTGGGCTGAGTTTGGGACATAACCAATTTGGGTGAGCTAGAGTCCAAGGATGTCCTACGAACCTTGGAGGGGGGTTTACAAACCACAGCTGCTTCATCTGCTAGGATATCGGCCAACAGGCCCCTCCCTCTCTCTATCCCCTCCGCAAGGTTCTGCAACCTAACTTGAATAGAGGTCTTTGGGGGGGCTGGATCCAATAGACACTTACTTTGGTCAATTTCATCCCCCTGGGGCTAAACTGATGAAGGGACTAAATGACCTATATGGGTTCTAGATGAAGGAGAAACCAACTGATAGGTAGTTAAATCCTTAAAGACTTCCCCGACATACACTCCCCACATGGAGAATAAATAAGCCTGCTCCAAAATCTGGAAGCAATATGCGACATGCTGAATTGAACAACCAATTTCTATAAATGGCTATATGAAGGCAGGAGCTGAAAAGAACAGATAGCACCGGGAGGAATCCAAAAGCCTAAATAGAGCCTAAATACTAGAGCCTAAATGTTGGGTTATAAGGGTTTTAGAGTTCCAGCATGGAAATACCCCGTTGGGTAGGGGCTGCACTCTAAAAGCCACAGCTCCTACCACAGGGACCAACCTAGGGCTTGGGCCAAGCTCCTGCTCCTTGGATGGCACAGAATCCCCAGCAACCATCCCTCCCCTAGTTTGATAATGCCCCTGGGGCAAAAGTGTGCCCCACAGTTGAGTAGAGTGCGACTGTATGCCCTCTGATGACAAAGGCCCCAAACCATGGGACTGGAACTTTGCTATAGAGCTAGAAATGATCTGAAGCTGCCCTTGATAACCCTGAAGTAAAGTGCATGTCCCCAAGTTTCTTGAGTATTTTAGGGGTCATAGTTTCTAACAAGGAAAACTGCTTACCAAGCAAGTCAGAGCATAACAGGGTTGAAGAAACAGGAGCGCTGTCCTGATCTAAAACAGAAGTGTCGGGCTTGTGCGCTAAATAAAGGTCCAAACAGGTCAGTTCTGGTTCTGGGGACCCCAAGGCCCGAGCTGAATCCTTGGGAACAGAGGAGTCATTGGTATCCACAGAAGGGGCAAGGCTGGAAGCAGGTGATTCAGCTCCTCTTACCATAGCCCGTCGCTGCGATCTGAGAAAATGAAAGTTATCCAACCGTCGCTGGCCCGACTGAGATGGCCCAGGAGCAGATGGAGCCGCTGAGCTCCTACTTTTCCTAACAGCTCCCTTTCCCACCATTGTGGCAAAACAATCCAGGCCCAGATGAAACACCAACCAGAGAGGGCTCCTGCGCCTTGCCTCAGGAAGCTCCCTTAATAACTGAGTCGTGGGTCCCCAGTCCGTTAGGGTAAATGCCTTAGTCAAGGGCAGAAGAAAGTTCTCAGTCGGGAAAGTGGAGTTTGGGCTCCGACTCCGGCTCCGCCCTGCTCCTACCGTTCACAGCTGCCAGGTAAGTAGGAGCTCTGTCTTCTCAGCTCCTCCAAGGAATTAAATCAATTGAGGATGTCCATCAAAGAGGGGGACGTTGATGCCACCGCCACCTTGGCCCCGTGAACAGCCCCAACAGCAGCCGACACCCATAGATGTCGCCCTTCGGCTGGCGCCCAAGGGCTGATGCCCAAGGGGGCCCCAGCCCCTGTATAAGTACCTGTCAGAGGATGGAAACAGCCAATGGCTCTGGGAACAGGCAGGCAGGGTGCTCCTCTTCTCCCCTCCCCCAACTCCACTCCCCTGTGCACACTCTACATCTTAAATATTTTATAACAAAGTACTTAATTTTATATAAGCATAATGCAAGATCCAAAACTGTAGTGGAGCGATGGGGAACCTCAGGCTTGTGGGCCAGATATGACCTGTGGGATTTCTCTGTGCAGATGGTTGGGGCATGGCAGATCCTGCAGTGGTGCAGGGGGCTTGACTCAATGACCCTTGAGGTACCTTCCAGCCTGGTGACTCTATGACTCTATGATATAGCCTCTTTCCAATCCTTAAATCTGGACCGAAGATCCAGCTTCTACTAGAGGTGTACACCAGAAGCCCATGTCGTTTTTCGTTTTTATTTTTCATTTTAATTTTTGTTATTTAATTATGTCATTTTCATTTTCATAAATATCAAATTCCATTTTTGTTTTTGCTTTCCTTTTCATTTTCCATTGGTTTAAATTGAAAACACATGTTTGGCTGTAATGTTTTTGTTTTTCATTTCTTGTGGCTTAAGCTTGGAGGTATTGTACCTCCCTGGAAGGCATTATGTGTTCCAAATTCCAAAAACATTGGATAAAGGAATCCAATTTTATAAGCAGTTGGATTATATTATTTTGCAAAAATCTTCATATATGTTCCTAGCTGTAACGTCTTTGCCTCACATTTAATGTAGATTAAACTTGGCACGTTTCTACCCCTTCCCATGTTTACTACCGCTTCCAACTTTCAGAAGGATTGGATAAAGGGCCCTGGTGGTATAAGTAATTAATTTATAAATGTATGTCTGACTAACATCTTTGTAGTCCAACCAGTGTACATAAATTTGGCAGTGCTGTATATCACACTTTCACGATCATCTCTGCCAAATATCAGAAAGATGTGATAAAGGGTACCAATTTTATATGCCTGCACAGCATATGTAGACAGGGATTCTCTTACGCTTCACTGTGGTATAAGATCAGTTTGTGATTTCAATTGGCCAGCAGAAATGTCAACCAAATATCCTCACTGTGTGCTGTGACCATCCCAACTTCTCTCCCCCACTTGTTACTGGGAAGTCAGAAGCATCTGCTTAGGAAAGAGCCAATAGAGATTCTCTTATGTCCTCTGTCACAGTGCTGCCGGATGTGATTGTGATGATAATTGTCCAGCCTGGATGCGTAAACTATGTTTCCTGATTGCTGGGATGCTACCCCCAAAGTCCCAGTTATGTTCCTTCTATGCTGCCTCGAAGTCACTACCGATTGGTCCTGTAAAGCTGAAAGCATGCAATAATTGGCCAGTGAATGTGTCTGTCAGTCTTTTGGGTTGCTCCACATCCTCCCTCCTATAGCCTCCCTCCCGCTGCCATGCCAGATGCCTGCCTCTGACTGGCACTGCATATGTGGCTATTTATCTGAATAATGGTCTTCAAGGGGACAACTTCAATTACTTATAAAATTGGGTCCCTTTATCAAATTGTCCTGTAGTTTTGCAGAGATGACAGCGATGGTATATGATACAGTCCTGCCAAATGCCTTGTAAATAGGATGAAAAATAAAAATGTTACAGCTGGAAATGTATTTTCAAGTTAATGTCTTATACCATCAGGACCCTTTACCCAATCTTTCTTAAAATTGGCAGGAGTCTTAAGTTTGTTGAGGGACATAATATTCACTGATTTCTTGCAAATTGGATGGAAGATAAAGAAGTTGTAGCCATGAATATATATGGAGCTTTTCTTAAAATGACAACATGCAATTGCTTCTAAAATCAGTGAGATTTATCTAATCATTTGAAAAATTGAGTACATAGTGCCCTCCATTGTGGGTACAAGCTCCCCAAGTTTCATCAGAATTGAATAAGAAACAAAGAAGTTATAGCCAAAATATGTTTTTCAGTGATTTTATTTCAAAAACAAAATGTCATTTTCATTTATATTTTTGTTATTATTATTTGTCATTTCACTATTTGCAATAACAATAATGAAAACAACAATTTTCATTATCTTTATTGTAATAAAAACACAGCATGCACACCCCTACTTTTAATCATGTTCTGGGAATTTTCAATATTTTTACAACAGTTTTACAGTATTTTTATGGCAACTTTTCAGCAATTTCCAGCACTTCCCCGGCACTTAGCTGGTATGTTTGCATTTTCACAGCCTCTGGGGGTGTGCTTGGAGTGCACATGGGTCTTGGGGTCAGCCCTGTAGCAGTTTTATTCAAAAAAATAATGACAAATGGCGAAAACAGCAGAAAAGCTGGTAAGTTTCTGCATTGCATGAATGAAGTAAAATGACCTGTTTCTGACAGAAACAGCATTTGCTGTGATTTGTCGTTTCAGGTCTAGCAGTTTGGGCATGGCAAATCCCGCATTGCTGCAAAGGGCTGGACTAGCTAACTCCGTTTTTTTTCCCCAGCCCTATGACTCAGGGTGAAAACAAATGTGCACATGCTGAGGTGGCAACCCAGCCCATTTTGGGTCAGGAAGTCACTACAGACACGTTCCTGACTCAGCTGGGCTGTGTAAAAAAACATTAATGCATCTGGGACCTAGGGGGATGGGGAGACACATGAACGTGCATTGTGCCCAGTGCCCCACCCCCACCATGATGGGCTGTCATGGAGGTCTATGATGGCAGTCATGGCGGTCAGTCATGGTGGACTCGATCCGGGTCAGTGAGAAAAGATGTGCAAACATGCTCTGTTTGGTGTTAGCCTGGGCTATGACTTCAGCCATTTGCCGATGTAACTCTGGGCTAGCCACCAACATGACCGGGATCTGTCTGGGCAAACATTTGGTGGCCCAATTAAAAATGTGGCAGTGGCCCCTGGGCTACAGCAAGCCAGAGTGGGACAGAGTAGGCCAGAGTGGGTTACTGTCACATTTGTTTTTACCTTCTGTGATTTCATGATGTTCATTATTTAATTATCAATATAACATTTCATGATTTTAGTAAGCATTTGATTTTTGAATTGTACATGCTCAATTTATCTCTGATTTTCATGTTTGACAAATTATAGGAAAACAATTTAATAACCCCTTAATACTTGACCCAGGTTGTATATAATTGCTATGTGCTTGCCCAATAGATAGTTTTCATTGAAGCAACTAGAGATGAGAAAATAGTGGTGAAAAATATTTCTGAATGTTTCATTGGCTTCTATATGGAAATTCATTTGAACTATGACCCTTTTCAAATGGACGCAGGTGCATGGGGGGATGGGTGGGCAGCACAGTGGCTGGGCAGTGTGTGAGGGTACGTTCCCATGGATCCCCACACACTTCCACCCATTTCCACACACAGAGCATTTGGCAATGACGCCCATTGCTCCGTGCGTGGGTGATGGTTGGAGGTGGATGGAGCACAGGAATGCACACGCACCCCCACCTACCAGCCATGGCATTCGCACGGACGCCCACCCATCCCTCCACACCCGCCATAGCATTCAAATGGACACCACTCCCACCTGCACACGTGTGGGGTGTGTGTGTGTCCATTTGAAAAGGGCCTATGTTTTCCTTTTTAACTGGCTTTTTTTTAGTATTGTGCAAGCAGAATTTGTTCATGTAAAGTTTCCAAGAAACAAATTGTAGATCTTTAGCCATCTTTTATTTACCCACCAAATGAAAATTTAGTCTGTGGCAAATAAAAATAACAATTGGGCAGTTGTAGGGTTGTTTATAATGGAAGGGTAATCTGGTATCATTTGACTTACATGACCCACGGTGTGGTTCATCACTGGAATAATGGATAACAAATAATATAAGTGATTCTCAGTGCAAAGTTCCAAGCAAACCAGGAGCTGAAATTAGTTTTCTCAGTGAATGTTTGTGTAATTTCAAACAGTGTGTCATACTGCTATCAGACTCACTGTTCAAAAATAAGTCTGCATATTTAAACAAAGCTAAGTCCATGTCTCAATTATATTTACTGAATGGTACAGTGTTTATTTCAGTTTAACTTCCATTAAATTACTCCATATGTCAAATTCACCAGCTTTTGGGTGAACTGGAAATATGTGGAGCTGGGAGCCCTCCAATTCCAATAAGTTCAGATTCCTTAAAAACCCAGAGTTAGCTAATTTTTGGAAGGCAGGATACAGGTACAAGACCGGTCTTAGAATTTGTGGGGCCCATAACGAAGATAGAATTTGGGGCCTCTAGTGGCTCCACCCTCTTCCTTTGGCCCTGCCATCTGCAGGTCCCTAGAATTTGTTATGTTTGGGGCCCTCCTGGGATGGAGTATTTCCCTGGTGAAAACAGGGGCAAGTGTGGGGTTCCTTGAAGTAGAACAAATAATGCAGTCTGGGATGGTTGTCTTGGGTCGACCTGTGGTAAGGCCAGCCCTTCAGGTACATAGTAGAACTGTCCATTTACGGACACATTTGAGGACATACCATTTGTCCAGATTTGAGAAGTGTTCATATCTCTGAGGTTTCTAGGATGCTACTGCTGTTCAGAGTTGATCAACACCAATAACAGCTGGTTGGCAAGAACAGATATGCTTTATGTTGCTTATTAAAATTGTAGGAATGTACCCCAAATTAAGGAATCCTTGGTTTGGAATGTGCCCCAAAATAAGGAAGGATCTGAAATAGAAAGGTCCAGATAGGTGAGGTTTTATTACTATATATACTATATCTATAGACAACCAGAAAACAAACACACACATATGAACATGCATTTAAAGGCTAAATGTAGACAGACAGGCCCTTTTCGCACAGACACTCTAACACTGATAAAATGGGTGTTACATTTTATTATACATCTTGTAGGGCCGCATGTGCGGTCTATGAGTGCCCTGCAACATGTATAATAAAATGTAACACCCATTTTATCAGTGTTAGAGTGTCTGTGGGCCTTTTTACACGGATGGAGGTGGGTGGGGGGATGGGTGCTTTGCCACGGTGGGTGGAGGTGTGTGTGTGTCTGTTTACATGGACACCCACCCACCTCCACTCATGGAGGCTCCTCTGGTTTTCCAGAGGGCTCCATGGATGGAGGTGGGTGGAGATGGGTGTGCGATCAGTGGAGGTGAGTGTTGTGCAGGAGCACACGCACCCCGACCCATCCCGCTCAGTGTTCACACAGGTGAACACTGAGCTGACACCCAACCCCCCACCCACTGCCAGCCGTATACTGCACACCAAGCACGGGGGGGGGTCCCGGTGATCACGTCGGAAACCGGAAACCAGAAATTCGAGTGCGTGCGGAGCTTGTGTGGAGAGAGAGCGTGTGTGTTGTGTCTGTCTGTCTGTTTGGTTTTGTTTGGTGTGTTTTGGCTGTGTTGGACTGTGTTGGACTGTGTGTTGGTTTGACTGTGTTGGTTTGGCTGGTTGGTGAGTTTGTGGGTGACTGTCTTGTTTGGGTGTTTGTTTGGAAAAAAAAATGAAGAGGGTGAGGATTAATAGGACCTGGGGGAAAGCCAAGGTGGTGGAGCCGGTGGAGGAGGAGGAAGCGGTTGCTGCCACTGGACCTTCAGTGGTGGAGGTCGACTTCTCAGCAGAGGAGCAAGAGGGCACAGGAGATGCTGCCAGGTTTGTAAACTTTATTTTTACTTTGAGGACAAGAAGAATAGAATACTATCCTTTAGAGCAAGCTCACTGGCGTGCGGGTGGGTGAGTTGGTGGTGGGCAGTCAGGCACAAACAGTAGGCATCAGCAGGTGGCAGCAGATGTCTGCCACAGAGAGATAGGGTACTGTGGGGGGCTCTTCCAGCAGTCAGGCATGAGCCAAAGGAAGCACCCACCCAAACACACATCAGCCATCTAGCAAGGGTCTCCTGTTGCCATCCCTAGCACCCCAAGAAGGGCAGAATTTGCACGTGCCAGCAAGGGTCTCTCCAGTTGCCAATGCCATCCCTAGCACCCCAAGGAGGGCAGGATTTGCACGTGCGAGCTAGGATCTTTCTAGTTGCCATCCCTAGCGCCCCAAGGAGGGCAAGATTTGCACGTGACAGCAAGGATCTTTCTAGTTGCCATCCCGAGTGCCCCAAAGAGGGCAGGATTTGCACGTGCCAGCCAGGGTCTCTCCATTGCCACCCCTAGGACCCAAAGAAGGGCAGGATTTGCATGTGCCATCATGGGTTTCTCCATTTGCCATCCCTAGCACCCCAAGGAGGGCAGGATTTTCACATGCCAGCAAGGCTCTTTCCAGTTGCCATCGCAACTAGCACCCCAAGGAGGGCAGGATTTGCACGTGACAGCCAGGGTCTTTCCAGTTGCCATCACTACTAGCACCCCAAGGAGGGCAGGATTTGCACATGCCAGCCAGGGTCACCGTCTCCCGTTGCCATCCCTAGCACCCCAAGGAGGGAGGACTAGAGGCATCATCATAAATGCATGATATTACTTAGGCATTGTTTATGTGTTCCTGTTTCAGAGACAGTGAGGAATCAGATGCTGGCACTGGTGCCATGCACAGGACACTGAGGCAGAGGTCACTAGTGCCACTGCCAGACAGTGGGCGCACAAGGTCCGATATCTGGCAGTGGTATGAGAAGAATACCAGATTCGCCATCTGCAAGGTAAGGCACGGGGGCTGGAAAAACATGGACTGGATTGCCCTATGACCTGTTAGGAAGTTCCCTGCAGAGAGAGATTGACCACCCACCCACTTGTGGAGACAGAATGCAGGCAGGGCTTGAAGGATCATTGGTCTGCCACAGTATGGCACTTCTTATGTGCCTATCTTTTTATGTTCTTTAGGTCTGCAGCAAAAGATTTAAAACCACATTTGGCCTAATCGCCCATGTAGAGAGAGTCCACGGGAAGACGGTGAGGCAGCAGGACTCTGGCATGGACGTGAAGCGTCATCACCAGAAGAAGGGGGGGAAGGCACACCAGAAGCAACACCATCAAAGTCCTTCCCCCTCCTCCAGCTCCACTGAGGACTCTCCAGCCCCCCGGGAGGAGTGTTCAGCAGCAAGGGCTTTTCGGGCCGAACTAGAGAGGCCAACCCAGAACTTTCTGGACCAGCAAATAAAATATATGGACAGGCTACGGACACAAGTCCTGACTATGGAGGACCCACTGGTGGAGCGGTTTCAGGTGCTGGAGGTATGAGAACACAGGTTGGAGGCCTATTCCCAGTGCCTCCAGACTGAGATTGATGATGTGGAGCTTCACTGCCAGTCGATCTGCAAGTGGCAGGCATCTGTGGCAGGGGCCGTGCAATTTTCCCTTGAGCATGGGTACCAAATGGATGAGGGTGGGATGCCTGCCCCTAGATCCCGTCTGCCCTTTTCGCCTTTCCCCCATGTTCTGGGGGGCAGGCCCACAGACCAATAAGTTAAGTTTCTGGTTTTTTCATATATATAAATTTTTGCTTTTGGTTTATAAATGTGTTGTTGTTTGAAAAGTTTTTATAAAAGTTCTATTTGTTGTTGTTACCCACTTTGTTTTTCTGTCCAATCTTTTATCCCTCTGGCAGGTGGCAGAATCTCATTGTATATAGAGCTTGTCTGATCCCTACCTGACAGCAGCAGCAGATGTAGCATTAGCGTATTAGCCCCAAGGTGTGCCAGCAGCAGTGTTGACGATGGCCTCAGTCTTCCCTAAAATGGGTACAACCCCCCCTCACTGTATAATCAAGGGCCAGTAAACTTGGACCAGGAGGGCTTAAAGGGACAGGCCTCACTGGTGACCAAGGGTCAGCAAACGTGAAAAAGGGGAGCTTGAAAGGATAGTCCCCATCGCAAAGAGGGGCTTGTAAAAAATGATCGGGCCCAGCCACCATGGAACCCAGCAGAAAGTAGGTCGCTCATGTGAAATACCAGCCTGAACCTGGGGGAAGAGAGGAAAAAGGAAAACGCCTAGAGTAAAGTATGGGGCCATTAAGAGGCATTCTTCCTATTCAGTAGAGCACCAATGACTGGAACTTGGTGCAGCAACCCACTCACCCCAGGAATGAAGAAATCCAGGAGTTCCCTTGCACCTTTTGTGTCCAAGGGAGCCGATTGTTAGGCCCCTCATCTCATCCTTAACTACCCTCCAGTCACTGTTGTTTACTCTTTTCCCCTGTGTCAAAATATCTTATGTATCTTGTATGGCCCTTTTTGTGATGGAAGTAAAAGTTTGGTTTCTCCCCTTGTTAGCTCATTGTGTACCCCAAATGACCCATTGTAGCATCCCCAAATCCTTTGTCCAGTACCTTATAACTGCTCCTAGTTTTCCCTTCAACCTCTGAGAAATCTTTGGACCTAGATACGTGTGGCTAGTCTGTACGTGTCTAAGTTAAGGGTTCTCCCAGACCTTGGTCTGCCCCTCCTCCTTCTTCCATTCCCCAAACACCGCTGGATCCGTGGGTCGCCTGTCCCCTGTCAACAGGCTAGGAATGGTAACCTCAGGTCCAGCTTCTCCAGCCAGGTGGGGAAGCCGCTCTCTCTCTCTCTCTCTCTCTCTCTCTCTCTCTCTCAGTCCTCCTTTGCTGAGCCTTTTTCGGATATCCCCCCCCTTTGCCTACCTTACTTTCGTTTTCCCAGTTGCCACTCATAATTTTCCCCTTTAGAAATCCCCCCAGCCAGACCAGGGCTGTACTTCTTTGTTTTTGTGTAGCAATTAACTTGTTCTTATTGGACACCTGTCTCTCTCTCTCTCTTTCTATTTGGGGAAGGTACATAAACTGCCTGTAGCACGTACTGTTCTCAGCCTGATCCTTTTGAACACGTGGAGACCCCAGTTTAAATAATTAAGCTAATTCCCCCCTGTAGTAGAGAAACAGTGATTATTGGGGTACATTGCCTCGAGAGGTCACAAGTGGGAGGGGGTCTCCTGTTAACAGCAGGGTCTCAACTTGCACACAGCCCCCCAAGAGGGGGCAGGTCTTGTGTCTGTGTGGGTGTGCCAGAGAGAAAGAGAGACAGGCTGCTTGGCAGTGAGCAGCAGGTGGCGGGTGCTGGTGGTCATAGGTGCTTTTTTTCAGCAGCTTCAGTGGGCATCTGGGGTGGGTGCGGAGGAGTAGGCTGGGGGGGCAGGCTGGTGTGTGGGCACTGGGCTTCTGGATGCAGTGGAATTGAATGACAGCCCCCAGTGTCTGGAATGATGGTCCCAGAATCTCGTTGATGGTTCCTGGGATGGGCCGGCATGACTGATTCAGGTACAGTGGAATGACAGCCTATGGGAGTTGAATGATGTCCCTAGAATTAGTGCATGGTTGGGCACACTTCATTCAATCATGCGATAGGTGGTAGCAGGTACAGAAATGCACACAGACAGGCAGGCAGGCACATATAATTCATTGTGTGTTGTTATTTCCAACTCATTCTGGTAGGTTTGCCAGTGGATGTGGGCACAGATGAGAGCTCTCACTGGTTCTGGCAGGTGGCAGGCAGATTGAGTTGGATACACCTCTACCCCTCCACTCCCATCTCTCTCATTCTAGTGGGGACCCCCCCTCCCTCTGTCTCTCTCTGGCCATATAATGCAGGTGACAGCGTGGGTGGAATCGTGTCTGTCTCTCCTTCTAGCAGTGGGGAGACATTCTCTCTATCTCTCTCTCTCTCTCTCTCTCTCTCTCTCTCTCTCTCTCTCCATGAACCAGCAGACAGCAGCGGTGGGATTACAAGGCAAGTGGGGCACATCACCCAGGGTTGGCAGGGCGGGCAGACAGGCACGTTGGTATGAGAGGCCAGACAGGTGGGCTGAAGCAGGCTTTGAGCTTGGCAGCAACCTAGGCGGGCAGACAGGCAGAATGGCATGAGAGGCAGGAAAGCAGGCTGAGGCAGGCTTTGAGCTAGGCAACGTGGGTGGGAAGACAGATGTGCGAACAGAATGCAGTTCGGATATTCTGATGTTCAGTTCTTTGGTTTGAAACCCAAGTTCAGGTCTGATGGTTCAGTTCAGCCGAGTTCAGGTTGGCCGAACTTGGCCGAACAGTCAAAAACAGTGCTACCGAAACGGAAACCAAAACGAAGACATTTTTCCTGCCCCTGAACTCATTCAAACTAATCTGAACATGACCGAACTGTTCAGTCAATTGAGAGTTTGGTTTGGACATTCGGTTTGGATGTCCAAACAGACTGAGTTTGGTCTGAACTCCGAACATCCAACCCACGTTCACCCATCCATAATGAGAGGCAGGAAGGTGGGCTGAGACAGGCTTTGAGCTTGGCAGCAACCTGGGTGGGCAGACAGGCAGCGTGGCATGAGAGGCAGGAAGACGGGCTGGGGCAGACTTTGAGCTAAGAAACCTGGGTGGGCAGACAGGTACCTTGGCATGAGAGGCAGGAAGGCGGGCTGAGGTAGGCTTTGATCTTGGCAGTAACCTGGGCAGACATACAGAAAGTGTGGCATGAGAGGCAGGCAGGCAGCCAGGCTGGGGCAGGCTTTGAGCTAGGCAACCTGGGCGGGCAGACAGGCAGCATGGCATGATAGGCAGTAGGAAGGCAGGCTGGGACCTTGGCAGGGCACTCAGATATGCTGGTGAAGACTGTGCAGCGTGAGAGAGAGAGAGAGCCAGTCAGATTGGCGGGCCAAGATCATCTAGCCAGAGGTCGACTGGCAGGCTTACAGTTTGTTTCCCAAAATACCACCCCACATCATGAGTTCAGTCAGATAAGTCGGTCGAGGCCGTCTAGTATGAGAGAGAGAGGGCGAGAGAGAGAGGGTGGGTGGGTTCCGGGCATTGGGAGGGTCAGCACCTCAACAGCACAGCAGCAGTAGCCCTAGCCCAGAATGAGGAGGAGGAGCCCCATTCCAAGACTGCCCCTGGCATGGGATCTCATGTGCCACTGCACAATCAATCCTTGTCCAGGGGCAGCTCGGGGAATCCCAGCAGTGGAAGGTTAATCTTGGTGAACAGCAACTGTTCCACCAACTTGGCCCCCAGTCTCAGGCGGTGTGGGGAGCAAATGTCCCCCGCCATGGAGAACACCCGCTCACTGGGGACACTGGTTGGTGGGCAGGACAGGATACTCTTGGCCACTTTCAACAGAGCCGGCCACATGTTGGCCTTGCCGGCCCAATAGGCCAGGGGATCACTGCTGGGATCAATGCATGGCTCCTCCTCCAGGTAGGTCTCCATGGCTGCTGAGCACCATCGTACTCCCTCTGGTAGCTTTGCCTGTACCACTGCCCTCAGCCACGCTGCTTGCCCTATTGTGGAGGACCCCATGCTCCCCAGAGTGGCCTGCACATAGGCCAAGCTGCTTCTGCTGCTGCTGGCAATAGGGGTGCTGCTGCTGCTGCTTCTACCCTTAGGGCTGGGGGCAGGGATAGACCCAGCTGGCTGAAAGGGGTGGCTGCTCCCACTACCACCATCCCCAGGGGCGGCCTGTTGCATAGCCCGTTCTGCCTGCCGGACCCTGTCCACCAGCTCACCCTTGCGTGCCAAGCTGCCCTTGACACTGGGGTCCAGCATTGTTGTCAGGACATATTCCTCCCACCACAGGAGCTCGTCAAAACGCACCTCCAGCCCTGCCTTCAGCTTCCACACCAGGTGAAGAACCTCATCAGCCAGCTTCCTGCCCTGAGGGCCACAATCCCGCCCCCCCAGAATCTCGTCCAGTCTCCTGTGGAGACTCTGGACCAGAGGGGTCACCTGACTGAGGGTGGCAGTTGAGCTGCTCACGGTCGCCGTCACAGCCAGGAATGGTCTCAACACAAAGACCATGTAAGACAGGACCTCCCATTCTGCCCCATCATGCCCTTGAGGTGCCCCGCTATCCATCACCAGTTGAACCTGATGCAGGGTGGTGTTCTGCTCAAGAAGCTGCTCGAGCGTCAGTAAAGTGGAATTCCACTGTGTGGAGACATCCTAGATAAGTTGGTGTACTGGGGAGCCTTGCTTGGCCTGCTTCTCCCAGAGGAGCTCGCTGCCCTCATGCTCTGGTTAAAGAACCCCACCAACTTCCTCCCCCGCTCGATCAGGGAGATAAGGGTGCCTGCCCCAATCCCCTTCTCCCCCAAGCCCAGAGCATCCCTGACTACCAGGTGAAGTGTGTGTGTGGCGCAAGGGATGCTTGTAAAGCCCCCATCATGGACTGCCTTCAGTATATTGGTCACGTTGTCTGTCACCCCAGAGTCAGACCCCTTGGTGAAGGGTGCACCTGGCATGACCCATTCCCTCATCATGGCAGTCAGGGCTGCCTCGATGTTCCTAGTGCTGTGGGGGTTGTCCATTACTTGTGCCTGAAACAGGGCCTACCTATACCCTGCTTCGGGACCCCTCCTACCACTCCCCAAAGCTTCCTCCGGGTTCTGTCACCAGTGTGCCGTCACCACCAGGTAGGCATGCTGCACATTTCTACTGGACCACAAGTCTGTGGTGAAGTGTATCGTGGCATCCCTAGCCCCTGCCAGCTGCTCCCTCACCCGCTCCTTCAAAGCCCTGTACAGCTCTGGAACCACATTCCGACTAAGGGTGGTGTGGGATGGCAGCTTAAACTGGGGGGCCAGGAACCCAATCAGCCACTTGAAGCCCATGTCCTCTACAATGGAGAAGGGCTGCCCATCCAGAGCAAACATTTCGCCCAACAGGCTCCTGGCTTTCTATTGAAAGCCACGTTGCCCTCCAGCTGCTGATGGCCTTGGCAGCTGCCCCCACCCCAGCTCCTCCATGGTGGACTGATGCTTCTGGCGAGGCTCCTGCTGCTGTTCTTCCCCCCTAGCAGGAATACTGCTCCTGCTGCTAGAGGCAGCAGTTGGTGCTGGTGCAGGACGCTTGCCCTCTGAAGGAGGTGGACGATTGGCCACTACAGTCAGGAACCAGCAGGCATCCACTTCCCCTGCCTTCCCTGCCTTCCCGCTTAGCAGCACAGTGCTGTGGCATGATTTCAGGTGCCTCACCATGGCAGTTGTCCCAAGGTTGGCGAGCACCTGCCCACGCTTCACCAACTTATTGAACACAGTGCACGTCTCACCTCCCTGGGATCATCCACCCACACCAGCTTGAAATGTGCCCAGACAGAGGATTTTTCCCCCCTCCTGCCTTCTGGCCCAACCCAGGTGATGCACTGCTGCTGCCAGCACTGCTGGGAGGGGCAGAACTTGGTGGCGACACAGCTCTGGGAGGAGGGACAGTCATCGCCTCAGCTCCAGACGTCTCCTCTCCGGGACTAGTGTCTTCTTCTGCCTCACTGTCCTCAAATACTGTGATGTTCCGTGAAGGGGAGTACTGGGACCCTGAGGCTTTACTGCCCACCATTCTACTGCCACTCTCCTCCCTGTGCCCCTTAGAGCTGTTACTGCTGCTGCTGCTCCTCCTCTCCCTGCTGCTATTGCCCGGGGATTGGGCCCTGCCTCTAGCAGCCAGGGTGGGATTCACCAGCCCTGCAATGCTGGGGATCAGCTCAACAATAGGGGACAATGGTGGCCCTGGAGGAACATCGGAAGCAGCACCTGCTCCTGCAGCAGCAGAGACAGCCGCAGCCTCATGTCCTGCAGGCCTTCCAGTGTCCTGCATGGCACTGGAGGACCACCACCAGACTAGTGCCACTGCTGCTGGGAGCCTCTGAACCCTGTCTCCCAAAATCATGCCTGTGAAGCTTGGGGCGTGGTGATGGGCTCTGACTGCTGCTGCTGCATGCTACCACTCCTCTGACACGACCCCTACCACCACCTCTGCCATGTGCCCACCTTAGGGGCAGCAGACTGGTCTCTCCTACTTCCCTTCTCTATGTCTTCCAACCAAAATGCACACAAATATTATATATATATATAATATATAAGGCCTAGTCCTACAAACTAAAATATCAAAACTGAATAACTACATACTAACACTATCTCTATCTATCTCTATAACTAAGCTAACTTCTGCAACTATGTATCTATCTATAGTAACTATATATAATATCTATCTATCTATACAGTATTACACAGGGATGGGGGGGGACGCAGGGAGGGGTACAAAACTGAAATGAAACCTAAATCAATCTAATAATCCTACTCTAAATAAATCCAAAAACAGGGGAAGGGAATCAGGGATGGAATATATAGAGGGAGAGGGAAAGGATTCAATGGAGGGGGGAGGAAGAACACAGGGAGGGGTAAAAAATAAAAATAATGACTAAATCTATCTAATATAATCTAAATAAATGATAAAATGGAGGTAAATGTGTTAGATGAGTGAAATAGGAGGAGGATGGCAATGGACTGGGTAGCTGGGAGGTACACAAACTGTTGGGAGAGGGAGCCTTCTGAAAACGCCTGCTGTCATGAACAGTGACTAGCTCGAAAGGTGTTGGAAGGGGGGAGGGCAATGAGTTTTGTTACTTGCTGTGTCCGCCTCACCGCAAGCCCATTCACTCCGTGCAGCGTAGCCCCCCCGTTCCCCATGTCCAATCGCAGACTGCGAAGCCAGTGATGTGAGGAGAAAAGGGATGGTGATTGGGCAGGCTGGCTGCTACTCCAAACATCTTCACCCCTGGTGCCTGGAAGTCTGCTCCTCAGCTGACTCTCCCTCCCTGTCACGTTTTGCCTTCCAGTCATGTTTTTGCCGCTCAAACTCATCCGAACCGACCAAACTGTTTGGTCATTTCAGAGTTCGGTATCGGGTTCAGTTCGGTCAGTTTGGGTTCAGATTCGGTCATCCAAACAGACCGAGTTCCGTCTGAACTTCAAAGTTCTGAATCGCGTTTGCAAATCCCTAGCAAGAATGAGCCAAGACCCTGATTCTCACAAAGAAAGGTGAGAAACCAAGAATAGAGTTTCAGGCCACTTTTAGATGAGCAGCCACCTCTAGCACGTTAAAAAACGTGCTTTGAAAAAAGTCAATATCGAGGTCTTTCAAAAGTGCTTTTAAAAAGAATGTGCAAGCTGTGATTCCAATGACAGCCAGCAACTTCTAGTTCGTCTAAATCCCTCCACATGACTTTCTTCAAAGTGCATTTTCCAATGCGCTAGAGCCAGCTGCTCATCTAAAAGAGGCCTCAGTTCTGACTGAAGAAGAGGGGGTGTTCAGTATGACCTAAGGACAGGGGGTGGTTCCATGGCACATGATCAGGAACCTCCCTTTCATTCCTCATTCTGAGCAGACAACTGCCCTCAATTTCTCTTTGGACTATGGATCTTGTACTAATTTTCAAAGTGATCTTTCAGAGGGAAATGGTTCCCTACCCCTGCTTTACAGAAACTTCTTTTTTCTCTCCTGTCCAAACACATTCTGTTGATTATGCTGTTTGTGCCTGCAGAGTTTGTCTCCCCAGTGAAAGAACTTGGAAATCGGAATCTGCGAGGCTATAAATAAAGATACTACCCAAAAGGAGAACTTTTTTAGCCAGTGCATTTCATTTCCTGATAAAACTTTTGGGATTTCTTAGCAACTTCCATAAATAACAGCAAGCCTGGGGTGTATCTGATGACTTAGTACTTCCCTTTTATTAAGAAATCCAGTGGATAGCTAATTAGTAAGGACTTGAAGATATCCATCCTGGGAATCACCATTATAAATATCCCTGCTTCAAACAGTGCAATGGAGAGAGACTTGCACGAGAAATCATGGGTGCAATCAGAATTTTCCTTTCAATTTATTTGAATGTACGATATTTTTCATATAAATTATTTCCTTAATTTTCTTCCATTACATGACTAGGTTTTACAGCTGAATACATATGTAATGGTTATTTATAGGTTTATATAACCTGTTAAAAAATAGTTTTATATTATGTTGGAAGTCGCCCCGAGATGCCTTAGGCAACAATTTAGAGGGGTGGCATATAAATATAAGGAAATAAATAAAAATAAAAATATGCAACTCAATAATATTTTCAAATGAGATACTTGTGAGCATTTTCTAAGGAGGAGGCTGGCGGAGGCTGACTTGCTGCTGCTAAATGGTTCAAGGCAGCAGCTGTGATATCTGTTGTTAGATTTGAGCACAAGTAGATGTGAAGGAGAATGCTATGCCTCTGCAATTAATTCTCAGTATTCCCATAGCTCACACTGTATGGTTACACACAAGCCATTTGCACACAGACGGCCACACCCACCCACCCCTGGGTGTTCTGGTGGGTGTGCGGTGGGGGGGACATCTGTGCAAAAGGGCCAGCGGTAGGTGGAGGGATGGATGTGCGCTGGGTGTGCACCCGTGTAAACGTCATGGATGGTGGGTGTTTGTGCGTGTGCACTCCTGGCGCACACCCATCGCCCACCCACCTCCACCCACAGGGCCATCCGCAAAACTGGAGGAGGCCCTGTGGGTGGAGATGGGTGGAGGTGGGTGTCTGTGTGAAAGGACACCCACCCACCTCCACCCACCGTGCAAGCACACCCATCCCCATTCTTGTGAAAATGGCCACAGTCTTGATGTCTACGGCAAGCAGCCAGATGACTAGGATTGGAATGAATATCTGTGGCAAATATTGTCTCCAACATCGCACACTTCGAGTTTGGCCTGATGAAGCAGATACAAACCCTGTTTTGCAAACTCCTCCTTTGTTTGCAAAAACGAATCACTATTTCAGGTATTTCATGATTATTTTGGTCACTTCATTTCATTTGAATATTTTGCTTCAGTAATATTTAGCACTATTATACACTAAAAAATGTTGCCTAATAGTGCAAAAATGAAGAGACCAAAATACCAAAGTGACTGAAATAACTAAAAAAAAATACCCAAATAAATGGATATGCAAATATCATTTTGGTGGCAAATGCTTATTTGGATATTCAGTAAACGATCCAAAAATGTGAATAACTGTCACGCAAACATCTATTCATTTCAGTTCTAATGAAGACAGTATTTCAGAAATGCTGGTCTATGACCCTCTACCCACTGCCACCCGTCTTTCTTGTGTCTCTGCAATGAATGCTACGCTGTCAGAAGAGTGCTTATACGAGAAACATTTGTGTGGGTGTCTTAGTAGGTTAAAAAAGGTGTGTAGTGAGATAATAGCCTCCAGGGAGCAGGTCTCTGGTAGCTCTATGCTTCTCTTCCTCTTTTGTAATGGTCCCCCCCGCTTGGAGACTTACTAATTTCTCTTCTTGAGTCTGATCCCTTTAACTCCCTTAGGAAGGATTTACTTAATGGGAGTAAACCAATAATTTCCTGTTATATGTAGATAATTGAAGGCCTTAGCCCCTATTTGACAATCTCATCTACTTCTAATTTTCATCCGAGCAGGGGAAAGGCGGTTTGGTTTGATGCAGAATATAAAGCAGTCAAAAGAAACCTTAAAAGACAGGCCTGCCTCCTAAAAGGGTGTTCATACAAGGCTGATCCACAGGACTATGTTTGTGCCAAAAGAGAATATAAATCTCCCCTGAGGTTTAAGAAATTGGCTTACTATAAGGAGGCTTGGAGGACTCTTGACCTTGCTGCTCGGGACAAAGACGCAGCCAGATTTTGGAAATTAATAAATGAACCTCGAGCAATGAAATGTTCCTTTTGGTGGACTTGTATCCCAGTTAAAGAATGGAAAATACATTTTCAGAAGCTTTTTACTGTTTCCAATATATCTATTATTGTCTGAGCTACAGTTAATCCCTCTGGAGACTTGTACATCATGGCGTCCTATTTCACCAGAGGAAGTTGAAGATCTGGTACTTCAACTAAAACCTTGTAAAGCAGTAAAAGCACCAGGCATAGATTTTTATTCTGCCAGAAGCTTTGAAAACGAATGTTTCCTAGTATGGCATAAGCTTGGCCATAGCTCAAGTGGTAAGAGCGTGTGCTTTGCATGTATAAAGTCCCAGGTTCAATCCCCAGCATCTCCACTTCAAGATCCCTGGCAGCACTCCTGGGGGAGGCCTCTGCTGGGCACTTGGAAGGGTCTCAGGTAGAATGCCGGGGTGGCCTCTGCCTGGAAGAGCTGGATTTGGACCTGAATTTGAAACCCCTGCTGCCGTGTCAGGTTGTGACAATACTGGGCTAAGATGGACCATTGGTCTTAGGCAGTTTATTTTTTTTATTTACGGCAATAAATGAATCTGGAGAAATTCCCCACAACTGGTATACGAGCATGGTTGTCCCCATTTTTTTAAAAGGGGAAGATTGATGACCTGGCTTACAGACCAATCAGCCTACTTTCAGTAATAGGCAAACAATACTCCAAGTATTTATTACTGAGACTGCAGGAATGGGTAGAGGAGGAGAAAATCTTAGGGAGAGGGCAAGCAGGTTTTGTAGGGGCAGATCAACCCTAGAGCATGTGTTTATCTTAAACCAACTAATTTCAAAATATGTAAATCAACAGATAGGTCAATCACTATATCTCTGTTTTGTCAATAAGCTCTTTTGTAATTATAAGATGAGGGTGCTCTGAGTGACTATCCATCCCGGTGGTCTCCGTTCGTTCACCCATTCCTTTTCATCTCTGCATCAAGTTGGAGCCAGCCCTTGCGATGCAGCCCACCAGGCAGATGTGTCTAAGGCACATCAATTCCTATGGCATACAGTACACAAGGGAGTTATGTGGCCCCTCATTCACCCCTCTTGAACTTCTTTAACCCAATGTATCGGGCACCTGTGTGCAGCTTGGGTAGACAGGAAGCAACCACCCTGTGTGAAATCTAGGGGTAGCTGGTAGGCAGGGGCATTGGGATGGCACCCTGTTTCCTGCATCCCCTGCCTGCTCTCCTGTCCCTCAACGTAGTCAGCCCGGCCCAGCCCTGTCCCTGGCCTAGGCCCCAGCCACCTCTCAGCTACGCTGCTCTGGCACATGAAATTCAAGGGGAGGGGCCCTGCTCCTCCTGCCTTCCCCCCCCACTGCCTGTCCGCATGCTTCCGCCTCATTCTCCCTCTGCCCAGCCACCTCTCAGCTGGCCAGGCATGCTAGCAGAGGAAGAAGGGAGCTTGCTGGCACAGGCACAAAAGCGCACAGAGCTGAAAGGCACGGGGTGCTTCTGTGCCTTTAAGCACTCTGTACTTTTGTGCATGTGCCGGCCAGCCACAGATCACTGTGGCTGACCAGCTGGGAGTCAGGAGGAGGGAGAGAGAGTGAAGGAAGGGAGATGGAGGTGGGGGTAGGTGGAAGGAGGGGGCAGGCTGGGGCTGGACTGGATACAGGACATATGCATATGGTAATTCTTACATGGCATTTGGCTTGTAATATGTCAGAGGTGGGCAAATGGTGGTTTAGGAGCTGCACGTGGCTCTTGGACACCTGTACTGTGGCTCTCGTCAGAAGTGGTTGCCTGGGGGCCTGTCTAGTCATCTCTCAGAAGCAAAAGAAACTGTGCTGCCATTTCTACCACCGTAACCTGGGACTGTTGGAGCAGGGGGAGCATGCCCTGTGCTGTTATTGCTGCTGCTGTCTGAACTCACCCTACTGCCTGGGAGCCAGAGCTTTGATGCATGTGGGATGGAGTTGGGGGAGACTGCACTATCCCATCCCCAGAATCGAGAGAATCTGTAGTCAGTGTCTTGTGGCTCTTGGTGATATGAAAATTTTGATATGAGGTTCTTGAGTCTTGGAACTTTGCCCACCCCTATTATATGTTGTACAAAGCCAGTCTGATCCTATTGCAAAATGTCAGGAGGTCCATATGATTGCAGTTTTGGGTGCTGTATGAATTAGGATGGAAGGGCAACTGCAGGATCTTCAGAAGAAAGCACATAAACTGCTG
>QEPC01014514.1:305678-317742 GCA_003113815.1 Sphenodon punctatus | reverse complement strand
GCTTCAGCACGCTAGTAGGCCTTCCGGGGAACTTCTGGGTTTCCCCGGAAGGCCTACTAGTGTGCTGAAGCCAGCAGCCACAGCCGGCGCTGAAACCGCCGGACTGCTGCAGCCACCTGCAGCTCAAGGTAGGCGATCCTTGGGAACTGGGAAGTACTTAGGTTGATCCCTGGGGTGGGGTGGGGTGGTTAAACCCCCACCCCACCCCAGGGATCAGTCAGTACAGGTACTTACTTACCGGCTGCTGCTGGACGTGGACGCTGGTGCTGGGCTGGCTTTGGATTGCCAGCGGCGACCCGGAGCTGCAGTAGGGGTCAGACTCACTTAGGGGAATTTTTTGTTTAAATCCAGGCTGGGCAGGGTGGTTGGGGGGTGTCCCCCCTTCCACCCGCACAGCCTGGGAGGGGGAGGGGGGAGGATTTTTTTTATTCCATTGATTTCAATGGGGACAGTTCCCTATTGAAATCAATGAAATAAATCCGGTACCGGTATACCGGATTTAATCCGGGAATCCGGCTTTTTTAAAACCAGTATCCGGTAAATCCGGTACCTGGTAATTGCCCCGGTGTCCCACCCCTAGTAATTGGAGACAATTGAGATCAGTCAGGTGAGGGAATTTAAATACTTGGGTGTTCTGTTGTCAGCCAATGGGAAATAGCGGAAACATTTGGATCTTAGTATGGGTCAGGCACGTAAGACAGCGATAGCCCGTCAGAATTTGTATTATAGACAAGGAGGCAGACAAGTGATACCTGCTTTATGCTTATTTTCTGCTAAGGTCTTTAATCAGTTATTCTATGCAGTCCCAATCTGGGGTTTAGATTATCTAGATAAACTAGAATTAGTACAAAATGGTTTTCTGAGGGCTATATTGGGTGTACCTAAAAGTACACCTCAAGTCTTGCTTAGAGTCGAAACTGGTAGAGTTACAGTTAAGTCTCAGGCGTTAATAATAATAATCAAATACTGACTTAAAGATATGCTATTATCAGCTGAGTCCTTCCTTTTGATTCAATTAATCCAGAGCAATGTAGGACCTAGCCAATGGAGTCTGGCAGTTGAGAAAGAGCTGCTCAAACTGGGATTCTCTAGAAACTATTTTTTACCCCTGGGACTTAAGAGCGCCATGGAAATAATTAAAAGGAGAATCCTGGACCAGGAATACCAGAGAGGTACCTCTGATATGAAAGCACAAAGAGTAGCCTTGAATTTTCAACCTGTTATTCAAGCACGGGCATCTGAGAGCTATTTATATCACTGGAAGAAGTTCCCTCTTCGACAGGCACTTACCTTATATTTAGGTGTGGTGTTAATCCATCCGCTCTGACAGAAGGGAGACATTCAGGAATTCCCAGGGAAAACAGGACATGCTTGTTATGTGATATGAAGGAAACTGAAGATACTAATCATATTATTTTTCACTGTTCAGCTTACAATGAGCTCTGGAAAACTTATTTAAAGTTTTCATTAGAAACCGCATAAAATTTCTCTGGTTGGGAAAGGCTTTATAAGATCTTGAATCCTTTGGATTCGCAGTGCTCAGGAGCGGTGGCTCGGTTCTGCCTAGGCGCAATCTTGCTTAGACAAAAATTATTGGGGAAATATGTGTAGAGTTTATCTTTTGTTGTGCAAAGATGCTTAATGTTATGATATATTATGATTTTGTGGTTCTATTGTTAGTAGAGAACATTTGCGATTTTTATGTTTTTGCTTGGATATTTATTCAATGGTTGTCAATGGTTTATCAATCTTTTTTGTTATAACCAATGACTAATACAAATGAAATTATTATATATAATATGGCTATCAGCTGTAAGGCACTGGGAGAAGTGCACACTCCTCCACCCACCCCACTCCCAACAGCTGCCTAGTGAAAGCAGGCCCAGTCCTGAAGCGTAGCAGCAATCCAGGCATCCAACCCCATATGGCCAGATTCTTGCCCTGCCGTGGGGCTGGTGATGGCTTATGGGAAGTAGACCATGTGGCCAGTTCTCCTTGCTAGCCTAAAGTATGGAGGCTGCGCTTGCCTGCTATGAGGCAAATGTGGGACTGAGTCTTCTGCAGCTCATGTGGCTGCACAGTGAGTGTGTCAGACAACCTAATCTTGCTACCACTCCCAAACCCAATATTTTCTCTAATTCCAGTGGGACTACTACAGAATAAGTGGTTTGGGAGACTGAAGACTGTAGAGCTTGTTTGGGGGAAAGTAAGAAGAGTAAGAATGTGACATTATGTCACAGGTCATCAGGCCAAGGTAGGTGTTTCAGACTTCAGGGATGGATTGTAGTGGCAAAGAACCCTATTGTCTTGCTCAAAAACATGCCAGCTGAACTGTCACTCATAAACAAGGCTGCAGACAACGACCAGGATTTGTCTCCTCTCTATCTTATTGGAGGCAATTCCATGGATTCTGAAAATGCTGGCAATGCCTTCATTTTCTCATTGCTGAGACCCACCCCTTGGGCAGCCATGATGTGAGGGAGATGAGATTTCAAGGAGTTAAAAGAAATTTAGGAAGAGGAAGGATTGAAGGGGAGAACTCTGCACTACTGCAGAAAACTGGCTAATGGGGAAGGTTGGAAGAAGGACAATGAGGGGGGCAGATAGACAAAACTGAGTGAGGTTAGAAGAGGGAAAGGTCACTTTTGGAACTTTTACAGGCACTTTTGAGATTAACTCTCAATACCCTGTTGTGGTGGAGTGTAGCTATAATAGGTGCATTAGGTGCAGCCGCACCAGGGCCAATGTGTCAAGAGGGGGGAACCCACATGCATGTAGAATGCATATGCACACTGGTGTACTTCTCTGCTATATTCTGTGAAATTACTGAAATTTTTCCAAATTTATACTGAGTGCAGAATCTCACCTCATATTTGTAATGCAGAGAATTATTTCCAGCTGCAGGTACCATTTTGGTTCAACTACTGGGAACTGCTATCTTTGGAGCATGGTTAAAAAGAATTAGAGGCCTATTAGCAATAGGGTTGTGCATCTGAAACATTTTCTATTAGTTACGAAAACGAATGGAACCCCATTCGTGTTTGTAACAAATGTTGCGAAAGCAGATGAATAATCAAACAATTATCATTTGATTTAATCTGTTTTCATTTTAAAATAAAAGTTTAAAAAAACCTGTGCATGCGCAAAATGGCCAGTGGGGCTGATTTGTGCATGTGTGTTCCCTTTCCCAGTGCCATTTTGGAAAAGTGCTGTGCATGTGCAGAACGGCCCGGCGGCCTTTAAAAATTCTTTTTAGTAAAATAAATGAAAGAAAACCCCAAATGGTAGGGTCATTTATAAAAACCCATAAAAACAAAAGGTTTTTTGTAAACAAAAACTACAGTGGTAGGGGTGCTTTCTGCACACCCCTTATTAGCAAGTCTACACCAGTGAAACGGAGCAGAATTTGGCTCATTATCTAAAGAAAATTAGCAAAATTCACCAGAAATAACCACAGGTCTTAGAGCCAGAGAATGTGTGTCAGTCCTGGCTGAAGTTAAAACATGTGTAACATTTTGTGAAGAGCATCCAAAAATAATGGTATTTAACAACTGAAGAGGCCATGTATTCCTCTGGTTGAGAATTGGGAATGTGCAATTCGGAAGAGATAGGATCTACAGAATGTCAAAACTTACATAATGTCATATGTAACTATCAACCAAGTCACTAAAAGCTCTTGAAAGCCAAACCATAGAACATACATTTGAAAGAGGAAAACAAGAAGTTGGAAAACTTTTATGCTCTCTTTTTTAAGACACAGGAAGCCAATATGACATGCTAGTGGTTTTGGGGGATATATAGATTAAGAACACAACTAGCAGACTTCTCAATGAACTGAAACTTTAGCCAAGGAATTTGAGGAAGTCCAACATGCCAGTTCTCTAGTAATTCAGTACCATAATCATTTTCATATTCACTCTAATTCAGTTTGGAGAGAAAAAAAAATGGGAAAATATTAAGTCCTTAAGTATCTGACTACATTTTTTTTCATGCAGTTTATGTTATACTTTACACAGTATAATCTATACCCCAGTCCAAGATACTGTAGCCCAGTTGTATCCTAGAAAAGCAGTGTTACACATGAAGATAGACACTTACAACTCATGCATATTTCTAATTAAAATAATAATGAAAGCAAAATGCTTGTGCTAAAAGGTGATTGTGCTTTGTGCTCCATGCAGTGGTAAAACAAAGGTTGTTAAGTTTAGGGAAGGCTAAAGTAGGGTCAGAGCCATAACAAGGGGCCCAAGGAAGTTTAAGATTATCTATGCAAGGAGTTTGCTTTATTTTTAACATTCATCTTAATTGGTATCTCACTCTCCACGATTATTGGTACGTAATTTACACATATCACCTTTGAATTAGGTTCCAGTCTTGTACAGATTGTTGTCACAACCCTCAAACCAGTAATTCTGAAGTAACCTCACTGACTTCAGAGGGACTATTTCAGAGTAAGTTATTTGAAGATTGCAACCACTGCCTTCAAAGAGTTCAACTGAAATAGTTGGAGATTCAAAACTGCACCTTTTACTTATTCATCTACCAGTCCACTGGATGGACTTTGTCAGTGGCCCATTTCACACAGACAGAATGGGTGTTACATTTTATTATACAGGATGCAGGGCACACATTGAGCACACCTGCAGCTCTGCAACATGTATAATGAAATGTAAGACCCACTTTATCAGTGTCAGCGTGTCTGTATAAAAAGGGCCAATGATAGAGAGAAGGGACAATATGGTTTCAATGGATGTTTTCAGACGTGACGGGGCGGCTTCGTCCCGTCCCGAAAACAACCCAGAGATTCCTCACCGGGATCACCCAGGCACGGCAAACAGATGTGCTGGGGATCCCGGCAGGGAATCAGGGAGGGGGCGGGGCTGCATGGCGCAACGTGCGGCCACACGGCCCCGCCCCTCCACACTCCCTCGCCGCCTGCCCTCCGGGGAGATGGGCAGGCAGCGAGACCAATGCCACCGCAGCATCTGGCTGAGTTCCCCATGGCCCGGAATCCCGCCGGGGATTCCAGACTGTGATAGCTGGCCAGACATTACTTTTTATTGATGCCCGTCTGGAATCACTTTCACCACGCTTCAGTGGATTCTTGCGCCGGGAGGCCGGGAAGCGTGGTTGAAATTGACCCCATATGGGTATTCAGTGTAGTGAACATCTGGCGGCCGCCGAACAGACGTGCAGGGCACAGTGACTACAGGTGGGTATTCACTGTGGTTCACTGTGATCTCGTCACGTCTGAAAATACCCAATGATACTAGAACTGAAACGAACATTCCTTTTTGTATTCACAAAAATAATCAGCATATATTTTGCATATTTGTTCCTAGGAATGAATGTCTAAATTTGTAATCTTCACCATAGTGAAATTTATAACTTTCATTCTTCACTTTTTTTACTTTCCTATCTGTCATTAGGGCATACTATTTGGTGACCTTAAATTTGTGGATGTGATTCTTATTGATTGATCTTGAGATGTAATGCAGTAATCACATTGGCCCATCTGTGAAGTAATGCAGCAATCACATTCCTTTAAAAAAATAATTTAAAAAAACCCTGCCAAATAACACTACTGAAGGGACCAAAATACTGGACACAAAATACCAAAATGAAGATTTAAAACTGCCAATGAAACCTGAAGCAGTTTGTATCTGGTTAACTAAATCAGATTTGAATATAACAAGTTCTTCAAATTTTGTATTCATATTAGATATTAATTTCAGCTCTAGATAATACCTTTTAATGGACCAACTTCTGTTGTTGAAGGTGTACAAGCTTTTGAGAGTCATAGAAATTATCTGCCTGAAGTAATTGCTTTCAAAAGCTAACTCATTCTTACTCATTCTTACCAACCAAAGTTGAGCTAATAAAAGGTACCATCTTCAACTACTTTATCTTTTCTCTCTCATACTTGGTACCAAAACAGCAACCACAACAGCAACCAAATCACTCTCACCAGCCTTGTCAATGACACTCAACCTGCTGACTTAAAAAGTTCCCTTCGCCGTCACAATGGCGGCGATGGGGTAATTGCCGTGCCCCCGTTGGAGACACGGGGAGAGCCAGTGATCCAGGGGCCGGGCGCATAGAGCTCCGGACTGCAGGGATGGTTGCTAAGGCAACCTGATTGGTGGCGTGTGCGCAAAGGGAGCCGCGCCAATGAGATACAGCGGTACCCGCCCTTTGTAGGGAGGGCGGGGCCGCGAGGGATAGCCTCAGTCGGCGTGAGGGCATGAAAAAAGCAGCCCCACCCACCTCACCGCTTGCACTGTGGTTTTTACTGGTTGCCATTACGGAGCCAAAGGGGAATTTTGGCAACTAGCCTGATTTAAGGGTTGCTTGTTTCGCCCCTTTAGCAGTGTGAATTAGGTTAAATAGGTTGTTTGGCAAGATGTAATCTGGAAACAATGATAAAACCATCAATTACGTGTCAGTCATGGATAAAGATAAAGGAAATGATACTTCGAGAGAGAATTTGGCAATAGCAACATTTTGAGTTAAAGAAGAAAAGAGGGATTGATTGTCGCACTTTGCGGGGGTCCAGTATGCTACAATAGGATAAATAGGTAAGAATAGGATAAGTTGAGTCATCTCCTTAAGAGATGGGGAAGTGACACCCTGTGCGAGGGGAGAGCAGTATGCACAGGGGTCATCACCCTGGGAGGCGTACCAGGTGAGGCCAGTAAGTACATGAACGGTCTGCTGACTTTGCGGGTACTCACCTCCTTACTCAAGCCCACCGTTAGGCATGTTCCCCTTTGGCCAGAGCCAGAGTGCTGTCGAAGGGGAAAGTTGGTTTGTTAGTACTGACTTGGGAAGGTACATCCCGGTCAGTACACGTTAATAAGAATTAAGTAGCTAGCATACTGGACCCATATTGCTGGTGCATTCACCCACTGGCCTATTTGAATCTGTGAAATAAAGTGCAGCCAAGTTTTAAACCAAATACTGCCTCTGTGTCTCATTGGGGGGTGCGCCGGCAAAAGTTCAAAATGGTGTTTCCTTACTGTGGTG
Source organism: Sphenodon punctatus (assembly GCA_003113815.1). Lineage (NCBI taxonomy): Eukaryota > Metazoa > Chordata > Lepidosauria > Sphenodontia > Sphenodontidae > Sphenodon > Sphenodon punctatus. The sequence continues at coordinate 310,716 of QEPC01014514.1, read as the reverse complement.
CTAAAAGACTCAGTTGACTCTTTTTGATGCCAAAAACCTAAACCACACCTTTCTGGATACCAAATGGAACTGATTTTCCAGAGTCTGGATGTCAAAACGTTCAGCTCCTACTATGTTTTTCAGTCTGCTTCTGTCAACGCCAAAGCATACAAAATTCTAGAAATCTGTTTATTTGGGAGTAGCAGACAACAATGCAGCGGACTCTAATTCATTTTTAATGAGGTAATCATTTTACAAAATTTCTCCTAATTTGCTCCTGGGTCCTTGTCTTCCTTGAAAATTCCGTAGTGGAAGCCCAAAGAACTAAACAAACATAGAATGTAGGCCTGGAATGCTGGGGAAGATGGAGAGCCTTGTTTCATGTAGATAAAATTTTATCTTCATTTCTTTTTTTTAAAAAAGTGCATCTGGCTAGCAAATATTCTGCCAAGTTTCATGTGAATTTAAGCATCGGTTTCCTTTCAAAAATGGCAGGATAATGGAAATGCTGGCAGATCCTTGACAACAGAAGGGCTGGTGGGTGCTGCTACTGTATATAATATATATCTGTTGTTGTCATATTGAATTTTGTACAGTAAAAATAAAACCCTTGGTCAGAAGTCACATGAAAGTTTGATTGACTCTGCTCTTTAGTTGCTTATCATCCTTGAAGAGACTTCTTGGCATTTAGGAACCAGTGAATCTGTTTCCCATTGCTTTAGGCTTTATAAATACACCCTGTTTACATTAAAAGGATAGATAAATATACATAAAGCTGGAAAACATGACCACAGCGTTTCTTCCTTGCTCTACACTAAAAAAGCGCTAAAGATGTTTTTATTGTTGCTAAACTTTTGCCCTTGGCTGGTAGAGACGTCTTTGTGTTTTAACAGACCAAGAGGTCTTTTTCATGTGGTCGTTGGATGTTCTATATTTTTATAGTGCTTGTGGCTTTACAATAATAAAGTGGGTCCAATGCACAAATATTTTATGGTGCCATGTTTTTCAAAGTCAAAAGTGACTTTTCAAAGAAAAAGTTTTTTCTTCTCTTGTGAGAAGTTCAGTTAATTAAAGGTGAATTGTAAATGAGCATTGCCTAAGTAATTATTTGCAGAAGGTGTGAAAACTACAGAAAAAAATGGAGAAGAATTACCTTTGACTACTCTGAAAGCTCTTTGGAATGGAGGCTAATGCATTTGTACAGTGCCTGCACAGTGGGTTCCTGGTTCTAGCAAATCTTGATACTTAGTTTTCTTCGGGTGTAAACACATGGGACGTTGCCCAACTTCCTCCACCAGGAGCCCTGGATTCACCTGTTTGTGTGTCATCAGGCTGCCAAATGTTCGCCCCAGGATCACCCCATGCTAGGGATGGACAAACAGAACGGAGTTTGGAAATCGGTTCTGTTCGGTTTAGTTCAGTTTGAAATTCAAGTTCGGAAATTCAGTTCAGTTCAGTTCGGTTTGAAATTCGAGTTTGGTTCGGAAGTTCAGTTCGGTTGACTGAACAGACCGAGTTCGGGAGAATTCCGAACTTCCAAACCAAGTTTGACCATTCAAACCCAGGTTTTTTGGTGTGTGTTGCTACTAGGGATGGGTAAACAGAACGGAGTTCGGAAATTCGGTTTGGTTTGGTTTGAAATTCGAGTTCAGTTGGGAAGTTCAGTTCGGTCAACCTAACAGACCGAGTTCAGTCCAAACTCCGAACTTCCGAACCGCGTTCGCCCATCCCTACCCCACGCAGTGTCATCACTGGAAATGTGGAACACACTGTGTGGGCAATTAGGCCTGAAATGGGAAATCTTGGTGAGTGCTGCTTCTGTCAGAAGCAGGGCATTTGCCGAGATTCGCATGAGGCAGAAAGTTACTAGCTTTCCCACTGTTTTCACCTTTTCCCCATTATTTTTGACAAGTTGCATGGGGTTGCCATAGACCAGTCCCAAACTGTGTGTGTGCTCCACATGCACTCCCAGAGGCTGGGGAGATGAAAATGTGTTGGTGAAAATGTGCTGGGGAAGTTCTGGAAATTGGCATAAAAATGCAGTAAAACTGCTGCAAAACTATCATATAATGCCTGGAAAGTGCCGAAAAAGTTCTGGAACTTCCCAGAAAGTAATGAAATGTCCAACAAAGTGATAAAAATTATGAGGGTGGGGGTGGGGAATGACAGAAGCACATGATGAAGTACTGGCAAACACTTGCAAGCACTCCTGAAAGGTAGATATTTTCTTTTGGAATGGGAACATTTGCTCTCATCTCAGCCCTACAGGTAACTCTGGGCAAATCAGGGGAAATACGCTGGCCAAGGTCCCCCTCCGATATGTTGGAGGGCATGGGGCATATGTTATGGCTGCCCGGTGTCTCCCTGTCTTTTGGGGTGCATGTGTTCCGTACTATAGAGTAGTTGCAAGCAGCCTAGGGTGCCTGAGAAGCGACTGCAACTCTATGGTGTGTGTGTGTGTGTGTGTGTGTGTGTGTGTGTGTGTGTGTGTGTGTGTGAGACAGAGAGAGAGGTGTGCACAGGCAGACCATGGCAGGGAGGAATGCCTGCATGTTTGGTGTGGTCCCAGACGGAGCGTGTGGGTGGCAAGTGTGGGGTTGGGCATGGAGAAACCATGGGCTCCGGGCGCCTCCCCTCTTGTGTGAAAACACCCTTCTGCATTGACCACCATAGATGGTTAAGGAGAAATGGCTGATGTGAAATCATCCTATTCCCCTTTTCAGGTATGATGGAAGCCAAGGCAAGTTTCCATGATCAAGGAACTGATTGTGGGATAAAGATTGTGGATACATTGAACCAGAAATGGGACTAGCTCACCCCAACCTCCTCTATTCCTTCTTAATCCAAAGACATTGCTCATGTTGGCCTAGGCCTAGTTTTGCGTGATAGCTGACATTAAAGGATTTTTCCCGGTTTCCACATACCTTTCAATATGAGTCCAAGTTCTTCCCGGACATGTTGCAAACAATACACTTCAATAGAAGTCCTGATGACCTAGAGTATCTCTTATTTTTCTCTAGATGGGCAGAAAATATTGCTCATTCCCAGGAAAGAGGTGGGTATTCGAAACAAATTGGATTACACTTCCCTTCTCCCCTTTTCCTTCTAGTCATTTTCATTAAAACCAAGGGTTTGGCTACTCACCTTTCAGTCATTTCTGGAGTTTCTTTCATTCGATCTGTTTTACCTAGTGATTACTAGCTTCTCCTCTTCCATTGCAGAGCAACCTTGAGTATTTTTTTACAGAAGCAGCCTTCCATTGTTCCATGTAGTGGTGAAGCAAATGGGCAGTTCAGTATTCGTGGATATTATTCCCACATTCAGATAGGCTTTAGAACATCAACATCCAAACAGCATAGCTGCTTGTTACATTCATTCAGTTTGTTTGGCTCAGTTATTTGGTTTATTGCACATATGCAATATCACTAAATAGCACAAATCAGACAAAGGTCCATTTCACATGAGACACCCTCACCCATCTCCATGCATGGGTCGAGGCACTTGTGTGAAAACCGTGGGGGATGGGGGATGTGTGTGTGTGCACTCCTGCGCAACACCCACCTCCTCCCATCTATACCCATCACCCACACACAGAATAATCAGCTCCAATGCCCAATGCTCAGTGGGTGGAGAGGGGTGGAGGTGGGTGTGCGCCCATTCCTCTGGGCACACACCCACATCCAAACACCGTGGCCACGCATACATCTCCCCCACCCACCGCAGTCCATTTAAAAATAGCCAAACTCAACAAACTAAACTATTTGATGCTGATCCTCAAAATTCTGCACTGACATAAACTCCATTGAAGTGACTAGGACTTTTGCCAGCTCAGTGTGCTGAGCACTGGGCCAAGAGGCTGCTCTCTGTTTTATACCAAGTTTTGCAATCATGGATCTCAGCCTGAGGAGCAACAGGTTTCAGGTATCATGACCATCCACACACTTTCTCTATTTCTTCCTCTTTCATTTCCCCCAAACTCATGTTTTTTTGCACCTAAAATTGTGGAGATAACCTTGATAGTATGAAGCAATGTGGTGATGCTCAGTTAACTCATCAGGCCAGCTAAAACAGTAGCTTTGGAGCCATGATGCTCAAACCACTTATTCCAAAGTAGGCAAGGAGGATTAGGGATGGGCGAGCAGATCGTGGTTTGGGTTTGACTGTTCGCCCATTTGGTTCGGCCGTTCGATTAATTTGCCGCATTCGGGTTCAGCTGTTCGGTTTGGTCCTGTTTGGTTTGGCTTGAGCATTTGGAAAAAGGCTCTCTGTGCGAGGAATGATGGCCCCAGAGAGACCCATGATGGTGGGTCGTGGGGCTAGAGTAGAAGCTTCTGGATATTGGCCACAGCCCTCCCTGCCTGTAACTTGGACCCAGAACCCTGGCAGCAGATCCTGGGATTGGATTGGCTGTTTCTTGATGTTTTGGAAAATAGGCTCTCTGTGCAAGGAATGATGGCCCTGGACCCATGACGCTAGGTCCTGGGGCTAGAGTGGCAGCTTCTGGATATTGACCACATCCCTCCCTGCCTGTAACTAGGTCCCAGGACCCTGGCAGCGGGTCCTGGGGCTGGAGTGGCTGTTTCTTGATGCTTTGGAAAATCGGCTCTCTGTGCGAGGAATGATGGCCCCAGACCCATGATTGTGGGTCCTGGGGCTAGAGTGGTATTTTCTGGATATTGGACCCAGCCCTCCCTGCCTGTAACTTGGCCCCAGAACCCTGACGGTGGGTCCTGGGGCTGGAGTGGCTGTTTCTTGGTGCATTGGAATGACATCACCTCTGTGCAAGGAATGATGGCCCCAGACCCATGACGGTGGGTCCTGGAGCTAGAGTGGCAGCTTCTAGATACATATTGGCCACAGCCCTCCCTGCCAGTAACTTAGGCCCCAGAACCCTGATGGTGGGTCCGACTCCTGGGGCTGGAGTGGCTGTTTCTTTTATATATATATATCTATCTCTACACTAAATCTAACTGCTATTAACTATTCTAAAACCTATTGAACTAAATGGAATATCCTAATAATTAACTACAAAGGCCTTGTCCTACAAACACACTGTATC
>QEPC01014514.1:279680-305291 GCA_003113815.1 Sphenodon punctatus | reverse complement strand
GAAATAGGAGGAGGATTGCAATGGAGTAGGAATAGGAAGGAACAAAAACTGCTGGGAGAGAGGAAGCCTTCTGAAACACCTGCTGTTCAGGAACAGTGACTAGCTCAGAAGGTGTTGGGAAGGGGGGAGGCAATCAGTTTTGTTTCTTGCTGCGCCCGCCTCACCGCAAGCCCCATTGGCTCTGTGCAGTCTAGCCCGTGGCCAATCGTAAATTGTGAAACCAGTGGTCTGAGGTGAAAAGGGATGGTGATTGGGCAGGCTGGCTGCTTCTCCAAGTCTCTCCACCCCTGGTGCCTGGAAGTCTGCTCCTCAGCTGACTCCCCCTCCCTGTCACGTTTTGCCTTCCAGTCACACGTTTTAGCCACCCAAACTCACCCGAACATGATCCGAACTGACCAAACTGTTCGGTCATTTCGACGTGCGGAATTGAGTTCGGTTCGGTCAATTCGGGTTCAGATTTGGATTTGGATTTGGATTTGGGGTCGGGTTCGAACAGGCCGAGTTCAGGCTGAACTCCGAACTTCCGAACCGCGTTCGGCCATCCCTAGCAAGGATACATTTAATCAAGGTCAAACCAATGGAGTAGTGGTTGTCATGACCTCTCTGATAAATGGGAAGGAGATGCAGAATGGAGTCACAACAGAAAATAAGGGGGTAAAATACACAACACAGTGGCCTGCTGTGGCTTGGACCTCCCCTGCATGTTTGTGCAGGTGCTGCCAGATGTTGGCTGGGGGTTGTCCCAGGCCGTGTTGGTGGCTAGCCCAGGCTCTTACCTCAGAAAACTTCAAAGGTTACAGATCAGACTAAGGCCTACCTGACCGGGCCACAGCGGGATATCATGTTTGTTTGGGCTGGCAGACATGACCTGCCTTGGGGGCCGCCATGGCTGGCTGTCATTGGCCACCATGCCTGCCCCTCATAGTGTGGGGGTGGTGGTGCTGGGTGCAGCATGGGGGCGGGACTGGCTGGCCACATGTTCAAGTTTCTCCCCACGCTTCATGGGCCCTGGCTGCAGACACATTTGTTCTGTGGTCTGACCCAGCCCGGACTGTGTCTGCCATGGCTTACCACCATACTCTGGACTGGGTTGCTGCTGAGCTGCAGTCACATTTGTTTTTTTTACCCAATGAGAACCCCTGCTTGCAATACATTTTAAGATGTGGGTGCATGTTTAAAATTGAACTGAAATTACAAAATGCTATATGTTTCAATCATTTTATTTCAAAAATACAAAATCTAATTTCGTTAAACATTTCAACAAAGTCATTCCTTTGTTTCAATTCTCCTAATTGGAAATGCTGAAAGATCTCATAGAAACTAACATTGTCCAGAGGATTTTGATCACCCTAGCATGAAGCTACTGGGCAAGGCTCTTTCTAAACAGAGGGAAGAGCACTCCGAGTGTGTTACTAGTAGATAATGATAGAATCCTTTCACCGCTGAACTCTGTATGTTCTCTACACAGGAGGAAATGCATGGTGGACTACATTACCAGATAGATGTGTCAGAGCTAACTTCTGTTCTGTCTGGGGGCAATAGAAACTGTCCAGTTGTGGAGCGGTCATTATTATATGGGGATACACTTCTTTCCTGTATGCTTTTTCATAGAGGGTATGATCATTCAGAGGCAGTGACTAAGGGTGGGAATCATGGCATCCCTTATGGTCCCACCCTTTCCGTGGGAAGTTGTGTGTTGGATGTGGTCCTGGCCTTTTTTAGCAGTGCAATTTGCGCAGGCTGTGGTGTGCCCTTTATTATCCCATGGCAACCTTTGGGTAGTAACTCATGCCTTTGTGACCACGAGGTTTGATTACTGTAATTCTCTCTTAGCAGGACTCACAACTCAGCATGTCTACCACTTACAGCTTGCTCAAAACGTAAGCACCCATTTGCTAACTGATCAGGGCAGGAGTGACCATAATTATATTTTGTCTTCCGTTTTTAAAAATGGCTTGAAAAAGCAATCCCGCTTTCCTCATTTCCACGTGTCCCTGCTCCACTCTCCACAGACTACCTTCTCTGATATTTGTCAGCTTGGTAAAAAGGGCAGCTACGTTGATTGTAAAAAAAAAATGATTAAATAGAACAGCTGAAAAGCAGCAAAGGCCCGAAGCCTGATCATTAAAACACACTACTGTCACCAACCCATTCAAGCTACTGATTTAGCGCCACCAAAGACAGAGGAATGTTCCAGGACTTGTAAAAAAATGGAATGAAAAATACATTTCCCAAAATCTAGGATTTTAAATAAATCAATTATAATCACAAAAGAATGATCATAAGGATCTTTTCCTCTACAGCTACCTCCCAAGTGACTGCTGTCACAGATATATATACCCATCCTGCACTTGCTCACTCTGTAGTTCTGACCTTGCCTGAGGAAGGGTCCTGAGTGATCCGCAAGCTTTCATACTCTCAGCAACAGAAGTTGGTCTAGTGAAAGATGTCTTCTGAACTACTTTTGTTTCTACAAAACGTTTGTAATTCCTGGAAAAAAAATCTGAATTCAGCTTTTCATTTTTTAATGTTTATTTCGTATAGGAAACAATTGTTTCAGAAAACAAATATTTTCTTTTCCCAGTATTTTCTTGAAACATCAAAATGTGCCAATTGACTGAAAATTCCAAATTGTGGGGAGGGGGGTTGCAAGTGAAATAAACCAAATTCCCAAACTGTCAGAATTCTATTTTAAAAATGAAAAAAATCATGTAAGCTTTGACATAAAAATATTGGTATGTCTATTTTAAAAAATTGCTTAAAAAATATATTTTGACCATTTCTAGTCAATTTTCATGAATTCATCAATCAAGCTTGGTAAAAACAACATTAAAGGGGTATGAAAAATTATCTAAGACTGGGTTAGAAATAGAACCAGATGGGTGAAGCAGAACACAACTTTTCTGTACTTGACTGCTGCCTCATAAAATATTTTGAGTCCTTGAAACAACAACTATAAAGCCTGATCCTAAACACACCTGTATTGGCAATGTGAATGTCAGACTAGAAGAAAACACCAGCAAACCAATCAACCTAAGTGTTTGAATATATCTTTCAGGCCCTGACCCTGGACAGGAGTACATAGTCTAAGGGCAAGCTGGGTCAGGGACTGTGTAAATCAGTGTGAGGAGTGTGTCAAGCCACAAGGAGTGAAATTAGGAACATACAAGGTCAAGCTGGGATTAGAGGCCAAACGGCACTGAGTCAAATTAGGCACCAGGAAGTGGTGATCACTCAGAAGCCAGGGCTACATCAAGTAACCAGCAGTCCAGTCCAGCAGAGCAGTGTGTTAGGGAAGACTGTAAGAAGCAAGGGTCTGTGGAGTCAGTAGCCACACCGGTTCTCCGGACAAGCGCTTGTTACTGACCCAGGAAGTTATATAGGAGTCAGAAGAACAATAGACCAATCAGGACACAGGCCCTAGCCAGCCAATGAGAGAATAGTGAACAACATTGTTCTGACAGGTGCAAGGAAATATCAGGTTATAGTCTGGTAAAAAATTGTCATTTGAAGGAAAAATCCATGGATGAATATTCTGTTTTTCTTAAAATGTCCGATTTTTTAAAAATAAAAAATTGAATACATTTTGAGAAAATGAATTTTTCTTCCACAAAAATGCAACACATTTTTGGCCAGCTATTTTCTGTTATGCTCTTGTCACATTTCTCTTCTCTGCCAGAGTTTTATTGACCATTCAATACGGTGAACCGTGGGAGTCTTGCCTCTGTCAGGGCTGGAGCTTACAGTTGGTTAAAACAAACAAGATGATAGCCTGCTGCAGTCTGGGTTCGGTCCGTGCAACCCACACTCAGCCCCCACTGACATGTTTTGCATGTCCAGCCTAATAAACAAGAAGTCTGTCTAGCATGCGTTTCATGTACTTGCAGGCAGCTCTCACTTGCTGCGCCAGGGAGAGTGCCAGCAGAGAGAGGAGCAGAAAGCAATCACTCCTCCAATGCTCTAGGATTTCTGCCTGTGACTCTATGGTTCTGGAGGACCTGTATGCATGGAGGTGTTACATGCAACCTAATAGACAGGAGGCAGACACGTGGGCGCACATTCGCCTGGATTTGACTCTCAGCTGAGAAGCAGCTATGAGACGAGAGGGAGAGAGGCAGGGGTGCAGGAAGGACCATCTCCAGAGAATCTGCACTCACACTCTGTCCTCTCTCCATTTGGGAAAGGAACCTAGGGGAACAAGGGAGGGGTGAGGCTCCTCTGAAGGATCCATGGGGCTCCTGACCTCCAACTGGGAAAGGAATCAGCGGAAGCAAGGGAGGGCAAGGTTTCTCTGGAGGAACCATGGGGTTTTGGTGCTCCATTTGGAAAAGGAACCAAGGGAAGCATAGGAACCCCATGGACCCTCCAAGGGAGCCTCACCCCTGCCTCACCTTGGTTCCTTTCTGAAATGGAGAGAAGAGTGTGGGTGCAGATCCTCTGGAGAGGGTCCTTCCTGCATCCCCTGCCTTGCTCTCTCTTTTCACAGCCACCTGTCAGCTGAGAGAGCATGAGCACTCTCTCTTCTAGCCGCTGCCTCTCAGCAACTCTAATGTGCTGGTGGACCTGAATGTGGGTGAGGTTGCACGCAACCTAATTAACAAGATGCAGCAACGTGGGTGTGCATTAGCACACACGGGACCACATGGTGGGCTTGCGCTGTCCCTGGATGACACCATGAGTGAGGGGGGGGGGGTGTAGGCTGCATGGGGAGTGCAGACTAACATCTGCTGAACACCTAATAGATGTGCAGGAAACACCCCCCACCCATGTTTGTTAGGTGCTAATGTGGACTACCATCTTGTTTATTTTCACCCAAAGTTATGACTAGGTACTATCTCCCACTGGCTGCCTGTTAGAAATTACAGGAAACTGACAAGGGACAGAAGTAGGGCGGAGACAAGAGCAAGTTTTTCCATTCCAAAGGGAAATACTGACCTTTCAGGAGAGTTGCAAGTGACCATTGGTACTTTACCAGTTTCCAGTGATTCTGCACTTCCACTATTTTTTCCATTGTTTTTGTCACTTTTCAGGACTTTCTGTCACTTTCCAGAAATTTTACAACAGTTTTATGGGAGTTTTACAGCACTTTTATGGGAATTTTCAGCACTTCCCCGGTGCTTAGCTGGCACATGTTCACCTTCACAACCCCCAGAGGTGCAAATGGGGCAAACACTGGGCTTGAGAGGGGGCAAAAAGTAATGGAAATAGTGAAAACAGTGGGAAAACCAGTAAGTTTCCATGTTGTGTGAATCTCAGCAAATGCCCTGCTACCAATGGAAACAGCACTCCAAAGATTGCTCTTTTCAGGCCTAGACAGAAGGAGGCTCCATGTAGAGACCTACGACCAGCCCCAAGCCCAACAGGATCTTTGTTAGTGCCAGGCTAGATGCACCTCTAGGTCCCTTGGGCTCGAGCTGCAGTCCCTAACAGAAGGAGGCCCTGCCCCCTACAGAGCATGGTGATGTCACAATGCACTCCAGGGGGCATGACCATGTTTGAAAGGAACGGGGAATGTCTTAGTCCTACCCCTTGTCTGACATGGTCCGTCTCCTATTAAGAGACTCTCTGTCATGGTTCTATGTGGGGGAAGGGGCACCCTAACACATTGGACCCAGGATCATAAGAGTCCAGCTACATTGGGCCCAGGTTCAGCTTGGGCCCAAATTTTTGAAGTGTCCATATTAATTAGATAGGGGTTAATGGTTGTTTGTTGTGTAACCAATGTTGATCTCCCTATTGCAGATCAAGTCCCCCTGCCTTCTCACCATTTCTCCTTGAAATGTGGGTGTAGTAGTCTGTATCTACTGGTGAGACATTTGAGGGAATGTTTCAGGTTATTTGAATGAGGCATTTTTGAAAACCAAGGTGTCTGTGTTGGAAAAGTCTCTTGCAGATGCTTCACATTTGTTGTTTAATTCTGATGACTCAAAGCTATTTCCCAAAGGGCTCAGATTAGGCCTAACCCCACTCCCATTTATGACTCTGGGAGTTTTATCATTAACTTTGATGGCAGCAGAGTTAGTGCAGGCTGGAATGCTTTAAAAAATGCTGCTTTTAAGAGTTTAGCCGGCTTGTTTGTTTTTGTCAAGACTGGGTGAAAAAAGTTGGATTTATGTGCCATATTTGGTATTCTGGTATCTGGTTTCCATGAACCTGCCTGCAAAACTGAGTGGGATCCTCATACAGAGGAAGAATAGAGCTGCTCTCCCTTGTGAATAAACAGAAGATTTTACCTGAGAAGGTATAATTGCTCCTCAAGCTACTTAGAACCCAGTGCGGTCTAGTATTCTTCCCACAGTGGGGAAACTAAAGGGGAGGGGAGGGGAGCAGAGGAGATGCATGGCCCTGAATTTTAGAGCAGGGGAATATGAATAACCAAATCTACACACAGAAACCCACACACACTCCCTTAGGGTTGCCACCTTCGGTTGTTTTTTTATCTAAGACTTCCATTTTAGCCTATGGGAGTGTCAAGTCAAACACCACCACAGGTGGCAACCCTAGTCCCCTTCCAGCCACTTTTGAGTCCCAGAAAAGGAGCATCCAGTGTTTAGTGCTTCACCTAGCTTTCAGTGGCACTAATGGGTATGAAGGACAAAGTGTCACGGGAGGGGAACCTCCGTTCTTTAATGGACTGATTGAATGATTTAATTTGAAAAACAAAAAGTTCAAAAGGAAAAACAAAAACAAAAGGTTTGGGGGTGAGGAGATGCTTTGAGGATTTCAGAAAGGAGTGGGGAAGAACCCCTCAGATCTAGGGGGAAGTCTTTAGACATAACAAAAATCAGGTGTCAAAATCCCTAAGCACATGTTTGGCCATTGTGTGTAAGTACTATAACAATCCCAACACCAACTTGGCCACCCATTGAACACGCAATGTGAACACCATTGCATCACAAGGACAATTAGTAGGGATGGGACTCTGGACAAAATTTTGGTTTCGGTCAATTTTGGTTTCGGTTCTCATGTGTTTCGGTTCTTTTTCGGTTTCGGTACTATCGGATCTTTTGCATTGATTTTTGTACCGGATTTTTAACATTGAGGTTTTTCGATGGGGGAAAACTGCAATGTTAAAAATCCGGTACAAAAAATCCGATAGTACCGAAACCGAAAAAGAACCAAAATTTCTAATTAATTGAAAATGGCCAGTTCTGGATACTTTCGGTTTTATCAGAAACCGAACTTTCCATCCCTAACAATTAGCATGTTTTGGCTGAACACGTGGCTAACGCTGTGTTTAGTGATATCGCGTTGTGTGTTATCAGGTACAACACGGTGAACGAGGCAGCAGCGCTTGCGTGTTGAGATCAGGTGGCGAGCAAAACATAATTTGCCCCAAGATGGACTGTGTGTCTAAGCAGTGCCACATGGTGAACACAGGGCCAAAACAGTGTTCATATCATGGTCAAAACACACATTCAGACACCCGTTGACATTATGTCTAAAGACACTCCTAGAGTGCAGACAGATCAATCCCCTGTCAGGCGGGTAATTGCAGCTGACACATGTTGGAGCCAGTGCGGAGAGCAGGGTAGATGATGCACCCCCCTGTGGGGAAACCATGCAGGCAGTCCACTGTCAGCCATCCCGCCATGCCTCGGGGTGTGCTGAGGTGCCGGCCACATAAGATCGCTCGCATCCACCACGATTTCGGTACCACAGTTATTGCAGAGGATCATCTTGGGGCTATGGATGCCCCATCCTGTCCTGTTTTGTGGGATCAGTTTCAGATGGTGACGCCTGCCGATGTAGAGTCCTTGTTGGGATCTGTTCGTGCCACTACTTGTGAGCAAGATCCATGCCCATCCTGGCTGGTGAAAGCTAGCCAGGAGACGTTATGGCCATTGCTGGCTGGGGTGGTTAGTGCCTCCTTTCAGGAGGGTATGGTCCTGACTGCCTAAAGGATGCTGTGGTTAGACCCCTGCTCAAGAAACCATCTCTTGATGCTGATGCTTCTGCCAGTTATTGACCAGTCTCTAGCCTTCCCTTTTTAGGGAAGGTTATTGAACGGGCTGTGGCATGGCAGCTCCAGGAACATCTGGACCGCACCGGTTTCCTTGATCCCTCCCAGTCTGGGTTTCAGTCTTGGTGTGGTACGGAGACAGCATTGGTGGCCTTGGTTGACGATCTCCGTTTGGTGTTGGACCAGGGTCGTCAGACCTTGCTGGTCCTGCTAGACCTTTCGGCTGCATTCGATACAGTCAATCATAAGGTGTTGGGGACTCACCTGTGGGACTGGGCCAGAATTGGCGGAACAGTCTTGGACTGGTTTTGTTCGTTCCTGGCTGGGAAAACTCACCGGGTGGTCTTGGGGGAGTGTATGTCTTCCCCGAGGGACCTCACGTGTGGAGTCCCGCAGGGTGCCATTCTGTCCCCCCTCTTGTTTAACATCTATATGCAGCCATTAGGGGAGATCATGAGGGGATTTCAGGGCATGCAGTGTCATCAGTATGCTGATGACACTCAGCTCTACCTCTCCTTTTCCATTGACCCAGGCCATGCAGTCTCCTTATTTTCCCAGTGCCTGTCAGCTGTGGGGGCTTGGATGAGGTTGAGCCATCTGCAATTGAATCCTGACAAGACAGAGGTGATGTTGGTGGGCGAGGGCTTGGGGGACCTGGGGGTGGTTGAATCTCCTCTTGTTGGGGGGGGGGGGTTTGCCCTCTCATAGTCTCTCAAGTGCGGAGTCTGGGTGTGCTCCTTGATTCACGGCTCAGCCTGGAAACTCAGGTTGTGGCTGTGGCAGGGAGTGTGTTTCGACAGTTACATCTTGTCCAGCAGCTTCAGCCGTATCTCTGACTCCAACCTCGCCACTGTCATCCATGCCTTCATCACCTCAAGGCTGGATTACTGCAATGTGCTATACGTGGGGCTGCCTGAGAAGCTGGTCCAGAAGCTGCAGCTGGTGCAGAACGCTGCGGACCGTCTCCTTACGGGGGCGGGTCACAGGGAGCACATGAAATCAGTGCTCTGGGCTCTACACTGGCTGCCTATAAAGCACAGGGCCAGGTTCAAAGTGTTGGTTTTAACCTTTAAAGCCCTTAACGGTCTGGGCCCTGCTTACCTGTGGGACCGTCTCACTCCTCATGTGCCCATGTGACCCTTGAGATCATCCGTGGGAGCCCTTTTGGAGGTTCCCCGGGCGAGGCAGGTGGCCACCGATGTTCGATCTTTTTCGATGGCCGCCCCTGTGCTGTGGAATTCGCTCCCAGAGGAAGCTAGCTTGACTCTCACTCTCCTGCTATTTCGGCGTGTATGTAAGACCTGGCTGTTCCGTCAGGTTTTTGGCGAGGGGTAGAGGTGGGATGGGGGTGAGGTTTCCCCGCATATTGTATTTTTAAATTGTTTAATTATTTTTTTTATTGTTTTATTGATTGTTGTTCACCACCCTGGGCTGCCCTGTGGGCAGGAGGGGTGGGATAAAAATGTTAAATAAATAAATAAATAAATAAATAAATAAATAAATAAAATGAGCGGACACCCAGCCACGCCTAACCCACCTTCTCCCAGCCATGGGCGTGTGGGAATGGTGACAGTGCCCACTGTAGAAAGGCCCAGAACTCACCGAACGGCAGGGCTGATGGGGACTGGGACGACAAGAGGTGGTGTGGCATCACAATTTGGGCAGCCTTACCCCACATTAGGTAAGGCTAATACATCCTGTGCCACATGCCTTTTTTGGAGGACGCAGGGCTTTGCAGCCAGCTTCCCACTCTCGGGCAAGGTGAACATATGGTGGCTGCCAGGCACACAAGTCACTGTATTGTATGGCAGTGGTGTCCAGATTGTGGATAAGGCTGCCCAAATCACAGTACCTTCTTGTGTGGATGTACCCTTAGAGTGTATCTACCTTCTGAGAGAACCAAGGATACATTTTGCCTTATTGACAACAGATTAAGGTCATAGTCTCCATCCCTTGAAGTCAATGGTTTCATTTTATTTTATTGATTTTAATGATTGATTTTAATGATTGAATTAATTGTAATGATTTAATTAATGGTTTAATGATTGAATGATTTAATTTTTAATATAAGGATTTAATTGATTTTAATGATTTAATAATGGTTGATTTTGATGATCTAATAATTGATTTAATAATTATAATAATGATTAATAAAATAAAAATATTTTAATAATAATATAATTAATATTTAATTGATTTTCATGATTAAGCCCCAATTACTTTAATGAATGAGGGGCTGCTCCCTAAGACTTAAAGGCATTCTCCTTGCATTTCGCCCAAGTTCTTCATAACCAGCCTTCATCATTTGCCTGCTTTCCTTCCTTTTCTGTGAATAATAGAGTCTCTTCCCCTTGGCTTTCTTCCACTCTTTCTTCAACTTTCTCCTTTTTCCTGATTTATAGGCATGATGACAGTTGGCCTCACTTGAGGATAGGTGGGTGGATCCATGGCCCATGGACCTTTCTCTTTCTTCCCCCATCCATAGCACACATGTTAAGCACTCCTGCCCCCCAACTCCTATTCAGCCAATGTTTTTTTTTCAATATTCAAAGTGCCTTTAAGTATGAAAAATATTCCCACCCCTGCTGTAACATGGGGGGGATTTCAGACGTTACGAGTTTGAAATTCACCCTGCCTGAACCACAGTCAAACACGGGCCGCGTTTGACTGTGGTGAATGTCTGTTTGCTTGCTGCCAGATGTGCATCACAGTCAAACGTGGCCCGTGTTTGCATTCACCACGCTTCTGGACCTCCGGACGCGAGGAGGTCAAGAAGTGTGGTGAAAGGCCACCACGGCCATGGTGAAAGGAAAGTAACTTCTGTTTACTTACCGTTCACCGCAGTCAATGGCATTCACCCCCGCTTGTGGTTGTGGTGTCGGGGGGGGGAGGGCCGCCGGANCGGTTCGTGTTTGCATTCACCACGCTTCTGGACCTCCGGACGCGAGGCGGTCGAGAAGTGTGGTGAAAGGCCACCACGGCCATGGTGAACGGAAAGTAATGTCTGTTTACTTACCGTTCACCGCAGTCAATGGATTTCACCCCCGCCTGTGGTTGCAGCGTCGGGAGGGGGGGAGGACTGCCGGGGAACGCTGGTGATGGGGCCTTGTGGCAGCACACTGCACCGCACAGCCCCGCCCCCTCCGGGGTGTGTGTGTCGCTTTAGACATGACGGGCGGCCGCTTTCACCTCGGGTCGTGGTTTGGCGGTCCCCATGACCAGGGGCAGTGGGGTGCATGTCTGTTGGTGTGCCCCTTCACCCCTGGCCGTGGTCCGAACCACCCCATGGCTCGTGGTGAAAGTGGCCACCCATCACGTCTGAAATCACCCATGATCTGGCTAATTCTCAAAGTATCCATGAACAATACTGTCTTCCACTGATGCCTGTACTACCTCCCATCTACCCACAGGTGGTAGATAGAAGAGGCTAAAGGGAACTTCAACCTGGAGGGTGGGTCTCTCACAAGAGAGGAGATCCACCCCATGACATCACAGCACCTTTGGGCAGGATGTGCCACTGTTGTGCTGTGTTGCTACCAGCTCCTTTGCGTTCCATCCCAAACATCATAGGGGTGGCTTCTAGGTCAAGGGGTGGGGCCAATGGGGTGCTGCTGGTTCTAGCCTTCCCAGAAAGCAAGGCTCATGCACCACACATGTATCTATCTACCCCTTCCCAGGTTTCTTTTTACTCTTCCATTTCTTGACACAAAAAGAATATGAGCTTCTAGCCCTGCTAGCAAGTGTCTGATTATAATTAATTTCATCCTTCTCTGCCTTAAACAAAGTATTTATCTCCCCACTTTCATGGTCCATCAGTACATCTGTTCTAATTATTTTCCAAACAATTTTGCTGTTTCAAAATGTGATATTAAAAAGTGAAATCTACAGCTCAGCAGACAAAGGTTCACTTGTGCGATTCTTTATGATTTTCGTTTTTTATTAGCAGTGTGAGGAGTATTTTAAAGATGTTTATTTAATCTAGTCATTCAGTAGTCTCGGGAGCTATGGCTTCTGCTTTAGTGCTGTACTGATGCTTGGTCAAGCCTTTAACTTTATGGGTTTTGGCACAGCACTGGAACAGAAGCTTTGATGCCTGAGACTGCCGCCTGCACAGAGCAAATATAATTTTTTATCAGTACAGTAAGTGTTCACCATTTAGAATGTCAATAACCAGCTTTTAAAAACACTTTTATGGGGCTTTGGACTGGGGTGTGTAGGGGGAAGCTGTGTGGCATAGGGGATTGTGGATAGGAAGCAGCACGCTCACCACCACTAGGTCACTGGCTCCAACCTAACCTAGGTCACACCATTGACCAAATGTCATTGCCATCCGATGGTATGGTAGTTCAGATGCATGAACAAAATAAGTTCTTTCCTCTCAATTCAGTTCCTAGTGGAGAGGTGCCCTTATGGCAGCTGGCTTGTCAGCCTCAGCAGGCAGACCAAGGCTGAATCAGCTAAGAGAGGAAAGCTAATCACAGTCTCCTCTAGAAGCACTCATTCAAGGTTAGGTTTGAGGAACACATTTTTAAGGAAGGTTGCACCATGATCAACATTAGCAGAAGCTTCCTTTGTTACTGGTGTCATTTTGTCATCTTTCAACACCTAAGGTGAACAAAGGTCACCTTCATTTCTTGCTGCTCAAACTCATTTTTGTTAGTTTTAGTCTGTAATATGTTACAGGAGCACATGTGAATAATATATTGGGTTAAATATGATGCAGAAGAAATCTGTTATTTTAACCCCTTTGCTCCTTTCTGTATAAATAAGGGCAAACTCTGCGGTGACGGTCATTAACATCCCTGCAACCTCATTCATTTCATTGACTTTGGGTAAATCATATTATGATGCAATGACCAGAACTTGTGAGTTCTATCTGCTCTTGTAACATTTATCTAGTGCTTTCAGATTTCACAGTGCTTTACAATCCTTCTTTAGCTCACCCTCACAAGTACCCTGTGAAGTTGGTCATTACTATTCCCATTTTACAGATGTGATGTGGAGAGATAGTGACGTGCCCAAGACCATACTGTGAGTTCATGGCCAAGATGGGTTCTTTGATAACTGGGTGTTAACTGACATGATGGGTGGATGTCTTCCTGACCAGGGGTGGGGGAGGACTACCCTTGGCTGGGTCAGGTTTGGCGATGGGAACACATGTCCCAGCCGGGGAGAGGGTGGGGAGCAATGTACAGCTGGCTGGCTCCACCCCCACACTGCAGTTGGTGTCCTACTGCCTGCCATGGCGACCCCCACGCTGGGCTAGGCAGGTGCGAAAACAGAAGCACCCTTCCGGTTCAGCCTACTCTGGCCCACCTGGGTGGCTCATGGGGCCAGTCATTCTGGTCCCACGTTTCTGGTTCAGTGTCTTTCACTTGTGGCTGGCATAGTTAAACGAGGCAAACCGCCCCTTCCCTGGAGTGCGTGTGATACAGACCAGGAGGCCCCATCCCTTCCCCCTTCCTTTCCCTCCTACGCCTTCCCTTCCCCTATTCTCGTGACATTCAACTGCTAACCCCGCCAAAGTTTGAAATGGGCCCAGATCTGGCGGGCCTGGAACAGACAGGCGGGGTTCGGTGCCGGCTAGGGGTGTGCATGTTATTTTTGTTATTACAATAACGATAATGAAAATTGTCATTTTTAAAATTGTTATTGCAATAACAAAAATGACAATCAATAACGATTATGAAAACGACAATGCTGCTATCATTGTCATTATTATTAGTGCTGTGGCAGTTGGGTTTTGGAGGAAATGTGGAGAGGGGAGAAGGAAGCAGACATCTCATAACCCTAAACAGGGTTGAACTCTTGAACTGTGACTGTGTTGGGAGGCGTGAGCAGCTCAGCAATATCTGATGGATGTATCGTTGGCCAATGAGCAGCACAAGCAGACCCCAGCAGTCTCATGGTACTCTGTGATTGCTCAATGCCTGCTGTCTCCCACAACCAATCAGGGGGGCTCTGGGAGAGGGCACTACAACCCTTTATAATGGGAGGGCCAGGCTTTTTCTCTCCGTTGTGTGAGAGCTCTGCTTGTTAGGTTGCGTTTACAGAACCAAGGTGCTCACTGCTTGCACACAACAAATCCTACCTAGCTCTCATTGTATTACCAATACCTTCCCTTTCTCATACCCTACATTTTATCTTCTCCCTTTCCTGCCCTTCTCCTCCCTGTACAATATATATAGATAGGTAGTATAGATTATATATATATATATATTATAGATATATAGATTAGGTTTGAATATTTATATAGATAATTGATTAGATAATAGATAGTTTTCCTTTTCCCTTCCCCTGTCTCCCTTAGATTTAGATAGATATTAATTGTGTACATATATAGAGAGATTATATATTATAGAGGTGTTTAGGCTAGTCTGTTTTATTATATATATTATGTTATAATACATAATATATTAAAAATGTCATTTTTGTTATCGTCATTAATGACAATGTAATTTTCATTAACATAATATATATATATATATAATGTTAACACAAATCACATTGTCATTAATAACGATAACAAAAACAACATTTTTAGTAACAAAAACTATAATGAAAAACTAAAACTACATGGAGGGCTGGTGCACACACTGAGATGCCTGAGGCAGGAGGGGGCAGCATATAAATTTTAGAATAAATAAATTAATAAAATAAATAGTGCTGGCCCAGACAGACCAGAGCCAACCAAATAGGCTAGTGTTATGTTAGTTAACACCCACTGAAAATGCTATATGAATGATAAATAATAATAAGTGCTGTTATGATTCCTGGTGTTGGTAGAATTCTTCAGACATTGTTTTGTTGAATCATGATGTCATGAAGTAGCTGATAGGGATGGGCGAACGCAGTTCAGATGTTCGGAGTTAGAACCGAACTCGGTCTGCTCGGACGTCCGAACCGAACGTCCGAAGTGAACTCTCGAACGACCGAACAGTTCGGTCGTGTTCAGATGAGTTCAGGGGCAGGAAAAAACGTCTTTCTAGGGCTGAAAAATTAGGTTTCGGTTTCGATTTAGTTTCGGTTTCACTATTTTTGAATGTTCGGCCAAACCGAACTCGGCTGAACCGAACCATCAAACCCGAACTCGGGTTTCAAACTGAACGACCGAACATCCGAACCGCATTCTGTTCGCCCATCCCTAGTAGCTGAAGAACTAGCCCCTAATGTCATCTTTTCCAAGTTGATGACGATGTTCAGGTTAGGGCTGAAACTTGATCTCAGATTCTGCTGCCTCTTGACAAGAATACGGAGTCTTGGGTGAGAATAGAGATTGAGAACCAATATTTCTCACAAGACTTCTTGCATGAGATGAGAATTTTTCTTGCTTTGAGCCCTCATGCTTGCGATTCTACGTAACTATATTTTGAAATTTAAAATGCATTCCACCTTATGATAGAGGATTAAGATGGGACTTTTTCATTAGAAGTCACAGTCAGACTGAGAGGGTGCTTTCCATTGGCCACCAGTGCCACCAAAGGACAATTGGTGATTGGACCACAAACAAATCAGTCTCTAAGGGACACACTGATTTGTTAGCATAGGCAAATAAAAGTCACTCCACTGCCATTTTTGGTCCTTTTCTGTTGGTGACTGTGAAGGGGTGAGTATGTGTGTTTGCTTGTTCATGGCTTGTATTGGAGAACTTCAATGGTGTGGTTTTGGTTGGGCAAGTCCCGCCCCCCCCACGATATAATTTTTTCTGATTGACTGGATTTGCACTTTTATTTAATTTCAAATGTCAGTGTTACTTTTCTTCATGCCTGTACTCATTAAAGGAATTAATTTATTTATTTTTTAAAGTAAAGAAAAGAAAAGAAAAGCTTGCTTGCTTTTGGGATCTTCTCATGTACTGTTTGAGATCTAATTTGGGGGGTGGGGTGGGGGATTTAAGGGAAATTTGGGATTCTCTGTGACATGCATTCAGTCAGAATTTCTGATCCCCAAATTCAATCTGAATCCCTCCATGCATCTTCTCTACCCTCATTTGACTTCTGAGGGTTTTCCTGTTTAGAAATGTCAGGAACATTACTCTGGGAGGTTTCTTCGCATTCTGTGTGATGAAAGTGAAAGTGATGAAACTGATGGGAAATGACAAAAAAATCACAGGCACTAATATCAACAATGGCAGAAACGTAGAATCACCGGAGACTGACTACTGACAAACACTTGCAAGTGCTCCCGAAAGGTCAGTATTTCCCTGCAGAAAGGGAACATTTGCTCTCTTCTCAGCCCTAGTTGAGATTCTCCCTCCTCCTCCAACTGAAACACATCTGTTTGGCAAAAATGGGGATTGCTCCCTCTATTGCTGTCATGGGCATGAGGGTCAGGAGACAGGGAGACTGAAGGGGAGAACTAGAACTGGGAGAGGGCAACCTGGAGGGGCTGGAGCAGGAGAGCAACAAGGGAAATGAAAACCTCTCAGCCATACATCATTGTGAGGGAACGTATAGCTCATAACAGAGAGCTGGTCTTGTCAGTCTCGGATCATCACTGAGGCTGCAGGATAAGGAACTGAGACACCAGGACACCTCAAGGCTGAACTAAATATGATTTATTCTGACTTCGCAACACACACAGGGATAATCCTGTGGGCACTCATTTGTGACTATTGTTAATCTAATATTATCCAAAGAACACTTAACTGTGCTGGATAAAGGAAGCTCTGGAGCAGCCTAGTCCATGAGGTTCCAGGATCCAGGAGACAGAGCTGTGCAGCCTGTGTTCAGTCAGAGTCTGGAAGCTTCTGAGACCTGAACGATAAAGCAGCTCCCAGAATTATAATACTGTTGCAAAACAGTCAAGCTCCGCCACAAAGCACAACTACTGCAAATAACAACAGTCCCATACATAACAGAGGCCCAGGAAGGAACAGTAAGCAAGGACCCAAGGAACCTAAATTGGGTGAGGAACGAGAGGTCTGGATGCAAGGGGGAGCAAGGAAGCTGGAGAGAGGGGTACAAGGACCTGGAAACAAGGGAAGGGGACAGGAAACCTGGGAACTAAAGGGACACAAGGAATCAGGGCTAGGTAACACAGCTAAGGCCAGAATAGGGGAGAGCACAAGGGACTAGGAACACCCAACTTCCTGTGGCCACCAGTAGCCTTAAGTATTGACTGGTAGTCAATTAGGAAGTTGGGAGGCAGGACTGCAGCAATAGGACACAGATGGGGAAGGGCGTGGCATAGCAAGGAGTGGGAGACATGGGAGGAGACATGGGGAGGAAGGAATTTGGTTGTGATCAGGCCTGAGGGGTAGCACCAGCAGCTGAGGTAGCACTCCCAAACCCTCAGGGCCTGACAATTGCACCCAACACATATACATTGGTTGCAGATTACATTGCCCTACAGCTGTGGTGGGGAACCTATGGGCCAAATCTGGTCCATGGCTAGTCTTTGGCCTCTTTTCAAATCTTGGTTCCAGCCCATGAATCCACTCCCTGGACCCTCAAGCACTGAAAAAGTGCTATTAGGGGAAGAGAGTGGAGATGAGGGCCTACCCTCAAGGATAGGGGGTGGATCCATGGAATAGATGTATGATCTGGACCCCGCTCTTCTAGTCCCCATCCTGAGTACACTAGGGTTGAAATCAGATCCTTGGCCCAGTTCCAATTCCAATGGAACCAGGCATTTCATTCTGTCCAATTGGAACAACA
This sequence comes from Sphenodon punctatus, assembly GCA_003113815.1. Classification (NCBI taxonomy): domain Eukaryota; kingdom Metazoa; phylum Chordata; class Lepidosauria; order Sphenodontia; family Sphenodontidae; genus Sphenodon; species Sphenodon punctatus. Next base: position 287,669 of record QEPC01014514.1, on the reverse strand, counting down.
AAAAATGACCATTTACACATGCACAAATGGCAGTAGCTGTTCTGTGCTTATGCAAAAGGGTTGCGTTGGTATTCTGACTCAAAATTATTTCAGTCGGAATTCCAGTCAGAGTTCTGGTAAGCCGTTCCAATCTCAACCCAGCCCTAGAGCACATCCTGCCCTCAAGTTCTATCCAGCCTCTGGAGCCTGTATTAATTTGCAAAGTGTCCTGCAGGAGGGAAAAGTCCTCCATCCCTGCCCTAAGGATGATAAAACCTCAGTTGTCAGAGCAAGAGCACTGCTTTGTTCTGCTGGTTACATAGAAAATCTGGAAAATCGTGACCACTATATATATAACATACAACTGGTGGGAATTGATGGGGTTGCCCATTCCTTCAGGGAGGCAACCCAAAGAGGGTGGGACCACATCAGAGGGGCTGGGGCAATGGGTCTGCTTCACACACCCCATATGTTGTAGTCACCTCCAGGTGAGGGGCAGGACCAGAGCCTCTGGGTTGCAGATGTGGGAGCCAGTCTTCGAATTAACAGCAGCAGCCACAACCCTCCGCTTCATCAGCACTGGCAATGGTGTGGAGTCTTGCAGACATGCTCCAGGCCCCATACCTCCCTCCCTGCTAGTGGCTCAAGAGTTAGGCCGTTTTTAGACGTGTGTGGTGGCGCCCGTGCTTGTTTACCAAAAGACCCGGCAGCCCGATTTACACGTGATGCCACTGCCGAATACGCGCATGCGCGGGTGATGTGCATCCATTTCTGCCTGTGAACTGACTGGGTCAGCGATTGAGGCCGGTCATATGCGGCCGGAAATGGATGCACATCGCCCGCGCATGCGCATATTCAGCGGCGGCGTCATGTGTAAACTGGACTGCCAGGTCTTTTGGTAAACAAGTGTGGGCGCCGCCATGCACGTCTAAAAACGACCTTAGTGAGTGGGCCCCAGCAGAAACCTAGAGAGCAAAACTTTGCACCGCTGCTACTGCTAGGGGAGAAGATGGTCTCAATTTCCCTGGTCATCCCTGACCTGAAGAAATTGGGGTTTCCTCTGGAGCCCAAAGACTGGGTCTTGAGTCCCCAGGTCAAACCTGTAGACTTGGCAACTCTACCTACAGGCTCAGAAAACCAAAGAGGTTTGACTACTGCTACTGCAAACATTATGCATTATTATTAAATCTCATGAGTGTAGGAGATCTGACACAGGGTTTTTGAATCTATGGGGTTGGCAACCCTTCAGTGTATCACACTAATAAAATTCACAGGATTCACAGGAGTTGCAGGATTATATTTAAGTTTTAAAATAGGTCACACAGGTAGAACATCTGAAAACCACTGAGCTAGTGAATGCAGAATGGCTTCAGATCACTACGGTAGCAGGGCTGCCAACAGTAAATGCCTCAAAACCATGAGTCTGTCACACAAATTGTGAGGTTGGGTAAAAATCATGAGCTCTTTTTTAAAATGTCTCAGTCTTTTTTTCCTTTTTTCCTTTTTTAAGGGCACATTTCTAGACCATATTTAAGTTTTTCTCTGTAAATTTGAAGAGAGGAAATTAATTTATTTTTTTAAAATTGAGAATTACCTGTAGTTATATGCACATTATATATGGTGCAAGGCAGGGGAGAATAAGGGTGAAAATAAATGGACAATAGCCCACAGGAGTTCTGTGTTTGGTCCAGGCAGTGCCCACTGAGGGGGTTTCATCCAGCCAATACATGGGCAGGTGCCATGCTCCACCCACCACCGCCCTCCCTTATGATTCACAGCTGCAGGGAATTCTGGATGCAGGAAACTTCCTGCGCTGTTTACTTCCTGGTTTTGTTTTGTTTTCACCTTTAGGAGCACAATTTTTCAATGCTCCAAAGTGAAACTAAATATCAGAAGCCCCAGGGAGAGCAAGAGCAGCAAGCGTGCTCTTCAACCTCTGGGACTGTTCTTGGTGCTTTGCCCACACAGAGGCTACGCACACCCTAATGGATGGGGGTAGACCCAAGGCCCAAATTAGCTCACACAGTGAGCCCGTGATCATCCAGACTCCATCGTGAGTGAAGGTTCTGTGGAAACCCCATGGCATGTGGGAACACGCATCTCACAGACACCTAATAAAGAAGGAGCAAACACAGGCTGAACACTCGCCTGGTGTGAGCCTATCATCTTATTTATAAACACCCTAAGTCTCTATCTTACTGTCTGCCATGCCTGTATGTTTATATGAACTTCAATAAAATAGCACAATCACTGCTACTGAGAACTTTCTTAGTATAATCTACAGAGGTCCTCCTGAAACTTCTAAATTGACCATAAGAAGGGATTGGGCCCATGCAAATCATCTGGCTGCACCCTATTAGAGCCACTGCATCGTATGGCTCATTTGCCTAGGGAGGGGTAAGGCTACCCAAAGTGGTAGCCTCCACCCATCTTGTGTGGCTACTCCCATAGTCTTTAACTTATGGCTGGACTGAGACTCACAAGCATCTGTTTGAAGCTCTGCCATAAGCTTCCTGTGTTGGCATTGTCAAATCACTCACACTAAAACCTCCCTTACCCAGACCTTCCTCACAGGGAACATGAAGGACATTTGTTCATTGCCAATCAGCTGTTTGGTGCTGTCATTGCAGAGCAGCTGTTTAGTGTTCACCCTCATGTAAAGGTTACTGAGGTGTCCAAATACAAGTCCCCTAAGTTGTCCATATACAGGGGGTTGTATTGTATCACCTCTGTGTCACAGCTCCCCATCTGTACAATAGGGAAAACAATATTTTATTTTTCCTCCTACCTTATATTTGCCTTATCTGTTTTAATTTTAATTTCTCAGTAGCAGGGACTGCCCCTTAATCTATGTTCCTACATACACAGCACCATGGAGCTCCTATCTCACTTGAGACCTCAGGGGACAACCTTTACACAATAAACTAGTGATGAGCTGGAAGGCATTGTTTTTTTATTGTATTTGATGAAAAACTGCATTTTTGTATTTATTTTCTTTCATTTATTTAATAATCTGATCTTTTACAAAACAGAAAATGGAGGGAAAAGCCACAAAAGTTGGCAAAGCAGCTTTTTACTAGTTTGTCTGTAAATGAACTTTAGGTAACACATCTTAAATTATTCTGGTGGGTGTGGGAGTTTGAAAATAGTCTTGAGGTCTGTGTGCTTCCTGCCATAAACAGGACTGTCATGTGTTTCTGAGGGTAGTAGGGATTTCAAAAGTTCAAATGACTTGCTAAAAGAGGAAGTGGAAGCAATAAATGATTCAAGGGGCTAACCTAACCATTATTAAAAATGTACCCTGAACTCTCCAAGTGTTGTAGAGTCAGAGTGTACAAATGTTGACAAGTCAGTCTTTTGTACAGTTCTGCTGTTAGGTGCCTGTTTCTGTTTGTTGGTAGGAGTGACCTTCTTTATACTTCAGAATGAAGTAAATAGGGGGGGGGGGGGAGAGAGAGAGAGAGAGAGCAGGCTTCTTGCCTCTGCCCTTGGCTCTGCTGCAGTGAGGACTGACACATTCTGTGCTTTTTCTGCACATGTGCCTTCAAGGTCCCTACAACCTCCCTTCTCAAGCAGGCAGAGAGATTGAAAGTGCTCTGTTAACTGCCCTCCCCCCACAATACTTGCAGGCAGAAGGGAGGGAGTGCAGTCAGGCTGGGGCAATCGGGATCCCACTGGGTGGGTCCCAAGACGATAGCAAGGAGTAGTCAGTGGGCCTGGATTCAGACTTGAGAGGCTAGGTAGGTAGCCTTCCCGGTGGGGACAGTCATTGTCAGGATCTACCCTCCAGCTGAGCTCCCTCTACAGTGGCCAACCCAGCCTAGATGTCCAGCTGAGCTTTGTAGGCTATCCTTGAACCCTTCCTCAGCTTCTGAGTGCCTCAGCCTGTTCACAACCTCTACAAAGGAAGGACAAGAAATTGTTGCAGACTTGTCAATCTGTCTATTTTTATAGTAGCCTTGTCCCTGCCATGCTTGGATTCTTCTGCTCTGCTTCCCTGCTTTCCCAGTATCTGGTTCCTTGTTCTTTGCCCTTGCTTCATCTGGAACTGAGTACTAGCCACTCCTGATCCCCAGCTCTGACCTCGAAGTGTCCTCTCCTTACCACTGCACTCCACCAGCCTCCATTCACACATGTCTTCCACACTTGTTGATCAGCCCCTGTGCCTACTGTCACCTGGACTCACATGATCTTTGGCTTTAGACCCATTGTGTCCCTGTGTTTGGATTGCTCCCGGGCACAGTTGCTCATATGGACCGATACCTGGTTGTGACTCACTAGCCTGCATTCTTATTTCACTACTCTTAAAAATCCTTCTCTGGCTCAGGGGTGGCTGGTGGTTTTTGATGTTGGAAGGGCACTGAGGCAGTAAGGGCGGGCTGGTAGGCCTAGGGATGGAGCCAGGGGGATGGTAGGCGGAGCCAGGGGGATGGTAGGCCAGTGGCATGGCATAACCCAGCAGCACGGAGTTCCCAGGGTTAACATTGGATGGAAGAAAACACAGTCTACATGCACATCAAGCTTAAAATAAATAATTTATAAACCCAAAACACAGGGACCCATCCTTGTAAAGCACCCCAGTCACAGCCTGAGTCCAATTTTACCATGCACATCCCATTTCCAGCATTTTGAACAACTGAAATCATGTGACTTGCAGGGACATCTCAGGATTTCCAAACCTCCATTTTACCACACACAGCCCCCCCTGCACTAACCCACTAGCCCCTACTTCCCTCCCCGAGAACCCAGGAGTCCTGGCTCCCAGCACCCCTGCACTAACCCACTAGCCCCCACTCCCCTCCCCGAGAACCCAGGAGCCCTGACACCCAACCCCCCTCTGCTCTCTAACCCACTAGCCCCCCACTCCCCTCCCCAAGAACCCAGGAGTCCTGGCTCCCAGCACCCCTGCACTAACCCACTAGCCCCCACTCCCCTCCCAGAGAACCCAGGAGCCCTGGATCCCAGTGCCCCTCTGCTTTAACCCACTAGCCCCCACTTCCCCTCCCAGAGAACCCAGGAGCCCTGGCTCCCAGCCCCCCTCTGCTCTAACCCACTAGCCCCCACTTCCCTCCCCAAGAACCCAGGAGTCCTGGCTCCCAGCACCCCTGCACTAACCCACTAGCCCCCACTCCCCTCCCAGAGAACCCAGGAGCCCTGGCTCCCAGCCCCCCTCTGCTCTAACCCACTAGCCCCCACTTCCCTCCCCAAGAACCCAGGAGTCCTGGCTCCCAGCACCCCTGCACTAACCCACTAGCCCCCACTCCCCTCCCAGAGAACCCATGAGCCTGTCTCTTATACACATCTAGATGTGTATAAGAGACAAGGTTCCACCTCAATTCCCCCTGCCCTCCAGCAGGTCCCCCCTCGCTCCCTCCTCCCCTGTGTGCCCCCCCTGCAATTTACTCACTGTGGGCCGGGTGGTTCTCCGTGTCATTGTCACAATGATCCTCCTCACCTCGGCCTTCCAGTCCCTGGACTTGAAGCAGTGTGTGCGGGAGCAGCAGGAGCCAAGCCTCCTGCTGCTTCCGCACGCGCTGCTTCAGGCACAGCTGGCTTGAGTCCCCTCCCTTCCTCCCAGTCGAGTCAAAGTTGACTCGACACATGGAGGAAGGGACTTGGAAGGGAGGGACTCAGGGAGGGAGGAGGGCGAGGCTGGGAGCTGCATGCGTGGCAGCTCCCAGCCCCCCCATACCCGGGCACCTGTATTGGGCACCCAGGTATGGAGTTCCCCCTGCCCAGCCCTCGCAATGAAATGGTGTCCCCTGCTGGCACTATTTCATTGCGGGGTCCCTTTATTCAGAATGGACGGCGCTTCTAGCTGGCCATTCCACATAAAGGGAGAAAACGCCTCCCTTTTGACCTTGAAGGCTTCCTTAGGAAGTCTTCGGGGGTGGTGGTGTGTGAGTCACTGGTTTGTTTGTGCCTACACACAAACCAGTGACAATGTTCTTAACCAGCTCGAAGAACCTTGTTTGAAGTAGCAACCTTCAGAAGGTTGCTACTTCAAACAAGGTTCTTCAAGCTGGCTTCGTACATGAGCCCAGGCTCAGGCCGGCGCAACTTTTTATTTTTCCCCGGTGGAGGTCAGGTCACACGACTCCTGGGGTCCCAGCAGCTGGGGAGGCATTGCCCCTGACACCCTAGGGGGTGCACCGCCACTGCTCTGGCTACTTGTCTCAACTCCAGCCCTGATCCAGCTGCAAATCAACTCTGGCCTCTAATCCTGCTCCGACCAACTAACAAGATCTCCCACACCTTAATCCTGACAGTCATGCATAGTGTAAGTGTGGCTGTGGTACTACGTATACCCTACCAAATGCTAGTTCCTATGGCTGAAAAGACTGAGCACCTAAAAGCTGATAACAGATTTTTACAACCTCAACTCTTTGCTGATATATGCTCTCTTAACTAAGCATGGACCTATGCATGTGCATTGTGCATAAATGTTTTCTGGACTGGGCCTCAAGACTTCTATTGTTCAATCTGGTAGCACTAGTCTAGTCTGCACCCAACCACCTCAAATATTCCCAGCTCATTCACGATTAAAAATCAAATAATTTTCAAACCGCTCTTTAATTTCTGAATGACAACAGGCACATGATTCACCTTTGGTATACAACACTACTGCTAATAAATCACTATGGTGCCTAAATTTAAGAAGCTTTAATATTAGACTTTATGTGATCGTGGTGGAAACTGACATAAGATGGGGAATTTATAATACTGGATTTGTCTTCTGAAACAGTACTGTACCTTCATAAAGAGTCCAAAGAGCAATTATTATGTGTGTTTGACTGGCACTGTAAAGTCATTAGTTCAATCGTCGTTGACCAATTACTGCTTTTATTATATTTTCTTTTTCTTTTTATGGTCAGAGAATGGAATTTTTCCCACAATCAGTCCTTGAGCACAAAGACAACAACAATTAAAAGAAATATTTTAAATCTGGGTTTTATCTGCGCAAGGGGACACATCCGTCATTATAAAGCTCAGTTTGGCGTGCAGTTGTGTCTCAATAAAATATCTGTCCAATATCAGCTTTCCCTTTTGGTTAAAAAATAAAAATAAAATTCAAATATAGGTTGTTTTATTTAACGCTCTGAAAGGAAAATTCTGTTTTACTGACTTCTTGGAAAATAGTGCAGCTCCTAGTGACCTTACATTTGTTTAAACAGTATGTGTTTACAAAGATGTGTGCGTGATAAGGTTGCATATGACACTGATTACAGGCCAGATAAGAATCATTATTGTGGTCATTAGGGACTTAGTTGGGTGGGAGACAATATTAGCAGCCAAAAGAAATAGAAACATTTAATACTAGGGTTGAAAATGCTTAGTTATGCCAGTAAAAAACAGCCTTGCAAATATGAGCTTTGGGTATGATGAAGTCATAGTTGTCGCTTGAAAATGATACATGATGTGAGTCAAAAAAGGCCCAGCCAAAAGCTCATTGACTTCAATAGTTTACAATCCTTTTCTAATTCCTACAGGTCTCTGGCACAGTTGGAGTGTGCAGCAGTCATCTTCTTCTACTTGTATATAAGCTAGAGCATACACATCCTGTACATTATATAGCTCTGCTTCAGGCCATAATCAGAACAAAGGTGGTGATGAAATCTTGGGCACATAAAATGGCTGTGTCACAGTTGTTCTGTGCTTCCAATGCGAGAAATAATTAAGGAGGAACTCTTCCATTTCCACCAGAATACACGTCTGTGGACAGTAGAAGACTGGTGTTTGAAATGGATGGGTGGACCCTGCCTAACTCCGTATGGTATGTTCAAGAACCATGGGTTGATTTGCAGCCTTCAACTAAAGAGATTGTGATTAGGGAATGTGCGAATGTGGTTTGGATGTTTGGGGTTTGGTCTGAACTCAGCCAGTTCGGATGGCCGAACTGAGCACCTGAACTGAACGCCCAAACCCCTGAACAGTTTGGCCATGTTTGGATGAGTTTGGGCGGTGTTCGGGTGGGAAAAACCTGGCTGGCAGGCCCGGGGGGGGGGGGGG
>QEPC01014514.1:262329-279220 GCA_003113815.1 Sphenodon punctatus | reverse complement strand
TTCCCTCCTCCCTGTATATATTCCATCCCTGATTCCCTTCCCCTGTTTTGGGATTTATTTAGAGTAGCATTAGATTGATTTAGGTTTCATTTCAATTTTGTACCCCTCCCTGTGTTGTTTGTTGTGAGCTGTCTGTGTCTCTCCCCACATCCCTGTGTAGATAGATAGATAGATAGATAGATAGATAGATAGATAGTGTGTTGTGAATCAGTTTTAATATTTTATAGTGTGTTTGTAGGACTAGGCCTTTGTAGATATTAGATAATATTCCATTTAGTTCCATAGGTTTTAGAATAGTTAATAGCACTTAGAGTTAATGTAGTAAATATATATAATATTCAAATTTTGAATACATAAAAAAAAATATAAAATCTTCCTCTGCATAATTTGGAAAGGAAAAATGGAGAAGGGAAGCAGGAGAGACTGGTCTGCTGCCCTTAAGGCAGGCAACGGGTCACGTTGCAAAGGTGACAGGGGTCATGCCAGTGGAGTGGCAGGCATCAGCAGCAGCCCGAGTACATCACCATGCCCCAAACTGCACAGGCCTGATTTTGGGGGACAGACTTCAGAGGCTCCCAGCAGTGGCACTAGGGGTGTGGTTCGGAGGCACCTCCTGCCAGCATCCTCCACTGCCATGCAGGGCACTAGAAGGCCTGTACTCTAGGAGGTTGTGGCTGTCTCTGCTGAGACTGCAGGAGCAGGTGCAGGTGCTTCAGGATTGGATGTTCCTCCAGGGTCACCAATGTCCCTGACCCCCATTATTGATGTGATCCCCAGAAGTCCAGGGCTGGTGGATCCCATCCCGGCTGGTAGAGGTAGGGCCCGATCCCTGGGCAATGGAAGCAGGCACCCCAGCTGGTAGAGGCAGGGCCCGATCCCTGGGAAATGGCAGCAGGGACAGGAGCAGCAGTAGCAGCAGCAGCAGCAGCAACAGCTATAGGGGGCACAGGGAGAGTGGCAGCAGAATGGGAAGTTGCTCAGCCTCAGGGTCCCAGTACTCCACTTCGTGGGACTTATCTCAGATTGGGGACAGTGAGGCAGACACTAGTCCTGTGGAGGAGATGTCTGGTGCTGAGGCAATGGCTGTCCCTCCGAGAGCTGTGTCGCCACCATGTTCTTCTCCTCCCATCAGCGCTGTCAGTGGTGCATCATCCGGTGTGGGCCAGAAGGTAGGAGGGGCAAAAAATCCTCCGTATGGGCACATTTTAAGTTGGTGCGGGTGGATGATCACAGGGAGGTACAGTGCAGTTTGTGCCAGAAGGTGGTGAAGCGTGGCCAGGTGCTCACCAACCTTGGCACTACAGCCATGGCAAGGCAACTCAAGAGATGCCACAGCACAGTCTTGCTAAGCGGGCAGGCAGGGGGAGTTGACACCAGAGGGTTCCTGACTGCAGTGGCCAGTCATCCACCTCCATCAGCGGGCAAGCATTCTGCTCTAACAGCTGCTAGGGGGCAGCAGCAGCAGCAGCAGCAGCAGCATTCCACCATGGAGGAGCTGGGGTGGGGGCAGCTGCCAAGTTCATCGGCAGCTGCAGGACGTGGAGTGCGGCGTGGCTTTCAATTGAAAGTCACATGCATATTGGGGGAAATGCTCGCGCTGGATGGGCAGCCCTTCTCAGTGGTCGGGGACATGGGGTTTAGGCACCTGAATGGCTTCCTGGGCCCCCAGTTTAAGTTGCCCCCATGCACCCCCCTGAGTCGGCAGGCAGTGTCAGGCTTGTATCAGGCTTTAAAGGTGAGGGAGCAGCTGGCAAGGGCTGGGGATGCCACTATCCACTTCACCAGAGATCTGTGGTTGAGTACGAATGCGTAGCATGCCTATCTGGCACGGATGGTGCACTGGTGGCAGGACCCGGAGGCAGCATTTGGGAGTGGCAGGAGGGGTCCCAAAGCAGGGTATAGGTGGGCCCTGCTTCAGGCGGAAGGAATGGATGGCCCACACATGTCTCGGAACATCAAGGCAGCCCTGACCACCATGGCAAGGGACTGGGTCACGCCAGGTGCGCCCTGCACTAAGGGCTGTGTGGTGACGCACAACGCAGCCAACATATTGAGGGCAGTCCATGAGGGGGGCTTCACAAGCATCCCTTGCACCACACACACCCTTCACCTGGTGGTCAGGGATGCTCTGGGCTTGGAGGAGAAGGGAATTGGGGCAGGTACCCTTAGCTCCCTGATTAAGTGGGGGAGGAAGCTGGCCAGTTTCTTTAACCGGAGCATGTAGGGCAGCGACCTCCTCCGGGAAAAGCAGGACGAGCAAGGCTCCCCAGTGCACCAGCTGGTGCAGGATGTGTCCACCCGGTGGAATTCCATGTTCTTGATGCTCGAGCGGCTTCTCGAGCAGAAATCTGCATTGCATCAGGTTCAACTGGTGACGTACAGCGGAGCACCCCCAGGGTACAATGGGGCGGAATGGGAGATCCTGGCTCACACGGTCTTTGTTCTCAAACCATTCCTGGCTGTGACGGAGACCATCAGCTCCTCCATGGCCACTATCATCCAGGTGACCTCTCTTGTCCAGAGTCTCCTCAGGAGGCTGGAGGAAATTCTCCAGGGGTGTGATTGTGGACATTAGGGCAGGAAGCTGGCGGATGAGGAGGTTGCCCTGGTGTGGCAGCTGAAGGCAGGGCTGAAGGCGCAGTTCGATGAGCTCCTGCAGTGGGAGGAATACATTTTGGAAACCATGCTGGACCCCAGAGTCAAGGGCAGTGTGGCATGCCAGACAGCACTCTATGGGCACTGGAAGGGTGACCTGGTGGAGAGGGTCTGTCAGGCAGAGTAGGCTCTTGAGAGTGCACAGCAGCAGCAGAAGGATGCCCCTGGGGATGGTGGGAGTGGGAGCAGCCACTCCTTTCAGCCGGCGGAGTCTATCCCTGCCCCAAGCCCTAGCAGTAGCAGCACCAGCAACAGGCTGAGAAGCAGCAGCACCCCTATTGCCAGCAGCAGCTCGTATAGGGACTGCATGCCCTGTGCCCAGCAGGACAGGCAACATGGCTGAGGGCAGTGGTGGAGGTGGTGCCCAAACAGAGCTACGCGAGGGAGTACGACAGCACCTCAGCAGCAGTGGAGACCTACCTGGAGGAGGAGTCGTGCATTGATCCCACCAGCGATCCCTTGGCCTACTGGGCCATCAAGACCAACGTGTGGCTGGCCCTGTCCAAAGTGGCCAAGGCTCTGTTCCTGCCTACCAACGAGTGTCCCCAGAGAGCGGGTGTTCTCCATGGTGGGGACATTTGCTCGCCGCTAGGGCTGTAGTGGAATGTTGCAGCGGTAGCTATTTCCACCGGAAACAGCATTTCCGCAATTAGTGGTATGGCGTGGCAGAGGCTTTAATTCCACTAGTTTCATTCTGCTACTTCCTCAGTTCCGCTAATTTCATTCTGCTACTTCCACAGTCTTCGCAAAATAGCAGAAACATGACATTTTCGCTACTTCTGCCATTCTGCCAGTGCCACAAAATAGCGGAACAGCAGTTTTCCGACAGTTTTCGCAATTTTTCTGCAATTCCGTAATTTGCAGAATGCCGGCGGAATTAGCGGAATGTCCGCAAAAAAGCCGCAGTGGGGTGCAGGCAATTCCGAAATGGTGGAATGGAATCACTGTGCGGTAACAGCTGCTGCTGCATCAGCCCTACTCACCGCACCACCTGAGACTGGGGGCCAAGTTGGTGGAGCAGTTGCTGTTCATTAAGGTGAACCTTCCACTGCTGGGATTCCCCGAGCTGCCCCTGGACATGGATTGATGGTGCAGTGGCACACGCCATCCCATGCCAGGGGCAGTCTTGGGATGGGGCTCCCCCTCAATCTGGACCTCAGCTGCTGCTGAGGTGCTGTCCCTCCCTCCCAATGCCCGGAGCCCACCCTGCCTCTCTCTCTTTCTGACTAGACGGCCTCGGCCAGCCTAGTCGACTGACCTCATGACGCTGGGTGGCATTGGGAAGCTATAAGCCTGCCAGCCGGCTGCTACCTAGACGATCTCGGCCCACCTATCTGACTGGCTCTCTCGCACGCTGCACAGTCTTTGCCGGCCTATCTGAGTGCCTTACCTAGATCTCAGCCTGCTTTCCCTACTGACTCTCATGCCACTCTGCCTATATGCCCACCCTGGTTGCCAACCTCGAACCCTGCCTCCGCCTGCCTTCCGCTGCTCATGCCACGCTGCCTGTCTGCCTGCCCACCCAGGTTTCCAAGATCAAAGTCTGCCCTCATCTTCCTTTTGCTGCTCATACCACGCTGCCTGTCTGCCTGCCCACCCAGGTTGCCAAGATCAAAACCTGCCTCAGTCTGCCTTCCGCTGCTCATGCCACGCTGCCTGTCTGCCCACCCGCCCAGGTTGCCAAGATCAAAGCCTGCCTCAGTCTGCCTTCTGATGGTCATGCCATGCTGACTGTCTGCCGGCCCACCCAGGTTGCCAAGATCAAAGCCTGCCTCAGTCTGCTTTCCGATGCTTATGCCACACTGACTGTCTGCCCACCCGCCTAGATTGCCAAGATCAAAGCCTGCCTCAGTCTGCCTTCTGCTCATGCCAAAGTGCCCATCTGCCCACCCTGTGGGCAAAGCTGAAGCCCTGCCCCAGCCTGCCTGCCTCTCATGCCAAGGTGCCTGTCTGCCTGCCCTGGCAACTCTGGGTGATGTGCTGCACTGGCCTGGTAATCCCAACGCTGCTGTCTGCTGGTCCATGGGTGCTCTGCCCTGGCAAATCTAAATAGTCCCACGCAATCCTGCTGCTGCCATCTGCTGCTGTATGGGGGCTCTTCCCTGGAAAATCCTACCATCCTGGCTCCATGGGTGCTGGGCACAGGCAAATTCTGCTGCTGCCATCTCTGCTGTTCCACGGGTTCTGTGCCCTGGCAATCCAATGTCTGCTGCTGCTGCTGCTGATGCCGCCTCCGCAGTGCCACAGGCTCTGTGCCCTGGCCATCCAATCTATGCTGCTGCTGCTGATGCCAGTTCGGCTGTGCCACGGGTACTGTGCCCTGGCAGTCCAATACCTGCTGCTGCCAATGCTGCCTCTACTGTACCATGGGTTCTGCATTGCTACCAGGCAATCCAATGTCTCCTGCTGCTGTCAATACTGCCTCTGCTGTGCCATGGGTTCTGTGCCCGAGCAATCCAATATCTGCTGCTGCTGCCGCTGCTGCCTCTGCTGTTCTATAGGTACTGTGCCTGGGCAATACAATGCCTCCCGCTGCTGCCAATGCTGCCTCTGCTGTCTGTGCCATGGGTTCTGTACCACAGTAATCCAATATCTGCTGCTGCTGCCAATGCTACCTCTGCTGTATGTGCCATGGGTTCTGTGCCCCAGCAATCCATTGTCTGCCACTGCTGCCAATGCTGCCTCTGTTGTGTCATGAGTTCTGTGCCCCGGCAATCCAGTGTTTGCAGCTGCTTCCAATGCTGCCTCTGCTGTCTGTGCCATGGATTCTGTGCCCTGGCAATCCAATGTCTGCCGCTGCTGATGTCGCCTCTGCTGTGCCACGGACTCTGTGCCCTGACAATCCAATATCTGCTACTGCTGCTGGTACTTCACATAAACCATTTGCTCCTCACTTTTGTGGATGGGCATAGCTCAGATGAGTGCATCAACAGGCAGTGGCTGGTTGTCCACGAGATTCACCACCGGGCAAGGCTTTCCCAATTTGCAGTATGGCCAAGTAGGGGTGCCAGCCACCAAGCCCTGTCTGGGTCTCTGCCACTGATCCGCCAATGCCTGGTAGCCTGCAACACCTGGCCAAGTAGGGGTGCCGTACTGGCCATACCACATAATGCATAGGTAACATACCGCAGAGCACCCACTCATGGCCACACACAGAGCAGTTGCTGAAAATCAAGAGTGTTTCATGTGAGGGAAGCCGAATAGCTCCACCAATGCCAGCCAGATGGCAACACCCAGCCAAGTAGGGGTGCCAGACACCAAGCCTTGGCTGGGCCTCTACCGCTGTTCCAACTGATGCCAGACAGCCTGCAATGTCCGGCCAAGTAGGGGTGCAAGCCACCAAGCCCTGGCCGGGCCTCTGCCGCTCCTCCACCAATGCCTAGCAGCCTGCAACACCCGGCCAAGAAGGGGTGCCAGCCACTCCAGACCAAGGACCCACCCTCAGGGTTCTGAGGCCTACATTCCAGGCAGGGAGGGCTTTCCATCCAGTTCATCCAGAAACTGCCACTCCTGTCCCAGGACCCACCATCAGGGTTCTGGGGCCATGATTCTGCTCATGGGGAGCCGTTATTCCACTGCATCAAGAAACAGTCAGCCACTCCAACCCCAGGACCCACCATCAGGGTTCTGGGGCCTACATTACACACAGAGAGGGCTGTCATTCCACTTCATCCAGAAGCTGCCACTCCTGACCTAGGACCCACCATCAGGGTTCTGGGGCCGTCATTCCACTCACCAGGAGTCATCATTCCACTGCATCAAGAAACAGCCAGCCACTCCAGCCCCAGGACCCACCCTCAGGGTTCCGGGGCCTACATTCCAGGCAGGGAGGGCTGTCCATCCATTGCATCCAGAAGCTGCCACTCCTGTCCCAGGACTCACCATCAGGATTCTGGGGCTGTCATTCCACTCAAAGGGAGTTGCCATTCTACCACATCAAGAAACAGCCAGCCACTCCAGCCCCAGTACCCACCATCAGGGTTCTGGGGCCTATGCTACAGGCAGGGAAGGCTGTCATTCTGGGTCCTACATTACAGGCAGGGAGGGCTGTCATTCCACTTCATTCAGAATCTGCCACTCCTGTCCCAGGACCCACCTTCAGCCCTGCCTTCAGCTGCCACACCAGGGCAACCACTTCATCTGCCAGCTTCCTGCCCTGAGGGCCACAATCCTGCCCCTGGATAATCTCAACCAGCCTCCTGAGGAGACTCGGACAAGAGAGGTCACCTGGATGATAGTGCCCATGGAGGAGCTGATAGTCTCTGTCACAGCCAGGAATGGTCTGAGAACAAAGACCGTATGAGCCAGGACCTCCCATTCCACCCCATTGTACCCTGGGGGTGCTCCACTGTCCACCACCAGTTGAACCTGATGCAAGGCAGATTTCTGCTCAAGAAGCTGCTTGAGCATAAAGAACATGGAATTCCACCGGGGGGACACATCCTGCACCAGCTGGTGCACTGGGGAGCCTTGCTCAGCCTGCTTTGCCCAGAGGAGGTCACTGCCCTTCACGCTCCGATTAAAGAAACTGGCCAGCTTCCTCCCCCACTTGATCAGGTAACTGCCCCAATCCCCTTCTCCCCCAAGTCCAGAGCATCCTTGACCACCAGGTGAAGGGTGTGTGCAGTGCAAGGGATGCTTGTGAAGCCCCCCTCATGGACTGCCCTCAATATGTTGGCTGTGTTGTGCATCACCACACAAGGGAGCACCTGGTGTGACCCAGTCCTTCACCATGGCAGTCAGGGCTGCCTCGATGATCCGAGAAGTGTGGGGGGCTGTCCATTACTTCTGCCTGAAGCAGGACCCACCTATACCCTGATTCAGGCCCCTCCTGCCACTCCCAAATGCTGCCTCCGGGTCCTGCCACCAGTGCACTGTCACTGTCAGGTAGGCATGCAGCACATTTATGCTCGACCAGAGGTCTATGGTGAAGTGGACGGTGGCACCCCAGCCAGAAGCTCCCTCACCCGCTTCTTTAAAACCTGGTTCAAGGCTGGCACCACCTGTCGACTCAGGGTGCTGTGGGAGGGAATCTTAAACTGGGGGGCCAGGAAGCCAAACAGGCGCTGAAACTCCATGTCCCCGACCACCAAGAAGGGTTTCCCATTCAGCGTAATCATTTCCCCCAACGGTCGTGTGGCTTTCAGTTGAAAGCCACTCTGCCCTCCATGTCCTGCAGCTGCCGATGGACTTGGCAGCTTACCCCACCCCAGCTCCTCCATGGTGCACTGATGCTTCTGGACCGGAACTGGCTGCTGCTGCTGCTGCTGCACCACTTACAGCGCTGATGAGAGGGGCAGAACATGGTGACAACACAGCTCTCAGAGGGGCGTGTGGCTGGCCCTGTCCAAAGTGGCCACGGGTCTGTTCTCCTGCCCACCAACGTGTGTCCCCAGCGAGCGGGTGTTCTCTATGGCAGGGGACATTTCCTTGCTCGCTGCCTGAGATTGGCGGCCAAGTTGGTGGAGCAGTTGTTGTTCCAAAGTGAACCTTCCACTTCTGGAATTCCCTGAGCTGCCCCTGGACATGGACTGATGGTGCAGTGGCACATGCCATCCCACAGCCAGGGGCAGTCTTGGGACGGGGCTCATCCTGATTCTGGGCTGCTGCTGCTGAGGTGCTGTCCCTTCCTCCCAATGCCCAACACCTGCCCTGCCTCTCTCTCTCTCTCACTAGACAGCCTCGGCTGCCCTATCTGACCTCATGATGCCGGGTGGCACTGGGAAACTGTAAGACTGCTAGCCGGCCTCTGGCTAGACGATCTCGGCCCGCCTATCTGAATGTCTCCCTCGCACACTGCACAGTCTTCACCAGCCTATCTGAGTCGTGCCCTGCCAAGGTCCCAGCCTGCCTTCCCTAATGCCTCTCATGCCACGTTGCCTGTCTGCCCACCCTGGTTTTCAACCTCGAACCCTGCCTCAGCCTGCCTTCCACTGCTCATGCCACGCTGCCTGTCTGCTGCTGCTGCCTCTGCTGTACTATGGGTTCTGCTACCGGGCAATACAATGTCTGCTGCTGCTCCACCGATGCCTGGCAGCCTGAAATGCCTGGCCAAGTAGGGGTGCAAGGCCAGCCACCAAGGCCCAAGCCTTCCTGGCCTCTGCTGCTGCTGCTGCCGCTGGGTCTTCGACAGACAGCCATGGCACCATAGGCACCCCCAGGGGCCAAGTGCCGAGCCCGCCTCCCCGGGCAACCCAGTTTGCCAAGGCCCAAGTCTTCCTTGTCTCTGCTGCTGCTGCTGCTGCTGCCGCTGTTTCTCCGACATCCTGCCAAGCCCCCATGGGCACCCCATGGGCAAGCCTCTAGGTGGGACTGAACTTTCTGAACATTTGGGGGGGTCTGAACTCAGTGCGACTGAACCCACAAACCCGAACTAAGTTTTCAGACCGGCCGTTTGAATGTCCGAACATCCGAACTGTGTTCTGTTCACATATCCATAATTGTGATTGTCATATAGATCTCAAATATGAGAGAAATGAGAGACTAAATAGCCAAAATGACACCTTTTAATGGATAGACTGCTGCTGGTGAGAGTTTGAAAGCTTTCAAGTTACACAAAGCTCTTCCTCAGGCTAATCCCCAAGAAAATCAGAGCTGATACTGAGATAAATGCAAACTAGGTTTGACTGAACATACAATAGCAGTGCCTTAAGAAGAACGGGATACTACAGGCAAGTAGGCCTGGGAGTTAGGGAGGTGTGAAAAAGAAGGTAGTTGGCAATTTAAGCAGCTTACATACCACAAAGAGAAAATAATATACTGTCCATTTATTGTCATCTCCTGTAGTGAACCACCAAAGCCCTAACTTTGATTTAGTACCTTGTTTTCACATCAAGTAGAGTTGAAAATTTTTAGTTCCCAGGTTCAGCTTTTGAATTTCTTAAATAATTTTTTTCCCCTTGCTAAAAGGGATCAAGAAATCAGAAATGGAGTGGTCTGATCACTCAGGGTGGAGAGTTCAGCCATGGTTGATTGGGTGGCTCTGTCCATAATCATTTTTATTTTTATTTTTTTTGCAAGATAAGTCACTTTCACCAACATAGATTCCAAAGTGAAGTTCAGTGCATTGAACATGTGTTTTTGTGTCTAAATTCCCCTTCTGCAAGATAAGAATGTTTCCTTAATTCTTAGAAGTGAAATGTGAATAATACATCAATGACTAAGAAGCACTCAGGTACAGTCGTGTCCCAGTCAACCTCAACATTCCGAAGTCACAGCACTCCTTCAAAAGCTTAGAGGCTGACTTTAAAATTGTATCCTGTTGATTTTGCTGGATCGTTCAGCAGCCTTTGATACAGTTGACCCTGGAGTGTTGTTGACACAGTGTCAGGACCCATTGCCAGAAATGGGGGATAGGGGCGAGAGAAAAGGGGATTCCCCGGAGGCTCCCAAAAGAAACATCCCCACCTGTAGAAGCGGGCCTGTCCCCGTGGCAACCAGCAACGCAGCAAGCACAAGCCCCGCTGCGTAAGAGAGAGCCCCTGTCAGGAGGTACAGCCCCGCCCCTGTCGCAACCAACACCACGGGCAGAAGCTTCCCCGTGGCAGCAGGAGAACACACAGATAGGAGACCCCGCCCCCCTCCGACACAGCGCGCGCATAGCAGCGCGGCGTACGTAGTATGGGGTGAGGTTTCCAGACGATTGCCAGCTGAGAGCTTTAAAAGTACCGGCGGGGTAGCCATTCCCCGGCGGTAATCGTGAGAGAAGCTGGCCCCTGGACCTTGTCTTCGGAGAAAGCTAAGTGTGCTTGACCTTGTGATTGTGTATTGACTGATCTCTTGTGATCCTCCCCTCTGTTGCCCTTGCTACCCTCTTGAACTTGTTATTGATTGTTGTAAGCTGTGTGCCCTTCACTACCTGTTGACCCTCCCTCCCCCCATCGTAGAGTTAGACCTTCCTCCACCTGTGTCCCCCTCCCACGGCGTCCAAGCTCCCCCTCCTTGGGAACCCCCTCCCCATCCCCTGACCTCCCGATACTCCCCTTCCCCTTCCTGTTTCCCCTGTTCCCTGTGCTACACTCCGGCCCCCGCTCCCACTCTCCTCGCACTCTGGTCACCCCTTCCTCCACTCGAGCCGCACCGGGGTTTGGGACCCCTTCCCTGCCCTACGGTTTGGGAGTGTCTGCGTGCAAGGCTGACTCCCCTTCTGCCCCCCTCCGCTCTGGTTGGCAACATCTCTCTCCACCCCTGTGATGATAAGTGTTGCCTCGTAGTTCTCGAGGAAAGCCCACCTTATATCCTGAGGGGACTTCCGGGAGCCTACAACACCTCTTGGAGAGAGATCGCTGCCTGTCCCCGGACCCTCGTAAGGGGTCCGCTTCCCCTCTGCTACCTACCCCTTCCTCTCCCTCTCCTACCCCGGGGCCCCCTCCCTTCTCCCCCCTATTACCCTAACACACGGCTGCAGGACCTGGTTGGGAGTTCACGGGACTGCTCTTGGGTGGTTCTGCTTATTCCTGGCTGGGAGAGCCCAGAGAGTGGTGATGGGTGGTGGCTCATCATCCCACCAGGAGCTCCTTTGTGGGGTTCCACAGGACTCCAACATGTCCCCACTCCTGTTCAATGTGTATCAGAGGCCCCTGGGTGAGATCATTTGAAGATTTGGAGTGAAGTGCCATCAGTACACTGATGACAACCAACTCTTTCCCTCCTTTTCATCTAGCCCAGGTCTTCTTGGTGTTTACCTGGTGCCTGGCTGCCATTGGGGACTGGATGTGGGTTAGCTGATTGAAGCTGAATCCAGAAAAGACTAAGGTGATATGGTTGGCCAGTCATGGGGCAGCATAGGGACCCTGTTATTTACGATGTCCAGCCTCCTTTGGTCACTCAGGTTTGCAGCCTTGAGCTGCTCTTGGATCCATTGTTGTGCCTGGATGACCAGGTTGCAGCAGTGACAAGGAGCNAGGGGTCCGCTTCCCCTCCGCTACCTACCCCTTCCTCTCCCTCGCCTACCCCGTGGCCCCCTCCCTTCTCCCCCCTATTACCCTAACAGAATTACCAGCACTACCAAAAAATCCTTTATTATGGAGTCCCAAGACCCCACTCAACAAATCCAGGGGTTAATACATGCCGTGCAGAGCCTAACCATGGAAGTACAAGATCTTAGAAAACAAAACCAGGAGCTTCAAGAACATAACCAGTTCTTACAAGCGGCCTTGGGGGCAGCAGGAGAAACCCGAGACAGCTCCCCTGTCCAAACCCCTCTGATCCCTAGGGCACCCGTTGCTCAGGCCCTGCACGTTTTGGGACCTCGGGAATCTAAGGCGCCCCAGCCGGATAAGTTCTATGGAGATAGACGAGCCTGCCAGGGATTTTTAGCCCTATGCAGACTAGTCTTCCAGACACAACCCCTTACCTATGGCACTGATCAAACCAAGTTGGCCTTTATAGCCGGGTTGCTCGGAGGGGTGGCCCTGGATTGGGTTACGCCTCTGTTGGCCACCAATGACCCCCTCCTACAGGATTACAACGAATTTATAAAGCAATTTAATAAGTCTATTCGACTACCCCCATCGCACTAGAGAGGCCAAACATGCAATTCTTCATATCAAGCAGGGTCAGTCCCCACTGTTGGATTACATCACAAGTTTTTGGTGTTTATCGTTTGACGTAGGCTGGGACGACGCAGCCCTCCGGGCATTGTTTCACCAGGGATTAGCCGAGGAGATCAAGGATCAGTTAGCAGGAGTTGCAACCTCTCCCTCCTCCTTGGACGAACTAATCACCGTGGCTATACACATAGATGACCGCCTGATGGAAAGAAAGCAGGAACACCAGAGGGAACAGGTGAAGGGAGAGGGAGGGGGGTATCGCAACCCCTGAGTTCCCCTGTCTCTTCCAGCTCCAGTGCGGGAAAACCAAGCCGGGGAACCCATGCAGATAGTGGCCGTCCGAGGGCCCTTGACTCCCGCCGAGAAGGAACGACGACGCCTCCTCCATCTATGTTTCTACTGTGGGGCTAGTACCCACTTTTCAAGGGAGTGTCTGCTAAAAGCAGTGAGGGGCCCCCCGCCGCCGGGAAACACCAAGGACCGGGATGGACAGGGGGCCTCCCGGTGACTTCCCTATTCCCCAATGTCTTACCCCGGAGCCCGCAGACTACCTTTCAACAGCTGTTCATACCCCTCCTGGTGCATTTAAGTCCAACAACCTCTCGGGTTGTTAAAATATTAATAAATTCCGGTGCCTCGGGCAATTTTATGGATCTCACCTTTGCTCGAACCTACGGGATTCCCCTCCAAGAGAGACCCCGCATAAAGACTGTTCAAACCATTGATGGTTCCCCGATCTCCTCAGGACCAGTGTGCAAATACACTGCACCGCTGAGATGTGTGATGGGAACACACCAAGAAACAATCCAATTTGACATCATTGCCTCACCCTTATTTTCCTTGGTATTAGGGTTCCCCTGGCTTTGCTGTCATAACCCCGACATAGACTGGGACCACCAAAGACTTCTCTTTAATTCAGAGTATTGTAAAAAACACTGTCTTTGTCCCACCCCGGCGCGGGCGGGGATTATGTCGGCAGCTCCGGTGCCCAAGACGGCCCAACTTCCCCCCATGTATGATGAGTTTAGAGGGGTATTTAGTAAACAAGAAGCAGCTGAGTTACCCCCTCATCAGCCCTACGATTGCCCCATTGAACTCCTCCCAGAAGCAGAACCCCCGTATGGGCGAATTTACAACCTCACCCCAGGGGAAATGGAAACCTTACGACAATATATTAAGAATAACCTACAGAAAGGATTTATTAAACACTCTTCATCACAGACAGGAGCCCCCCTTTTTTTTGTGCCCAAAAAGGAGGGAGACTTACGCCCCTGCATTAATTACCGAGGCCTTAACAGTCTCACGGTGAAAAACCGATACCCCCTTCCCCTTATTTCTGAGCTGTTAGGGAAACTCAAAGGGGCTCGAATCTTTACAAAGTTAGACCTGCGGGGGGCGTACAACTTGGTGCGCATCAAAAAAGGGGACGAATGAAAAACTGCCTTCCGCACACGGTTCGGGCATTTCAAATATTTAGTGATGCCTTATGGATTGGTTAATGCGCCGGCGACCTTCCAACACTTTATAAAGAATATCTTTCGAGACCTATTGAACACCTTCCTTGTAGTGTATTTAGACGACATTTTAATATTTTCACAGAGTCTGCAAGAACATGTTAACCACGTACAACTCGTCCTCCAATGGCTGCAAACACACAAATTATATTGTAAAATAAAAAAGTGTTTATTTCATGCCAATGTTGTGCCCTTCTTAGGGTTTATTGTCTCGGCGCAGGGAATCCAAATGGACCCAAACAAAGTCACGGCGATCCACCGGTGGCCGGCCCCCTCATCAGTCAAAGCCTTACAGCGGTTCTTGGGAAGCACAAATTATTACCGCCAATATATCAATAATTATGCCGGCAAAACAGCACCTTTGACTCAGTTGTTAAAAAAGGGAGCCGCCTATCAGTGGTTGGAATCTCAACAGCAGGCCTTTAAACAGCTGAAACAAGTCTTTTTGACCGCTCCCTTGCTCCAACACCCCGATGTAACCCAACCATTCATCGTTGAGGCTGAAGCGTCCGACAAGGCCATAGGGGCTGTCCTGACCCAGAAGCTGGAAGGGTACCCACAAAGATTACCTTGTGCCTACTACTCGCGACAGCTCACCCCAGCTGAACGGAATTATACCATTCTGGATAAGAAACTTTTGGCCGTAAAGGCAGCTTTCGAGGCTTGGAGGCATTTTCTCGAAGGGGGACCTTACCCCATCCTAGTACTAACAGATCATAAAAACCTAACGTACCTCCAAACCGCACGCATTACCAATGGACGACAAGCCCGATGGGCCTTGTTCTTCGCCCGGTTCTGGTTTAAAATCCAGTACCAGCCTGGACCGGAGAACACGATGGCCGATGCCCTCTCTCAGTGTAAAGAAGTGACAGACACTCCAAAACCACTCCCTGAACCTGTGTTAGCATCCAGGGTATTTGCAGCTACCCTCCCATCCATCCAGGATCTTCAACAGGAAAGTGCCCGCCCGGACCGCCCGGGCGCAGGTGTGCTCCAAGAGGGATTGTATTATCACAGGGGACGGGTAGTGGTACCCCCTCGCTATAAACCTCAGGTGTTGTGGGCCTACCACGACTCCCCCCTGGCAGGACACCCCGGAATCAAGCGTACCCTGGTGCTCATCCGGAGGTTCTTTTGGTGTCCCCGTGTTCCCCAAGAGGTAAAAAAGTATGTTAATGGCTGTTCCACCTGCGCGCGAACCAAGGTTCCACGCCAGCACCCTGTGGGGCTTTTACAGTTAACCCCCATCCCCAAGGCCCCATGGCAACGTATTGCCCTGGACTTTATCGTAGGGCTACTTAGTTCTAAACATTGTACGGCCATCCTCGTGGTTGTGGATTACTTTACGAAAATGGGCCACTTCATACCCTGTTCAGGGCTTCCCACAGCCACGGAAACTGCGGCACTATTAATACAAAAAATTGTTCGTCTCCATGAAACACCCCGAAAAATTACCTCAGATCGGGGACCACAATTCACATCCCAGTTCTGAAAAGCCTTTTGTACTCTCCTAGGGGTGAAAGTCCAAACTACCACAGCATATCACCCCCAAGCGAACGGGCAAGTGGAGCGGGTCAATCAACATATAAAGCACTACCTCCGATGCTTTTGCAACTATCTGCAAGATGACTGGGTCGGACAGCTCCCGTTAGCCGAGTTTACTTACAACAATGGACCCAATGCGTCTCTGGGGAACTCCCCTTTCTACATATCCTATGCCTTTCACCCAGACATTGGCCTTCCAAGATTATCTAACTCCACGGTCCCTGCAGCCGAAGCCCTAGTGCAACAAATCAAACTCTTCCAAAAGAAGGCATACCAATACCTCCAACAAGCACGCCAACAATACAAGGCGACGGCTGATAGGACACAGAAAAAACAAACCACCTTCCACATCGGGGATCTTGTCTGGGTACATCGCAAGAACTACCCTTCACTTCGTCCCTCAGAAAAACTCGACGACGTCTTTATGGGACTGTACCCGATTCGAAAAAAGCTTAACAGTGTCACCTACACCTTGGGACTTCCCCCCATGTCTCGATGCTCAAAAAGACATCGCCCCCCCTTTACCCGACCCAACGATCGTGTCCCCCTCCTCCTATTTTACACCAGGGTACGCCCAAATACGAGGTGCGGGCAATCTTAGACTCTTGTTTCATCGGCTCCTGCCTCCACTATCTGGTGAATTGGAAGCACTATGGTATAGCTGAACGTTCCTGGGAACCTGCGTCCAACCACCACGCCCCCCGACTAGTCCTCGCCTTCCACCGCCGCCACCCTGCCCGCCCGGGCCTCCGTACCCTGGTGGGGGGTGGATGGGGCCCTGGACGGGGGGGTACTGTCAGGACCCATTGCCAGAAACGGGGGATAGGGGCAAGAGAAAAGGGGATTCCCCGGAGGCTCCCAAAAGAAACACCCCCACCTGTAGAAGTGGGCCTGTCCCCGCGGCAACCAGCAACGCAGCAAGCACAAGCCCCGCTGCGTAAGAGAGAGCCCCTGCCAGGAGGTACAGCCCCGCCCCTGTCGCAACCAACGCCACGGGCAGAAGCTTCCCTGCGGCAGCAGAAGAACACACAGATAGGAGACCCCGCCCCCCTCCGACGCAGCACGCGCATAGCAGCGCGGCGTACGTAGTATGGGGTGAGGTTTCCAGACGATTGCCAGCTGAGAGCTTTAAAAGTACCGGCGGGGTAGCCATTCCCCGGCGGTAATCGTGAGAGAAGCTGGCCCCTGGACCTTGTCTTCGGAGAAAGCTAAGTGTGCTTGACCTTGTGATTGTGTATTGACTGATCTCTTGTGATCCTCCCCTCTGTTGCCCTTGCTACCCTCTTGAACTTGTTATTGATTGTTGTAAGCTGTGTGCCCTTCACTACCTGTTGACCCTCCCTCCCCCCATCGTAGAGTTAGACCTTCCTCCACCTGTGTCCCCCTCCCACGGCGTCCAAGCTCCCCCTCCTTGGGAACCCCCTCCCCATCCCCTGACCTCCCGATACTCCCCTTCCCCTTCCTGTTTCCCCTGTTCCCTGTGCTACACTCCGGCCCCCGCTCCCACTCTCCTCGCACTCTGGTCACCCCTTCCTCCACTCGAGCCGCACCGGGGTTTGGGACCCCTTCCCTGCCCTACGGTTTGGGAGTGTCTGCGTGCAAGGCTGACTCCCCTTCTGCCCCCCT
>QEPC01014514.1:232952-260689 GCA_003113815.1 Sphenodon punctatus | reverse complement strand
AGCAATCTAAAAATCCTACTCAACACCTGCTGTTCAGGAACAGTGACTAGCTCAGAAGGTGTTGGGAAGTGGGGAGGCAGATAATTAGTTTCGTTTCTTGCAAGCCTCTCCACCCCTGGTGCCTGGAAGTCTGCTCCTCAGTGACTGACACCTCCCTGTCACGTTTGACCTTCCAGTGAACCTTTTTTTGCCACCCGAACTCACCCGAATGTGATCCGAACTGACCGAACTGTTCGGCCATTTCGCCGTTCGGTGTTCAGTTTGTTCGGTATGTTCGCGTTCGTGTTTGGTCATCCGAACAGGCCGAGTTCGGGCCGAACTCTGAACTGCCGAATTGCGTTCGCCCATCCCTAATGCAGTGCTCACCTTCTGCTGAGCGTGGGTCGCCAGGAGCACATTACACTGATGCTCTGGAGTCTGCATTGGCTGCCAGTAGTGTTCTGGGCAGAATTGAAGGTGCTGGTTTTGACCTTTAAAGCCCTAAATGGCTGTCTGGGCCCCTCTAATCTGTGAGACCACCTCACTCTCCATGCCCTGGCTCTGCCCCTGTGGTCCGCTGGGAACGTCCTTCTTGATGTCCCCCGGTTGGTGTGGGGGGATACAATGGAGAGGACATTCTCGGTGGCAGCACCTAGGCTGTGGAATTCTGTTCTGGTGGAGGCCTGAATGGCCCTGGACCTTGCCTCATTTTGACGACAGTGCAAGACCTGGCTGTTCCACCAGACCTTTGGTGAGGGAGGTGGGTGAAGGGTTGGTGAGGGTGGGAGGGGAGGATGGGATTTTAATTTTCTTATTCTTATGCCTCCCTTTTATGTATTTTATGTATTTTAAAAATTATTTTAACTTTTGTAAGCCGCCTCCAGCTCCCTAGGCAGGAGAGGCAGGGTATAAATAGCAATAAATAAATAAATAAATAAATGGCTTGGGACCCAGGTATCTAAAAGACCACCTCTTTCCTTATATTCTGTCATGACCTCTGAGGTTGGCCGAGGGTGCCCTCTTGTGAGTACCAACTGTCCGTGAGGTTCGTACAATGCATGTGTAGCAGGGGGTCTCCCAGGGCTACATGGGGTGCTGGTGTCTTGCTCTGGGGAATTAGCTCACCCCTCTGCTACTCTGTTTCAGCCCAAGCCTCGGCTGAAAACCCACCTGAGACGGGGGTACCCTCTTCTAGGGCACAACACACAGTCCAGAGGGTATTAGTCCACAGTCCTTTATTAGAACCTGTGTCCAATGTACCTGGGGCTGCCGGCTCAGTCGCCTCCAGCCTGCAGACGCAGGTTAGTCTCTCCAGGCTCAGGAGCAACACAGACCATCAACCCCCGAAGTCCATCCAGCCAGGCCTCTAAGCCCCCAGGCTCTGGCCAAGCCTTCCCCAGGGAGGAAGCTCCCTCTTGGAGACAGCCTCTCCCACCTGCCTGGGTCCCTCTGTTTCTCCAACCTTCAGTACTTTGGAGAGCGTAGAGGAGGAAGGCTTCTTCAGGGAGATGTTGCTCCTCCAGCTCCCTAGCAGAGACTCTCTCCTCTCTGCCTTGTCTCACCTTATATACAGGCAGAGTGGGCATGGCCAGGCTTCCTCTCCATAGCCTTAAAGAGCCAGTAACCCACCCACTCTGTCCCAGGATTTCTCAGCCTGTTTGCCTCTCAGGCTGGTCCCCAGCTATGAGTTTGGCTCTGCCACCCCCTTTGGTGTGCTTGGCTCTCTGGAAGACCTACTTTGTCCCCTTCTTAAAGGGGCAGCAGTCGCACAGGTCTGCTCCCTGCTACAGCGGTCATGCAGAGAGGCATTCTCGGAGGCTGCTCCACAACTATGGAACTCTCTTAACTTGGAGATCCACATAAACCTGAGCCTGCTCACCTTTTGGAAGAGATGTAAGACCTTTTTTTTTGGCCAGGCATTTGGCAGACTAGAATAGAGCTGGGTGTAGGGCTGAAATGGCAAGTCGCTGCAGTAGCCTTTTCTGACTAAAAAAGCTCTTCTGTAATGAGTAGCATGGTATGATAGACGTTCATTCTGCTACTTTCATTCTGCTACTTCTGGCATTCCACTACTTTCATTCCGCTACTTCCACCGACTGTGAAAATAGCAGAGTTTGTTCCAACATTTTGAATCTTCCGCAATTTACATCGGCACTGAGAAGTAGTGGAATGATGGGCATTTTTACACACACCTTAAAGTTCCAGATTTTTCAGTCTTCTGGGTTTACAAGTCCACAAGTAAGTTATGGATGCATTTTTCACACACACACTGCCCTGAGGCAGCCTAAAGTAGCAGCAGCTGTAGACGTGACAGGCTGCGATGGAAACCAAGTGACCACAGCTGCCTGGAGCAAAGCAGTTCACCAGGAGAACTTTTACACACAAATGTTCTGGGAGAAGTTCTACACAGAAGTTCAAAGAGCCAGATATTTAAGATCTGAGTGAGTGATTTAGACACACAAAAAGTTCAGGATGTAACAGCAAACATGCAGGAGAAATGTGTGTGTAAAAACACCCGATGTTTGTTCTGACAGTTTCTGAGATTTTTGACAGTTTCTGAATTAGTGGAATACTGGAGGAATTTTCAGAATGTTGGAGGAATAGCCGTGGAAAGTTATGGGCAATTCAGAAATGTCAGAATGAAATAGCGGAGTGGAAAAAGGTGTTGTCTCTTCAGCCCTAGTTGGGTTTGGGGGTCAGGGAAAGTGTTGGTGGGTGGGATTTAGGTGTTTTAAATGTTTTCATATCATTATATTATTTGTGTATGTTTTATGTTTTTATATTTTTATTTTTTGTGAGCCATCCTAAGGCTTCATAGGAAAGGCGGGGTAGAAATTGACTAAATAAATAAAATAATGAGTTTTTTTAAAAAAATTGTTGCATTTAAAGCAAACAAAGAAAAAAACAACAAAGAAATATTTTGGTTTCTGTGCCTAATGGTCACACTGAAGCCATGGCTTTAATGTTTTTTTGTAAGCTGGGACCTTAGAAAGATGAAATTCTCATGGTCTTTAGCCTTTGAGAAACCACTGGGATTGACAATAAAACCCAGAGCTGGCAACATTCCAAGCACCGTAACATCTCTCTCTAGGTAGAAATCAATATGCAAGCTTATGTGCCAGATCATTGGTGCGTCTTGTGTTCCACTCTTCTACTTGCAGGACACACCATATCCTAGAAGATTTATAGCTGCTTGGGTAGTTGCAAATAGATACATATTTCTCATTTGTTTACATTCCCCCCCCCCCCCATTTGAGTGTCTGGCAAGCTAAAGTAACTCCTTTTTCTTCCTTTCTTCTCAGTGATTTTATTCACTGAAGCAGTTTTACTAAAGCCTTCCCTTGGCTTTATTTTTTTAAATGACTTAATCAAAGGTAATTTGAGTTCACATTTCTGTATCAATGGTGGTATTTAAAGAGGGCTTATCTGATTTCCATCACCAATTACGGGCTTGCATTTCTTGTTTATATCCCTCTCCAGTCTGACAAGGATCTTGTTTGATTTTGATAGGAAGTCAAGTCATCTTATAATGCTGAGAAGACTCCAAAGAACATTTATCAGGGTAAAATTATATCTCAGGAATGAAAAGAAATGAGGGTTGGGGTAGATTAGGGTGGTCCCTGCCACTTCAGTTGAAAAATAAATGCTGAAGTCCTAGAAAGTAAATATTTTCAAGAGGCAACACAGTCAGAGGGAAATTACAGTGTCCAGAAATATTGTCATTAAGGTAGTTTGAAGTCAGAGGTTAATGTAACAGGAGTTGGTCAAGACAGAAAGGTCACAAAAGGTTGACCTAGTAACTACAGAGCTATTTGATGACTTCTAACTATTTTTGGCAAGTCAAAACATCTCTGCCCCTGTTTTGGGGAGCCAAAGGACAAAGGTCAAGACCATTGTAGTATTGGCTGATAGTACAAATTCATGAAATGAGGAAATTTCACCAGAGAGGAACTTGGTCCTATGTTATGAAAAGTCTGTCCTGTTTAACTCAGCTGCTTCATGTGTGGGCATTTTTTCTTTTGATTGCCCTAACAATCCATAGCTTCTAGTGGTGGGTTGGGGAGAACAATACAGTATTAGCCTGGGGTTGGTGCAGCTGGACAAAAAGAGGGCAGTATGTGATTTGTGGTATGGAGCAGTTGTGTAGAAAAGTTCACACTTCTGTTTCCAGAGTCACATCACTGCACAGCTACCAGGATGAACTAGATAATGAGAAGTAAGGTTCAACAGCCTGGGACTGCTCTTAACACCAGTACTCCGTGCTCTGCACTGGCTGCCTATAGCGTACCGAGCCAGATTCAAGGTGTTGCTATTGATTTATAAAGCCCTGCATGGCTTGGGCCCTTCATACCTCAGGGACCACCTCACCCTCCATGCCTCAGAGCAATCCCTTCGGTCCACTGGGGGCGCCTTCTTGGTGGTCCCCTGGATGAGATGGGGGGTTACAATGGAGAGGGTGTTCTCAGTGGCTGGGCCGTGACTTTGGAACTCCCTCCTGGAGGAAGCCCGCCTGGCCCCAGGTTTGCTGGTGTTTCGTCAAGCCTGCAAGACCTGGCTGTTTGCCCAGGCCTTCGGAGGGGAGGGTTGGGTAGTTGGGATATGGGGGAGTGCGGGGGGTGGGTTGGATGGAATCGTTTTAATTTATTTGATGACGGTTTTAAATATTGTTTTTATGAATTTTATTATTATTGTATTATTGTAAGCTGCCCTGAGATGCCGTAGGCATGAGGGGGCGACTAAAAATGCTTTAAAATAAATAAATAAATACAATTGTAGAGGTGTGCACCAGGGACCCATGTTGTCATTTGTTTTTGTTTTTTGTTTTCGTTACTAACAAAATTTCATTTTTCATTATCCGTGTCGTTATTGGTACCGGTATCGGTATTGCGTGACAATGAACATTTTGTTTTCAGTTTTGTTTCTGTTTTCATCAGCCACCTGCCCCTGACTTCTCTGAACTCCTTCCTCCCTTTCTCATTATGATGTAGTAGTGCACAGTATGTAATATGTACGTGCAGAATCTAACCTAAACCTAATAACCTATAGTATGTATGCAATATATTCTTATCTAAGTATCTATATCAATAAACTTCTATATGATGTGTATTATTCCTATTCCTATCCTATAATCCTAATATATTAATAAAACAGCCTAGTATCTATATAATATTTAATCTGTCTATCTATCTACAACTTATATCTCTATATAATATGGACAGGGGGAGACAGACAGGGGAAGGTAAAAGGAAAAAACTATAAGTTATATCTAATCTATATTATCCATATATATATATATATAAGCTATGTATATCTAATCTATATGTATATCCATATATATGTACAGGGAGAGACAGACAGGGGAAGGGAAAAGATAGAATGTATAAAGGATATAAGTAAAGGTATGGTATATAATGTATAACACTGAGGGCTGGGGAATATTTTTAGTGCAAACACCAGAGTTCTATAAACACAACCTGACACAGCAAGAGCTAACACAGAACAAGAGTCAAACAGTCTGGACCTGACAATATAAAGTGTTGTAGTGTGCCAGTGCCTTCTCCAGAACCCCCATGATTGGTTCTGGGAGGAAGGAGGCATTGAGTAATCACAAGGTGCCATGCAACTGTCTGGGATCTGCTTGCACTGCTGAATGACCAGCGATTACATCAATCAGGTCCTTGCTGTCACCCCTCCCATCACAGTACCAGTTCAAGAGGTTAACACTGCTCCCTCCTCCCCTTTCCACATTTTCCCTCAAAAAATAACTGCCACTGTGCCACGCAATAACAAAGTGAATAACAAAAAATGAAAGTTGTTATTGATTTAGTTAATATTGTTTTCATTTTCGTTATAGTAATAATGAAAATGAAAAATGAAAATTTCATTTTTGTTATTGAAATAACGAAAACAAAGTGTACACCCCTATTAAATTGGACTTTGGGTGAAAATAAGGTGATGGGTCTTACTCTGTATGGCTATAGCAAAGTCATTGGGGGGTAATCAACATCCACATGGGTTTTGAGAATTCTGCATAGCCCAATTAAGACAATGCTTCTCCACCCTGTTCCATGTCTTCTCCAAATAAATTTAATCAATGGAGTTTTCTGTTCAGTCAGCCCATTGCACAGAAAAGAGCTTTTCGATCTTCCTCATAGGGTGTCTTTAAATTGATACCCGCTCTGCTCCTGGTCTGCCCCACCCCCACCATCCATAAAGGCAGGCCACCCTGGGATGGGTATTTAATTAATGGGTATTTAATTAAAAGATTTGATATCCCATTCCTCCTGCCAAAGGCAGCTCAGGGTGACTTACAATATATAAAAGTATAAAAACACACGTAAAAATACACAAACAGCAATATAAAACATCTAAAATAGGGGGAAGTGGGGGGAAAAGGGGGAAACATCCCCCTATGGGAAAAGAGGAGGGAGGAAAAAAATACCCCACCCTTACCACCCCCCATAAAAATAAAACCCCACCGTCACGCATCTCCCTTGCCAAAGGCCTGGTGGAACAGCCAGGTCTTGCATTGATGTCAAACAGAGGACAGGTCCGGGGCCACACGGGCCTCTGCCGGGAGGGAGTTCCACAGCCTTGGCATAGCCACCGAGAATGCTCTCTCCATAGTTGCCCCCCGGGATACCTGGGGGACTTCGAGACGGATGCTCCCAGTCGACCGCAGGGGCCAATTGAGGGCACAGGGAGTGAGGTGATCTCACAGATATATGGGGCTCAAGCTGTATAGAGCTTTATAGGTAAGAACCAGCACCTTGAATGGGGCTGGGAAGACTATAGGCAGCCAGTGCAGAGAACAGCAGAGAGCACCAGCTGCAGTCTCGGAACTGTCACCATGGGCAGCCCCACATAGAGCACATTACAATAGTCCAGTCTTGAGGTGATGAAAGCATGGATGATAGTGGCCGGGTCAGAGTCTGAGATGTATGGCCAAAGCCGTCGCAACAGGTGTAGTTGGCAGAATCCACAGCTCCAACCTAGCCATCTAGACAAAGCTGTGCATCAAGGAGCACTTCCAGACTCTGAACTTGGGGAACCAGCGGGGGATGAACCCCGTTAATGATGGGGGATGCCACATCCACTGCCTTCCCCACTAGCATCACTGCCATCTTGTCGGGATTCAACTTCAGTCAACTCTCCTTCATTCAGTTCCCCTCAGCTGCCAGACATCGTGTAAGTACTGAGACTGCAGGGTTTGGGTCAGATGAAAAAGAGAGACAGAGTTGAGTGTCATCAGCATATTGATGACAACGACCTCCAGAGCTCCTCATGACCTTGCCCAGCAGCTGCATATACACGGTGAACAGGAGAGGAGACAGAATGGAACTCTGCAGAACTCCACACAAGAGGTCCCGGGGAGATGAAAAATGGTCTCCGAGCACCACTCACTGAGTTCTTCCAGCCAGGAATGAGCAGAACCATTTAAGAACAGTCTTGCCCACCCCAGCATGGTCCCGTAGGTGAGTCACCCACATCTCATGGTCAACGGTATCAAAAGCAGCTGACAGATCTAATAGAATCAACAGGGTTGAACGGCCCTGATCTAATTCAGGGCGAAGGTTGTAGACCAAAGCCACAAGTGCAGTCTTAGTGCCATAGCTCAGATGAAAGTCGGACTGCGAGAGATCTAGAAAACTGAATTAGTCCAGGTGCGCCTGCAACTGCTGAGCCACTACCCATTCAATAACCTTGTCTAAAAAGGGAAAGTTGGAGACAGGCTGATAACTGGCAAGGGAGTCAACGTCCAGATATGGCTTTTTGAGCAGGGGCCAGACCACTGCCTCTTTAAGGCAGTTCAGCACCCTGCCCTCCCAAAGGGAGGTATTAACCACCTGCACCAGCAACAGTCCCAATGTCTCCCGACTGGCCTTAACCAGCCAGGATGGGCATGGGTCCAGTTCACAAGAGGTGGCTTTGACCATCCCAAGAATGTCCTCTGCATAGCAGCTGCCTGGCAATTGCCATAGAGCTGCAGATGGCATCTTAGAGCAGCTACTGATCCACCTGCCTGCAGCTCTATGGTGCGGGGAAGGGGGAACGTGCAGGAAGATTGCAGTCTGTGGAGGCAGAAGGCTCCATTTTAACCTGCTACCGCAGCATACCTGGGGGATAACCACCCCCGGGTCCATCTAAAAACACCAGTAGTGTGGACCACATCTGATAAAATTAGGGTAGCCAGCTCAAAACCTTCAAAGATAAGGAAATGAAATAAGGAATGCCCATTACGTTCTATGGAGCTGTGAGGAGCTGAAATAAGGCTCGTTCTCTTGAAACAAGAGACATCTGGCATCTCTAAAACAGAAAAAATGTCTTATGTACCACCTGCACCCACATTAACGATCCTTCTCATGACCACATTATGTCCATGTGGCAATTCCATAGAATAATGATAGGAAAGTATTTAGTTATTTTCAACATTACCACCAACAACATCAGGCCCTAGGGGAACTTTCATTCTTCTTTTCCTTTTCCTATGTAGCAACAACCACCACTAGAGGCAATTAAGTTGGCTCCACCTCTCCACCTGCACCCCCCGGCCCAGTCTGAGGAAAAACTTGACTGAGGGAAGCAAGGTCGTACACTTGGCTCAATGGCATTTCTGTCTGTCTGAAACTTGATAACTTTTGAGCATTGCTTCCAATCAATTCCAAAATTTCCAGGAATGTGGTAAGCCTCATTGTGCAGAATCCTGTTGATTTGGAGGGAATCTCAAAATCCCAAAATGACATTTCTGGGTAATCAGGTTTTTGAATAATAATGCAGGACAGGGAAAAGAGAACTGCTATGCAGACAGCATCAAGGTATCATATAGACATTTAGTGGAACTAGAGTGATTTTTCACAGTATCCCAGAGAGGGTGAAACTCTTGTGATGCCACATACTTAAGTACTGGAATGTGTGTGCACATACAATTTCTCAAAAGAAGGCCTTTTGACCTTTTCCCCAAGAAATTTACCCATGACCCCTTCAGGGCTAAAGGCTGGTGCTGTTGTTCCTGTCAAACAAGCAAGGGTGAACTCCCTGACTATCTATAGCACAGTCCCCACGCCCAGCCAAAGAGATACTGTGGTGGAGGCTTCCCACCACAAGAGCCCTTTCTTTACTTGGAGGGCAGTTTCAGTAGGAGATGGAACAGTCACCACAGTAACGATGCTTCATCGTGTCCCCAGCTATTTTGTTGAGGTGTTTTGGTATGAAGGTGGAGCTTCAGAAACGGGAGGAGCTTTAGATGAGTAAATCTTAATGTAGGATCCTGTTAGAGTGCCTCATTCTGGGTCTGACCCACATGGGGTTAATTGAAGACAGCTGCCACAGCTGAGGCTAATTAGAGTGTGGCTGGGCGGTTGAACCTTTGCTGACCCAGAACAGGGGATGACACATGAGGAAAGTCTGACACACCTTGCTTGGCTGGACTGAGAACAACCAGAGAACATTTCAGGGGCCAAGGTCTGGGGCATGGAGAGTAAGTGCAGGATGAGGTCCAGGGAGACATGGAGGAGAATTCGTGCTGGACTGGGTCCAGAAGGCAGTGCAGAATCAGAATTCCAGGATTCCAAATTGGGCAGTGAGTGAGGTAGGGGTGGGACATCAGGCAAAATACCGGTTACCGGTTTTACCGGTTACCGGTTTACAAAAACCCAGATTACCGGATTAAAACCGGATTACCGGTGCCGGATTTATTGCATTGATTTCAATGGGGAACTGTCCCCATTGAAATCAATGAGGAAAAAAATACCTACCCCCTCCCCCTCCCAGGCTGTGCGGGTGGAAGGGGTGGCACCCCCCAACCACCCTGCCCAACCTGGATTTTTTTTTTTAATTTTTTTTTACACTAAGTCCCTACTAGTGCGGGCTCCAGGCTGCCACCGGGGACCTGGAGCCCGCACCAGCAGGTACTAGGGTGATGCCTGGGGTGGGGGTGGTTTAACACCCCTCCACCCCAGGGATCACCCTACCTCCCCACCCAGGGATCGCCTACCTTTGGCACTCCAGGTGGCGGCAGCGGTGGCAGCGGTGGTTGGACGGCTTCAGCGCTGGCTGTGACTGCCAGCTTCAGCGCTTTCTAGGCCTTCCGGGGAACTTCCAGGTTTCCCCAGAAGGCCTAGAAAGCGCTGAAGTCGACAGCCACAGTCAGCACTGAAGCGGCCGGACCGCCACCACCGCCGCCGCCCGGAGCGCCAAAGGTAGGCAATCCCTGGGTGGGGAAGTAGGGTGATCCCTGGGGTGGGGTGTGTGTTAAACCACCCCCACCCCAGGGATCACCCTAGTACCACAGTACCTACCTTCTGGTGCGGGCTCTGGGTCGCTGGCAGCGGCCTGGACCCCGCACTAGCAGGGACTTCGGAGAAAATTTTTTTTTTAAAAAAAAATCCAGGCTGGGCAGGGTGGGGGGGGGTGTCCCTCCTTCCACCCGCACAGCCTGGACTGGGGAGGGAAAGTGGTTGGGGGGGTTTTTTGTTTCTTTTTTTACATTGTGGCCATTCATTTCAATGGCCGCAATGTAAAAAGATCCGGTACCGGTAACCCCCAAATACCGGAGTAATCCAATACTGCCGGTACACCAAAATACCGGCAGTATCAGATACCTGATGATCCGAATTTCCCATCCCTAGTGAGCAGCACACAGACCAAGGGGAAGCAGGCAGGGACAAGGCAGGACTGGATGAATGAAATGAGGCAGGACAGAATGGATGAGACAGGATTCATGCAGGGAAGAGCGGGTTCTCTGGGCAGTCATGTAAGGGGTGCACCCTGCAGATGCCAGGCCTCCATCAAAGCAGATGCCAAGACGCACTCCGCAGACAGAAGGACAAACTCACAGGCAGGTTCAGAAGGACCGGGTTCCAGGGCAGAGATCTGAAGGACTGGTGTCTAGGCAGTCCCAGAGCACACAGTGTCCAAGGGGGTGCAGAGCCAGTCCAAAGGTACATGGAAACAAAATGTCAGACTGGGAACCAGAAAGTTAAGATAGGAACCGACTGATGATCCACCCAGTTTCCTTTGGTTGCTGGCTGGCCTTGTATAGGCCAGCACCCAACCAAGCAGTTGGGAACATGGAGAGAGGCTAAGGAGAGGTGTGGCTTGACCAGCATGGAGGAAGGCCATCAGTACTGGCCCTGGACCCTAGGCAGAGTGCCTTAGTGGTGTTGCAGTCCAGCAAACCAGACATTCTTATAAGGCCTTGGTTAGGAGCAAAAACCAAGCCTATATTAGCTGGATCTGGGCTAAATTACAAGTGGCAGCCCTTTTGAGAGACTTTAGGTCTTTTGGGGCCCTAGTGAATAAGGTATCATCTCCCACCACTAATAGTCAGTCTATATTGATAAAGGAGAGGGTCTGGGTATCCTTTTTTGAATCCCTCTTTGGGCTTCAGCAGGGTGAGGATGAAGATGCACCACTTAATTTTGCCAGATTATTGCAATCATCAGGGGCAGGTTCCTTTAACCTGCAGATAGAACCATTTCAGGTTGAGGACATAATAAGGTCCTTTAAATGTAATAAGGCTCCTGGTGTTGACTTTATAGTTACATAGGTTTTACAGACCTGTCCGGGTTGGTGGTCACCTCTGTTGGCCAAGTATTTCACTCAGATAAACAAATCTATGAAGGTACCTGCTGATTGGGGTATTTCAATCATAGCCCCAATATTTAAGAAAGGAGATCCTAGGGATCCTAGCTGCTACCACCCTATCAGCCTTCTCCCCATTATAGGGAAATTGTATGCTAAATTGCTCCTTAGTTATCTTGATACATGGCTCAAAGACAGAATTTAATCCCACAGGAGCAATTTGCTTTTTGAAAGAACTTTTCCACTATGGATAACTGCTTTATCATTACGCACATCATTACCAAGTATGTTAAAATTAGGGCAGGGTCACTTTTTCTTGCTTTCATAGATTTTCGCAAAGCTTTTGACTCCAAGGCTAAAGTTATGGCGCAAATTACATCAATTGGGTATTGATGATCATCTATTAGCTCTTCTCATTTATTTGCACACTGACAATTTTGCCAAGATAAAATTGAGCAAGGAAGGGCTTCTGTCCAGCCCTATACGAATCCAGAGAGGTGTAAGACAGGGCTGTGTCTTAGCCCCTTTGCTCTTTAACCTCTATTTAAGTGACTTTATCAGAGAACTTACATCCTCAGCCTGCCATCCACCAAAGATTAAAGACAGACTCTGATATCCTTGATGTATGCGGACGACATTGTTCTTTTCTCTCAGACGAAGAAGGGATTGTGTAATCTATTTGAAAGTTTACTGGTTTACTGTACAATGAATGAATTAGAGATCAATCTGCAAAAATCCCAGATAATGGTTCTGGGAAGGAAAAGGGCTAACAGATATAGATGGGTTGTGAACGGGAGAGAGTTTCTCCAGGTAAACTCTTATATTTACCTAGGCATTGCCCTGTCCAACAATGGGTCATGGAGTTGACATAAAACCTTAATTGCATCAAAAGCCAGGGTGGTTTCTAAAGGAATCTAACAATTAGTTGCACGATCTATGGGGATAAATACTTCAACCATACTGCGTGTGTATAGGGCAAAAGTCCAATCTTTACTGACTTATGGTACAGAAATTATTCCAGTGGTAGATCTTCAACCTCTTGAGGTTGTTCAAAATATTTTTTTGAGGAAGTTGTTGAGGGTTCCTCAGAGTGGCCCAGCAGCAGTGATTAGGGCAGAGACAGGTGTTAGCCATTACCTGCTTGAGTAACCAGTTAGCTCTTAACTATTGGATAAAACTAATTAACCAGAATGATTCTTCTCTTCCTTCTCTCTGTTTGAGAGAAAAGCTAGAGTATACCGAAGGATTGTCTTATCCATGGCTGATCCACATCAAAACTTGTCTGGCAAATGTGGGGTTGTCCTTTTCCTGTTTTGGGGTGAAGGATATAAAGGTGCAAAAAACTCTTATGAAATTGAGACTGAGTGACATTTCCAGGCAAAATGATTTGGCTGTACTACCTTTATGGAAGGTTGCCCCTTGGTTTAGTCACTTTAAAAAGCAACATAAAAAGGAGATGTACTTGGACAGTCTGAATGAACCTGAATTACGCAGGGCTTTCACTCTGTTGCGTTTTCAACTGTTTCCCTCGGCCATCACAGAGGGAAGGCTCAATAATATGCCATACGAAAAGCGAACCTGTCTTTGTGCTAATCTGGAGGTGGAGGATTTGACACACTCTCTTTTTAGTTGTTCGTTGTATGAAAATTTAAGACAATCCTGGTTGTTACCGCTACTGAATGAGAAAGGTTATTTTTCAGCTGATCGTAAAATAGCTATGATAATGTCAGCGTGTGATGAAAAGACTATTAAAGCAACCACTTCTTTTGCCTTACTAGCTGGCAGGATACGAGAGGAAGCAAAACAAAAGTTATATTAGATGCTGACTTTAGTTATCGTTCCTTGAGTTGCTTTGGCAAGAAAGGCGGGGTATAAATTAAAGTTGAAATGAAAATGAAATGAAATAATGTTTGTGTGCTTTTGTATAGTGTTTCTGTGCATTTGGAACAACCGTCAGTACTCTTGTTGATTTTCTGACTGTTTTATAATTTTCTGATTGTGTATGTACCATTCTTAATGTTTATTTATTTATTTTATTGACCATGGTGAAAGCTAGTGTCACAATAAATTTCAATTTCAATGTAGTGGTGCTGCAGAGCCTGACTGCACGCAGGGCCCCAGAGGTACTGGTTCAAGTGGGACTCCTCACAGAGCTGACCTGCAGGTCTGCTTGGGCTCTGGATTTGGGTGCGTACATTTCTTTTGTTGTTTACTGTGCAAAATTTGTTTTTTAAATAGGCCCTGAATTAAGGGACCCCCTGTAGGAAAATTGTCTCATGCTGTACTGTGCCTTTGGAAAGCTGGAGAAAAGAACCCCCCAGCTTACACCACCAATTACTTGGTTCTAGAAGAGCAGAATTATAGCTTGCTTGCTTGTCTGTGTCAGGGGTGGCAACATCTGGCCTGTGACAATTCTGTATTTAGCACAACCCTTTTCATTTTCTGGATCTCTCCCATGGATCCAACACTTACCTCAAGCACTGAAATAGTGAGCATAAGGGGAAGGGAGACGAGATGAGAGCCAGTATCCATGGCTTAGATCAGGGATGGGGAGCCTCAGGCCCCAGGGGCCAAATGTGGACTGTGGTTAGCTTTTATTGGTCCTTTTCCAACTCCTAGATCTGACCCCTGGATCCAGTTCTTACTACCAAGCACTGAAAGACTGAGCTCAGGGGAGGGGAGCAGAGATGCGGGCAGGCACAAGCAGTAAAAAAAACTACTCGCGGGTTTGCCAATATTAGTCAGTAGTTTCGGAGGGAGGGGGCCAGAGGAATCCTGGGTGAGTGGGAAGGGAACGGGTCAGGGAAGAAGGGGTGGGAGCCTAGCAGGGGCCGAGGGGGTAGAGTTCTCACCCTCCAGAGGGGCTCCGATGATCCATGGCTTCCTCCAGACTGGGTAAGTTTAAACAAAAAAAGCATCTGGGCAAGCTCAGAAGGGCTGAATGGTTTCCCCCGGAAAACGCTGAGGATCAAGGTACTCAACTCCTGTTCCTGCTTCCCTGGCCCCTGCTGGCCAGGGGAGAATAGGCCAATGGGGGCCCATAAAGGGGGGCAGGGGCCTAGTGGGGGCTCAGAGATGGGGGCCTAGCAGGGGCTGAGGGGTAGAGTACTCACTCTCTGGAGGGGCTTCATTGACGCATGGCTTCCTCGGGATTGAGTAAGTTTAAAAAACAAACAAACCTGGGCATGCTCAGAAGGGGTCATTTGGCCCTTCTGAGTATGCCCCATTTTTTATTTTTTCAAAAAAACCTTACTTGTCCGGAGAAAGCTACGTGTGACCTGAGCCCCTCAAGAGGGTGAGTACTCTTACCCCTCAGTCCTCGCTAGGGCCCCGTTCCCTCTTTCTGGGCCCCCACTGGCTTAGTCTCTCCCTGGCCAGCAGGGGCCAGGAAAGGAGAGCAGGGGTCAAGTACCTTGATGCTAGGCATTTTCCAGGGAAAACCGAGGACCAAATTTCAGCACTAAAAAAAATCCATGGCACAGATCCATGATCTGGATTCTGGACCCTCTTCTTCCTGAGCACACCCTGTAAGCATCTCTGCCCCAACTTCTGTGTGGCCCACAGAACTAGTACTAATTTTCAAAGCAGTTCTCAGGAGGGAAAAGGTTCACCACACCTGGCCAAACCTCTGATCTGGAGCCCCACAATTTCCCCCCCATCCTCAGTACACCCAACTTTTATCCAACCTGTGGAGCATGTAGTAATTTCAAAATGGCCCATGGAACAGAAAGAGTTCCTCACTGCTGTTGTACATAAACAAAGAAATGTGGAACTGTAAGCGCATCTCATTCCTCACTTTGTTGGGCTCCTTGGTGGTTTGCCCCTTTGGTTAATGGCAGGCTAGGAGGCAGAGGTTTGGCCGAATACTTAGTCTCTTTTTATTCACTTTAACAGGGTATAACAGTCCTTCAGAAGCCCTTTACACACCCATACGATAATCCATCAGCATGCACACTCACTCTCCTCCTCTGGTTGCACCTGAACCCTTCACTGACCCTGGGAATCTGAGGCTGTTTAGGCTCCTAAGTTGTCCGCTTCTCCCTCAATGTTTCAGCACTCTGGAGAGCGTAGATTTCCGGAGGTTCTGGGAGGTATATTCTGTTTGATTCCTCAGCTACAGATTGCATGAGTCTTGGGCCCTCCGGCTTATATGTCCCCTAAAGGGGCGGGGCTTCTGTGGCAAAGCAGGGCTCCCTTAAAGGGAACCTACCCTGCTTCATCACACCAGCCCCACTCAGACCAGTGCTGTCCCAGCAGGCTCAACATTCTAAACTAGACACACATGTGCGCTTCCCCATCCCCCCCAAACTGTCATCCCATAACATAGATTGTGTGCCCCACACTTTCTGCACCTGTACAGCACATGTACATTGGTCATGAGCAACACTCCCCTGTCTACAACTGCTGCAGCACAGGCCTTTCCATTCATTTCCTGCCCTTCCTAAAGGATTTCCTGCCCTTCCTAAAGGATGGGTGCCCTTCCCTTCCTGGGTACATAACCTCAATGTGTACCTCTCCCCTGCTCCCCGTTGATATGCCTGCACCCAGATCTTCCAGTCA
The DNA here is from genome assembly GCA_003113815.1 of Sphenodon punctatus. NCBI lineage: Eukaryota > Metazoa > Chordata > Lepidosauria > Sphenodontia > Sphenodontidae > Sphenodon > Sphenodon punctatus. The sequence continues at coordinate 244,567 of QEPC01014514.1, read as the reverse complement.
CAAGAAGAAATTGACATTGGTATGCAGCAACCCAGTCTGGTTCTCAGTCCTGAAGGCATAGAACTGGAGGCTCAGATACCAGTGAATGGGGCATTGTCGGGCATATATCGGGCATTGTCTAACCATTCTATGCCCTCGTATATCCTAGGCATTGGGTAGGCATCAAATGTGGATAGAGCATTTATCTTATGGAAATCTATAGAGAAACAGATAGACGCATCTGGCTTTGGGACAAGGACTATGGAACTATGCCATGTGCTATGGAATTCCAATTTTATCATCAGATCTATTTCCTGTTTTATTGCAGCCTGCAGCCTTATGGGAAGGGGGGTGGGTTCCCTCCTTTACCAATTTACTGGGTATTTATTTATTTATTTATTTATTTACATTTATACCCTGCCTTTCCCCAAAGACTTAGGGTGGCTTACAAAAGACATAAAATACAATTTTAAAACATTTAAAATACAATCCTTCCCCCAAAACCCAACCCACTCCAACTCTCCAACAACCTCCCACCTAATCCCTATCCTTGCCCACCAAATGCTTTTTAAAAAAGAAATGTTTCACACTGCTTCCAAAACAATGCTCAGGCCCGGACTCAGATGGACCTCCAGGGAGGAGGAGTTCCACAACATCATCTCTGTATGGTGGAAGATCAGCCCTGTTTGCCCCGGGACTTCAGAGAACATTGAGAAGCTTCTCACCAGCCTCTCGGCTTGCATCCGCTGTTGCCACAACAGATGTTCCACCTTGGGCACCCCCTGTGCTCTCCCAGCCCCCGAGGACCTAGTTCTGGGTTGTTGTACAGTGTGATCAGGAGGCCATGCAGGGCCAGTCAGGGTGTTAGCTAGTTGACATGACAGATCTGTCATGACTTTCACTGGTCTGGCTGGTGGATCTTATAGTTCATCATGTCAAGCCACTTGGTAACTTCTTAGGGGCCCTGCCATCGAGCTAAGTACTTTGACTCACTAGAAGGTAACAGGACAAGGACCCCGTCTCATTGATGGAACTCCCATAGTCGTACCCTTTGGTTATGACTTCTTAGGTGACCTGAATGTTCTGCCTCACATACCTCCCTAGGGCTTTGAGGTGTTCCTGCAACTGGAGGGTGTATCGGCTTGCTCCTCCCAACCCTCTTTTAATAATCCCAACAAATCCCTTGGCTGACAGCCATACAGTAATCCAAAAGGTGAAAAACCTGTAAAGGATTGGGGTGATTCATGTGTCACAAACAGGAGGGGCAGGAGAAGCAATTCCCACTGTCAGTAGTCTCTGCCAACCAGAAGTGTCTGATCATCACAGTTTGGCTGAAGAGATCTACCAGCTTGTCCATCTGAGGATGGTAGACTAGATAGAGATCCGTAATTGTTTTATGCACAGCAGGACACATACTTTCATTACTTTTGACATAAAATTGGTGCCCTGATCCATCAGGATCTCCTTAGGCAGTCCCACCCTCAAAAATATCTTTAATAGTTCTGCTGCTATAGTGATTGCAATAGTGGTGCATAGGGGCACTGCCTCCGGATAATGAGTGGCATAATCTACTACCACAAGGATATATTGGCAACCTGCCACACTTTTCCCCAAGGGCCAACTATGACTACCCCAACTTGCTCAAAGGGGGTCCCTATGAGGGGCAAGGGGATCAAGGGAGTTGGCCGCACTGGGGTAGGAGCCACCAGCTGACACTTGGGAAATAAGGCACAGAAGTCCTTCATCTGCTTGAAGACACCAAGCCAGAAAAAGAATGAGAATAGTCTCCCCTCATATCCTCCTCCCCCATATGACCTGTCAGGGGCACCTTGTGATTTAAACCTCCTTCTGGTACATCCAGGGCACCAAATGTTGAGCATACTGTTCCTTGCGTAAAGGTCCCTTCGCAAGCTAGTAAAGGAAGTTGTGCCTTATTTCAAAATGCAGCGACTGCAGGGCTAGTTTGTGATTCTTGACCTTCTCTTCCACACAAGCTATTTCTCCCCTTCCCTTTGTAAATCCTCTGGAAAGAGTCTTCCTGTCTCTGCTCTACTCTAAATTTAGAAGGCCCCAGTAGTTGGCTGATGTCAATGGAGTCTTCACCCCCTGAGACAGCAACTTCCCCCACATCTACCTCTGTATCTTCCTTATACCCAGCCCCAGGACACTGTCCCCCAACTCTTCCCCTTTCTCCCCATCTTCGAACTTACAGTGCTCCCTGGTGGGGTCAGCAGGCTCTTCCTCCTTGAAGGGTCAACAGTCCCTTGGGTCTCCCTCAGAAGTTGTCAGCTCACTGGGACCCCGATTATCCAATCCCTTGACCACATCCCAAAAGTAAGGTCAATTCCACCTCAATAGGATGGGCCAGGGTAGGTAGGGTTTTTGCAAGTCCTACCAGTATCTGCCTTGTCTTCCCCTGTATTGTATCACCCAGACCTGGGGATACTCTTTCCTGTCCCGATGAAAGCAGGTCAAGTTTACCCCCATGGCAGGCTTGGCCTCTTCCCTCTCCCACTAATCACTCTCCCACTAAAGTCTGACTTCACTTGGAGTCTACCAGGGCCTGGGCTGGCTTCCTGTTGATCTGTACCCTGGACACCAGCCCTTTGCCCTAGTCTGGAGCTGGCCACTGTCCAATTAGTGACCCCATCCCGTAGGTACAGTTCATCCAGGGGCCAGTCCCCATCTAGGTGCCCTGTCCTCCCACACTGAAGTAATACTTTTAAGCCCCATGGGTGACCTGCCAGGTTTCCAGGGTCCCTGCATCTTTTTTCCTACCCTCAGCCTTGGAAGGGGGTGTGTGTGATCCCACTCCCTTCAGGGTTTGGGGGTTCCTTTCTTTTATGCCCCCAGTCTAAACTGGAAACCTGGCCAACTTGGTTCCTCCTTTCATTCACTACTCCACCCCACCCCACAGATTGATTCCCATGGAACTTTGTCTTCTTAAAACTTATCCCTTGACTCTTCCACACCTACATAATACTCTGCCAACTCAATTGTCCTTTCTAAGTTCTGAGGGTGATGCCTTTGTACTGACTCCCGGGTTGTATGGAGCAATACCCACAGGGATTGTTTGATGACAACCAATCTGAACACTTGCTCAGTTGTCCTGGTATTGGGCCTCAACCACTTCCCCACCAAGTTCTTCCATTTTATTATAGAAAAATAGACTCTTAGAGTTGGAAGGTACCTCAGAGGTCATTTAGTCCAACCCCCTGATCAATGCAGGAAATCCACAGCCACAGCAGGACATTTTAAGGTGAGGGTTTGGGGTTTGGTGACTGGTCCAAACTTCTGCTCACAGAAACATCACTGGTATTCCTCCTTTGTCAATTCTACTCAATTAAATGGCTTCCTTCACTGAGGGATACTCCAGAAAGGTCTGGTGGTCTAGCCCCCTTTACACCGCCCGGGCTTCTCCTGTCAGGATCGAGGCCAATTGGATTTCCCAGGTTTTCTCATCATCCTCTGGTCCCATCCTGGCCAAGGTAGGTGCTGCAGCAACATCTGCCACTCTGGTCCTTCACACCCAGGAGTTGGTGCCAGGTTTACCAATGTCGCCCACATGAAGTTGTCCAACTGGTGTTGGGCCTCCTGCTATTGCTGTTGGAATTGGAGGATCTGGGCCATCAGGGCCTATAAGGCATGATGCTGGTCAACTGCTGCCACATATTGTTGGACCAGGACCCATGAAGCATTCCTCCATACTACAGCCTTGGCTGTGCTACTCCACCACATGGGTTTTGCGGGTCCCAAAGGCCCCCCTTCTTATATAGGGGTGTGCACTAGGGCTGATGCGGCAACAGCTGTTACCGCACCATGATTCCATTCTGCCATTTCGGAATTGCCCATGCCACACCACGACTTTTCTGCTGACATTCCACTAATTCCACCGACATTCTGCAAATTTGGAAACTATCGGAAAAATTGAGGAATTGTTGGAAACTGTTGGAAAACCACTGTTCTGCTATTTCATGGCACTGGCAGAATGGCGGAAGTAGCGAAAATGGCATGTTTCTGCTATTTGTGAAGTCTGTGGAAGTAGCGGAAAGAAATTAGTGGAATGAAATTAGCGGAACTGCGGAAGTAGTGGAATGAAACTAGCAGAATGAAAGTCTCTGCCATGCCATACCACTAATTGCGGAAACGCTGTTTCGGGCAGAATTAACTACCACTGCGACTTTCCGCTACAGCCCTAGTGTGCACCAGCCCCCCATGACATTTTTTGTGTTTTGTTTTCCTTATTAAAAAATGTCATTTTTGTTATCTTTATTAATGACAGTGTCATTTTCGTTGTCGTTATCGGTATCGGTATCGTTTCAAGCAAAGATTTTATTTTTGGTATCACTATCGGTATCGATTCCCGTGCGCAAACGAAGATCTCGTGATACCTATAATCCTAATATATATAATAAAGCAGACTAGCCTAAATACCTATGTAATATCTAATCTCTCTAAATATGCACACAACTAATATCTATCTAAATCTGAGGGAGACAGGGGAAGAGAAAAGGAAAACTATCTATTATCTAATCAATTATCTATATAACTAATCTAATCTAATCTAATCTAATCTAATCTAATCTAATCATGTGTGTTTGTACACACATTTCTCCTGCATGTTTGCTGTTACATTCTGAACTTTCTGTGTGTCTAAATCACTCACCCAGATCTTAATCATCCGGATCTTTGAATTTCTGCATAAACTTCTCCCAGAACTTTTGAGTGTAAAAATTTCTCCTGGTAAACTGCTTTGCTCCAGGCAGCTGTGGTCATTTGGTTTCCATGGCAGCCTGTCACGTCTACAGCTGTGGCTACTTTAGACTGCCTCAGGGCAGTGTTTGTGTTAAGAATACATCCAGGAACTGCCTCAGGGGAGTGTGTGCGTGAAAAATGCATTTGGAACTTACTTGTGCACTTGTAAGCCCAGAAGACTGAAAAATCCAGAATTTTGGCTGCGTTCCCATCTGTGATGGTGGTGGCAGCAGAGGGAGGGGTGAGGGAAGACGCAGCAGTGCGGAGGAGCCAGCTGAGAAAAGAGTCGGTGTGAATGGGGATCTTCCGCAGCTTCTCTCATGCATGTCAGAGCAGGATTTTGTGCCCTGACATGCGAAAGAGAAGCCGCGGTAGAGCCCTGTTTGCACCGGTTCTTTTCCTGTCAGCCGACTCCTTCATGCTGCCACGTCTTCCCTCGCCCCTCCCTCTGCCGCCACTGCCACCGCAGATGGGAACACAGCCATAAAGGTGCGTATAAAAATGCTTAATATGTCTATAATATATATCTATATCTAATCTATAGTATCTAGCTATATATAATGTACAGGGGGAGAAGGGCAGGGAAAGGGAGAAGGTAAAATGTAGGGTATGAGGAAGGAAAGGTATTGATAATACAATGAGGGCTAGGGAGGATTTTTTGTGTGCAAGCACCACAGTTCTGTAAATGCAAACTGACAAGCAGAGCTCTCACAGAACAGAGAGAAAAAGCCTAGCCCTCCCATTCTAAAGGGTTCTCTCATCTCATCTCATCTTTAATTTATACCCCGCACTCTCCCAACCAAAGTTGGCTCGAGGCGGCTCACATCAATAATAAATACAATATTAGGGTTTTTATCCCACGCAGGGGAAACCCAACACTAAATACATCATAATACACAAGAAAACCCTACCCTCCCATTTAACATTTCAATAATAATATCTAACAATATGCCTTACTAACCCATCCCAATACCCACTCTACCAGTATCAAACCATCCTTCCTTCCATCCCCTGCTGCCACCAGGGGTAGTCCTCCCTCTCCACCCCTCTCTCACCAGAGGGAGAGGAAGGCCTCCTCACAACTTTCACCAGTAGAAACCTCACATTGGGCAACCCCACCAGCGACCCCTCCATCCCGACTGAAGGGCATAACCAAAGGGCAGGCTCCTTTGATCGTGCCCCTTCGAGTCGTGCCCCCGGCATGTGCCTCTGGCATGGCTGGCAGCCACCCCCGGTATTATGGGGAGCGGCCCGAAAGGAGCCCTCTCCAGGCCCCACCCCCACAAGGTGGGGGAGGGAGCGATGTTCCATGGCCCCTGGCTGGCCAACTGCCACACCCCTCCCCCAGTACCAGCCACTGTTCTTTGTCATGGGGGGGGAGGGGAGATCTTGCTTGCTGGGATGATCTCAGCGCCACCTCTGGGATCCTCCAACAGATGCCTGTGCTCTCCCCCAGAACCCCCCTGATTGACTGTGGCATTGAGCAATCACAGAGTGCCATGAGATTGCTGAGGCCTGCTGGCGCTGCTCATTGGCCAGCCATACATCCATCAGATACTGCTGAGCTTCTCGCCCCTCCCAACACAGGCACAGTTTAAAAGTTCAACCCTGTTTAGGGCTCTGAGATGTCTGCTCCCTCCTCCCCTCTCCACATTTTCCCTCCAAAACCCAACTGACACAGGACTAATAATAACAACGATAATGACATTGTCATTTTCATTATCATTGTCGTTATTATCGCTTGTCATTTTTGTTATAGCAATAACAAAAAGGAAAATGACAGTTTTTCTTATTGTTATTGTAATAACGAGAATGACATGCACACCCCTATTCTTCTATAAGATGAGAATTCCTTCATTCTCTTACATGATCATACCTATTATGCCAATGTAACTGCATCTCATTCTCCACTTTGTTGGGCCCCATGGGGGTTTACCCTTTTCATTAATAACATGTGGAGAGGTAGAGGCTTGGCTGATTAGTCCCTTTTTATTCACGTGAACATGGTATAACAATCCTCCAGACCCAGGCAGATGCTCTCTTCAAGCAGCCCCGCAGGCACCCAGCCGCTTGTCCTCCTCATCCATTTTTGTATCCTTATTTATGAAAACAAATGGGAGCCCATTCACATCCATAAATTAGAAAAAATGATACAAATGAACACCCCTAATCTGGTGTTTACCCTGTTTGTCTACCCTGACCCCAAAACCCCACAACGCAAGCGACTACAAGCTTGATTATGCTTTGCTCTTTTGGGGTCCCCATAAAACATCCTACCGCCATAAAGGGCTCCCTACAGGAATTGCTTAGGAACCTTTGACATCAGCATTTTCTTGAGTAATTATATCAGTCTGGACTTAATGCAGAAAAGATTTGCAGGGCAAACAACTGAAATTCTTTATGATATGACATGAAATGATTTCATTCTGGGTAAGTCTAAAGATTGGCAAAATCCGAATGCTTGATTGCTCTTGGGATAATATTTCAAGAAGCGAATGATTCTGTTTTAAAATACCTCAAGTTTACAATGATAAATCTATGCAGCACTAAAAACCCTACTCAATCAACTCTGGTTCTTGAAATGGCATCTGCCTTTGAGCTATAAAAATAACAGATGATTTTTTGATAGCTTATCAGTTAACAGACTGCTTAGTTAGGATAGCACATTTTTATGCTAATCTTGTGGTTGGGAAGAGAGGGGGAGAGAGAAAAAAAATACAAAGTATGCTTGCATCTCCTTTAAGTTCAGCTTTGCTTTTTAGAAAAGGTCTGCCCCCTTTTCGGAATTCTCAGTCTTACAAGGTTTTTGATATTCAACTGAAGATAGATCTAACTCATTTAATGTGTAAAACAATATTAATTGGACCATTAAATCCTTCTTCATAATAAATGTGCACATGCAAGGCCTTATATGTCTCCTTTTGAATGCCAGTGGGTGGTTTCAGATGTGATGGTGGCCGGCTTTAGCGTGCTTTACTCTGGGGGTCACTGTCACATTAAAAAACACCTGCCAGAAGTTAGCATGGGATGGATTCTGACCGTGTGGTGGCTAGCCTGGGCGGTAACTCAGGGAAATCCCCAAGTCACAGCCCGGACTAGCCGCCACCATGGTCAGAATGCTGCTGCCTGACTGGGAGTAAAGTGCCTGCCCCACTCCCATGGCCACCCATCAGGGAGGGGAGCAGGCCACTGGGCGCAGAGGGCAGGGCTGGGTAGGGATGGGCAACACGGTTCGGAAGTTCAGAGTTCGGACCGAACTCAACCAGTTCGGTCGACAGAACCGAACTTCCAAACCGAACTCGATTTTCGAACCAAACCAAACCGAATTTCCAAACTCGGCTCTGTTCGCCCATCCCTAAATGATAATATTCCATTTAGATCAATGGGGTTTTAATTTCTGAACTTTGTTCAGAAGTTCGGAGTTCTGACCGAACTCAAATAGTTCAGTCGACCGAACCGAACTTCTGAACAGAACCGAATTACCGAACGGAATTTCTGAACTCAGTTCTGTTCACCCATCCCTAGGGCTGAGTAGCCGCATGTTCACCCAGCTCCCCACCCTCCCCAGTGGCTAGGCCCCTGTCATGTTAGTTTTACGGCTGAGCTAGATCCCGGCTGTGGCGCCAGTCCGACTCCGGACCGGGTAAGTCCATGGCAGTGCTTTGGTGCCATCATGTCAGAAAAACCCATTGTTACAATGGAATGCAGACACACACACACCAGTGCTGTGCAACAGAAGTTACAATGGTAGTAAGTTAATAAGACAGCAGTTAAATACCAGGGACTGGGACTGGATTAAATTAGTTTGGTCAATGATGGTTTAAGTAACTGCCATGCTCCCTTTGCCCCAGAGTGTTTATGATCTAGCTAAGACATAAATGTGGCAGTTGCAAAAAGTGGGGGAATACTGTAGGTTAAATAGTATGGAAATAAATCACGGGAAATCCAAAGTAGTGGTTTTCACTAATGAGAGAAAGGTTTACAAGCGGGAGATTGAAAAGATCCCAATACAACAAGTTTCCAATTTCAAATATTTGGGGCTCTACTTTCAGAAGAGGGGGAAATGGTCAGACCATGTGAAAAAAGCGGAAAGTGCTACCAAGGGACCCGCTTTGGCACTAACCAGGTTCTTCCGTAAAACGGATAAAACAGTAATAAACCCAGCAATACATGTTTTTAACGCCAAAGTGAGGGCGGCCCTTTTCTATGGGGCTGAACTATGGAAACCTCTGAATAGTTATTCCCTGGCTAGGATCCAGTTTGCCTATTTACAAAGGCTGCTTAGGCTGCTTTTAAACGAGGGCGCGCTGAAGCGCCTCCCAAACGCCGCATTAAAGGAAAGCCGCCGGAAGTGGTGTTCTCCCCGTTGCCGGCGGCGGTGGCGGCTGGAGACACGGGGCTTTGGAGCGGCGCATTCTTAAGCCTAAGGGAGGCTCCCACGGGGCGTTTGGGAGGCGCTTCAGTGCACCCTCGTTTAAAAGCAGTGTAAGAGTCCCAAGGGGTACACCGGCTGCAGCCATCAGGCTGGAGGTAGGGCAGCAAGACTGGGATTCAGTAGCATGGAAATTTGTCCTGAAGTTTTGGTTTTCGAGTAGCAAAGCCGGCCAGAGTGGGAAGGGATTGGATGCTCATTTGAACAAAGATGGATTTAGGGGTGCCTGGTCGGTTAATATAGAAGATTACCTGGGGAAGCTGGGATTTTCCCTGCTGTATATACAAAGGAAACACCCAGAGTGTGCTTTGCGAGAGGTGCTGTCTCGTATTAAAGATGTGGCTAGGCAGCAGGATTTTGCGGCAGTAAGCGCAACCCTTCACCTTCGCGACTACCAGCTTTGGGGCCCAGAGGTAGGGTCTATGGCAGAATATCTGGTTGCTGCTATCTCCCCGAGGGCAAAATATCTCATTATGTGTTCGAGATTAAATGCTCTCCCTACTCGTGTGTATGAAGGAAGATTGGAAGGATTACCCTTTGCAGAAAGGATATGTCCCTTTGATGGTATAAGTGTGGAGATCTCTCAGCATGTGTTATTTGAATGCCACCTGTATGATGGTTTGAGGGAGAAATACCTGAGTACCATTCTAAAAGAGTATTCGGGTAGGTCTTCTCATGGCCTACTGAGTCATGCGCTCACTAATGTTACTTATTTATACTCAGTGGCAAAAATTTTTGTACAAGCGTTTGTTAAGAGGCAGTCATTTATTGAATTTTGAATTAAGTAGATTTTGGCAGGGTGGGCTTTTAGATATATGGAAACCCTGTATATATGCCTGTATTAGGGTAGTGGATATGTTAGTTTTATCCTATAGTTGGGGAAGTATTTGGGGGTTTTGTGAATTTGTTTGTTTGTATGTATGTTTATTTGTGCTATAGCCTTTGGCTTAATAAAATTTGATTTGATTTGATTTGATTTGACATAAATGTACAAGAATCCTGTCTTGGGAAGTCACCCCTCTTGTAGTCAAGAACAACTGTCTTGTTTATGGCATCTTTTTAGGTATTTGAAAACTGCTATCATATCCCCCCATTGGCTGTCTTCTGTCTAGGCTAAATATCTCCATTTTGTTCAGCCTTTCCCCCTACAACTTGCATTGGAGTCCCTTTATAATGAACAAGCAGAAAGAGAAGAGAGTTGGCATACTTGAAAAGGATTGCTATGCCTCACAGTCATACAATCAGGGTTTGGTGTTGTTTGCTTGCCCTGAAGAAAAGGCTAGAATGTATCTGTGTTGCAGCTTTCATTTTGGTGGCCTGTCTGATTCGATACATCCCAGCATTTCAAGCGGCCAGAGAAGGAAAGGCCCCACCCCCTCGACCAATAAGCTTCACACACACCCATGCACTTATGTGCGCACACACTTATGTCTCAATGTTCCAAGTGCAAAAAGAGGAACAGATGCTCTTTTACTTACCAGCCGACTTAGTTTCTGGGTCCATCTTTCAGGGTGAACTTCTTTCCTGAAAGAGAGACGTTCACCCTGAAAGATGGACAGCTGGATTCAGCACCCAGAGAGAGACAGTCCCTCCTAAGTAGTGACTGTTAAGAGGAATGCGACTGTCCATAGTAAAGTGGATTGGGGAGAGAGGAGGAGAGATGTAGTGGTTGAGGGGAAACAAAATTCAGGACAGGACTTCTCCCTGGGCCCAAACTCAGGGAAACACATTCTTCTCCTCCTCTCTTTTTCATTTTTATTCCCATGAGTCTCCAAGACAATAAGTAGTTTTGAAAATGGCATTTTCACAAACCTACAGCTTTCCCAGCAGTTCTGTTAGTTGCTACCCTGTACACCATGGCCTCTCAGTACACTAGTGTCACAGGAGGGACAGAATTCAGATCTTGCATTCAAAAGCCCAAGGCTGTACCATTTGGTCTAATAATCTCCATGTACAATATGAAGTGGAACAGTTCTGATTCTCTCCAGTAGAGGGCAGTGATGCCCATACACAAAGCTTTTCCAACTTTGGGGAGTGAAATGACCTTAACAGACCCCATTTACTAGGGGTGGGAAACCGGTAGAATCCGGTATCTGATAATGCCGGTACCGGGCGTACCGGCATTATCGGATTTGACCTGGTAATCCAGACCAGGTACCGGATTCCGGGGTACCGGATTTTTTTTGCATTGCAGCCATTTAAAAATGGCTGCAATGTAAAAAAACTGCCCCAGCAAAAAAGTTTTTTTTTAAAAAAAACCCTCCCCGAGTCCAGGCTGCGGGGGTGGAAGGGGGGACACCCCCCACCCACCCTGCTCAGCCTGGATTTTTGTTTTAAAAAAAAGAGTAAAGAAAAGACCCAGAGGCGAGGCGAGGTGAGCCCACCCCCCAGCACCAGCGGCCGCGGCGTCCCCGCAGCCACCGGTAAGTATGACCCGATCCCTGGGGGG
>QEPC01014514.1:193548-230737 GCA_003113815.1 Sphenodon punctatus | reverse complement strand
TATATATCTATCTCTACACTAAATCTAACTGCTATTAACTATTCTAAAACCTATTGAACTAAATGGAATATCCTAATAATTAACTACAAAGACCTTGTCCTACAAACACACTGTATCTCTATCTATCTTATAACTAAGCTAACTACTTTGTATATCTATCTAGTAACTGTCTATCTAATAACTATCTATCTAAATATACAATATTACACACGGGGAAACACAAAGAACACAGGGAGGGGTACAAAACTGAAATGAAAATCAATCCAATAATATTCCTACTCTAAATAAATCCAAAACTTAAAACAGGGGAAGGGAATCAGGGATGGAATAGGAGGGAGAGGGGAAAGGATTCAATGGAGGGGGGAGGGAGGAAGGAAGATTGAACACAGGGGACACAGGGAGGGGTAAAAACAAAAAATAACACCTAAATCTATCTAATCTAAGCTAAATAAATGAGAATATGGAGGTAAATGGGTTGGATGGGTGAAATAGGAGGAGGAGGCAATGGATTAGGAATAGGAAATAACAAAAAATGCTGGGAGAGGGAGCCTTCTGAAACACCTACTGTTCTGGAACAGTGACTAGCTCAGAAGTTGTTGGGAAAGGGGGAGGCAATCAGTTTTGTTTCTTGCTGAACACGTCTCACCGCAAGCCCCATTGGCTCCATGCAGCCTAGCTTGTGGCCAATCGTAGACTGCGAAACCAGTGGTCTGAGGTGAAAAGGAATGGTGATTGGGCAGACTGGCCACTACTCCAAGCCTTTCCACCCCTGGTACCTGGAAGTCTGCTCCTCAGCTGACTCCCTCTCCCTGTCACGTTTTGCCTTCCAGTCACACATTTTTGCCACCCAAACTCATCCAAACGTGATCCGAACTGACCAAACTGTTCGGTCATTTTGACGTTCGGAATTGAGTTAGGTTCGGTCAGTTTGTGTTCGGATTCGGGTTCTGGTTTGATCGTCTAAACAGGCCGAGTTCGGACTGAACTCTGAATTTCTGAACCACATTCGCCCATCCCTATCAAGTTATAAAGGGAATTAATTATTCAATTCTGAGGGACCTACTATTAAGACATTTTCCTGTTTGGGAAAATTTGAGACAATGGGGGCAATCCAATAGGCCGTGTGTGCGGCAGGTAACAATGGGTGCAATCCAACAGGACAGGTGGCAGGCACAGATTTTCATATGCGCATTCCCCGAGCAGCAAGCCACTTGGCAGAATGGGGTGCCTCTGCCGATTCGACACCCCCGAGCCCACACACCGTGAAGCTTGGGGAATGGAGCAGACAAGACTCCTGCTCCATCCCCCTGGTTGTGGGGTGTGTGGACTCAGAGGGGGAGTCGTGTTGGCAGGAGAGCCCCATTGTGCCCAGTGGCTTGCTGTGTGTGGGGGGGTGCATGCACAAATGTGCATCGGTATAAGTTACCTGCACCCAGCGTAGGCGTAGTTTAATATGGGGTGTTGGATTGCACCCATAAACTACTAGCAACATCATTTGAAAATGTCTTTTTAAAAGGTAAGTTAATAGAGCTATAAAATAAATTTAAAAAAATATAAAGATATTGTAACAGTGTGGTATCTTGGAACGGTATCAGATACCAATTAAAGGTATTTGAGATACTTTAAAAGATACTCAGGTGTTTGCACACACAAAAAATACCAAAAAAATCATGAGACACCACTTAGTATCAGTTTGCAGTGTGCCAGTCGATGTGTTCTTAGTATTTAACAAAAGATACCCTGTACATCATGGCCTCTATATCATGTAGAAAAAACAAACCAAATACTCTAACATATTAATATTATTTGACTACAAAATCATTAATAGCATTAAGATACTATTACAGTACTACCTTACAGAGTAAACATTCAGTATATAAACTATATCTTTGTTTTCCATTCTGGAATTTAATTGGGAATGTTTCATAATATAGTCCCTGCTTCCAAAATGATCCAGTTTCATTTGCTTTTCAGGCTTGGTTACACCCTTGCACATTTCTTCATTCTCCCTCTTTTCCTTCCCAATCTAATAACCTCCAAGCATGCCCAGTGAATCCCCCCAGCACACAACTCCATTGAGAAAATGCCCCAGCCAATTCCAAACTTTCGCCCCAGCTCTCTAGAACCAAATACCTCCAAGCCCAGATAATTCCAGCCCAAGTGGCTCCCTGATGGGTGTAGCTAGTAAGTACAAAATATGTTGCCCTCCCAAATACTTATACTGTTTACTGTAGACCTAACTTTCTTTTCCTCAAGCAAGGAGAATTAATGGACTCAAAAGTATATTTTTCCTAGTAGCTTATTAAACTGCTAAAAGTTACCATGTGAAAGTAATTATAAAAGGATAAAGATGATGACTCAAAAAGTACATCTTCTCTGACCAGATACCAAAAAAGGGATAAAAATACTGGTATCTTGATACTTCAAGAAAAATACTACCTACCTAACATGGATTTTAAATACAGATGACCTTAGCCCATAACATTTCCATCAGGGTTTGGGGTTCTACAAGTTTGGTGAACCAACCAGTTACTGCAGAACTAGGCACCTGGATATGAAATTCTCCAAATTTAAGGGATCAGAGAGAGGTCTGGGTCTTCAGATAGAATTTGGACAATGATCTCTGACAATTAACTCCATTATCTTTTATGTGGAAGGAAGGAGGAATCAAAATGTAACCTAATTTTAATTGGCTTTATGGATCTTTTTAGTGCATGTATTGGGTTTTATTTGTAACCTGCCCTGATGCCATGGTTTGTGGATAAGGCAGGATAAAAATCGAACAATAATAATATTACAGAGTCTTTGACATCATTGGTGAATAGAAAAAAATGTTATAAATCAACACTTATGACAATGTCTGAAAGGGGCAGCTGTATTCTATGCTCTGTACTCAAATGGGTGGTAGTGAATGGTCTTTTTCTACTGTCAACATTTAACTGACTTTAAATAAAAACTATGGGGATACTCAATGGATCAGAAGAACAATGCTGATCTGAAACTGCGATTTCTCCCTCCCTCCCTCTATGATTATCACCCACCCCTCTGCGTGTGCACCCTTCATCTCCAGAGCCTGGATAAAGCCATGAATTTCTCTGGGTTATTAAGGGCTGCCTGGAGAACAAAGGCATTTTTTTTTCATTGAGGGAGAGGGGAAGGACAACATGGGGGTAGATATTAATGTTCTTGATATCTAACAAACAATGTAAAAAAAACACCCACCAAACCAGAACTGGTGGTAATAGCCACAAAACTTATGTTTCCTCAGAACACAGCCTGGAGATGCCTTCCCTTGTTATAAATGATATTTCATGATTAGGGGATGCTAGTGGATTTAGTTCCGTTTGGCTAAGTGTCCAGTATTGAGACGTGTAACAGATCAAGTAAGTGCCTTCAGAGTGAGGCCCTGGGTTTGTCAGGATCCCTGAGTCATGGCAGGATCTAACCCTTTGGGAGAGCTGCCGCAACTGATGGGTTGGCTAATTATGCCTAGCAGAAAGGAAACTGCCACCCAGCTGGGAGGGGAAATGTCTATAAAGGCAAGGCCTATCCCTCACAGATCAACCAGGGAGAGGCAAAGCTAGGAGCTTGCTTTGAGGGCTGGGAGCTCGCTTCATGGTTCCTCAGATGGAAATAGAGGGTGAGACTGTGACTAGGAACTTGCCTCAGGGCTCTGTGTCATCAGTTCCTTCTCCAGATGGATGGCCAGGAGGGTCAGGCCAGAGACCAGGACAAAGAAGTGCCTGGCAAGCCTCATCTTGATGGAATTTGCACAAACAATTGTTGGCACATCCAGAATGAGACAAGGACAAAAATGCTGGTTTTTTAACAGTTGCACTTTTTATTCAGATTAGAATTAGGGCTCATTCAGACATGGTTTAAAGAGCACTTACAAGTGCTGGCGTCAGGATGCGAATGTGAAGAATGCGCATCCAGATGACGTCTGAAAAGGCGCCGCTTGCATGGCTGAACTTGTAGGCACCCTGACAGGCGCGCTCTACTGACCTGCTTTTTTTCTGAGAGGGTGGGGGCTTACTGCTCTGTCTCCAGCCTCTGGAATGAGGAGGGAGCCTCCAAATGGGTGGCAAAGCTTCTCCCCTGAGGGGGGAGGGCCCTCACAGCCCACGCTCCTGGTTGGCTGGTAAGCCCAGTTGCCAGGGGTGACCTGAGCCTGGCCTGGCTGCTTTCCCGTTGGCCCGCTCACCCCGCTCTGCTCCTGTTGCAGCAGCTTTTGCTGCAACCAGCGGTGCAGCCATTCCCACCTTGTCTCTCCCTCCCAGGGAGCACAACCAAGGGCCCACTAGCCACTACTGCTGGTAGGCCAAGGGTTAATATCTGAATTTGTCTTCTAACCATTGTGAAATTCATAACTTTGTTTGCTCATTTACTTTGTGTTTGGTATTTTTGTCACTACTGCTGACGTGAATGAAGGACTGAATACAGATATGTAAGCAAAATACTGAACTGAAGGAACCAAAATATTCAGAAATGAAAATAAAATGACAAGTGAATACTAATGCATATTCACTTTGTTTAAATGGATATGAATACGCCGCATTCATTGAATTTTTAATTCATGCCAAATATTCATTTCAGCCCCATTTTTAGGAAGGATCTGAAGGTTGAGACAGAGGCAGGTGAGAAGGGAACAACACATATGTGTTTAGATACAGAGTTCCAAGCATAGGGGATAGAAGAGACAAAGGGTAATTTCAGATGATTGACCTTGGGAGCAAGTATTGAACACAAATTGAATACTGTATTCATATTGATTGTATCACTCCCTCTTGCCTGGTTCTGTCTAGCTAATCACAGTAACTTTTACAGCATTACATTGGTTTGAGTTTATGAATTCAGACTTTCTTTATCTCTAGAACAAGGACCTTTTTTGTGCACAAACTGAAGTTTACTTAACACCATAAACTTTAATCAGAAGTATTTTGTTGAGAGTGAGGTTTTAAAGACTTTCAGCATGTATACATTGAGTGGCATATGTAAGAGAGTAATAGGAAGTCATTGTTTAGATCTTGCAGACTCTGAAAAAGTTTAAGTGCTTTGAAACTGAAGACAATGAAAAGGCTTTCTTATGCTTTCTGTTTAAAAAGTGGAAGTCCTTTGGGCCTCAAAACAGGAATTTCAAACTATGCCTGTGTACTGGAGGCAAGTGTTCTTGTGGAGTTGAATCCAGCATAAGAGATGCTGGGAGGACTTTACTTTCATCTGGGTTTTCTAATATCCACTGCAGATAAGATGTATGATTGCACATGGAAAGGTGTCTAAGTGAATCCTTCAAAGGAGCACTGGGAACAAATCTAGATCAGATTAGGGTGAGACTGAGGGTGTTGTTAGACAAGTGCCTCCCCACCCATCACCCACCCATCATGTATATTGCAGGGCTGCAGAGGGTGCCAATGTATGATGGATGGGTAATGGGTGGGGAGGTGCTTGTCTAAAAACACCCCAAGAGAGAGAATACATAATGGTGTACAGCCACCATAAACAGCATTGTAAGAGCAAATGTTGGCATTTCTTATATGCAGAGATAGATCAGCTAATAAGCCAGCTAAAACCCCAGGCCTTTATACCACTGCTTAACACCATTTAATCTGTAATCTAATGTGTTTACCCTTTTAATACATTGAGTCATTTTGTCTTCTCCATTGATATCTGGTTAGCACAGAAGGGTGCATTTGTATCATGGAGGGTGTCAGGTTGCTGGTTATGGGAAGGAGAGGCAGTGGCTTGAAGCATGACAATGTGTTTGTTGATGGCAGTGTCAGATCCAAGCCCAACCCATGCTCCATGGAGCTGCAGCAGCGCAGTGGGAACCAAGCTTTTCAGGGGGTAGGGCCCCACCTGCCCCTCAGCTCCTGTCCTTCTTCCTCCCCTGCACCTTGTTCTTCCCTCCACCCCCAGGCCCCAGCCCAAACCCATGGGCTGTTTGTTAGCATTGGCACTCAAGGGATGTGGACAAGTGTAACATGCATACTCATAACTCATGGCCATGGATACCCTGCCATTTGTAATCACCTTACTCATTTGCCCAAAGATATCCTGTTTCCTTAATCAACTCCATCTTTTCTCCCTTGCTGCTCCGTATGCCCAAACTGTCTCCCTAAGATCATTAAGGTGTCTCTGACAGACAGACAGTTTATTGAACTAGCCTTCAGGCCATGTCATACTACAAATAAAGGTTACAATACATTAAAAAAATAGTACAAAGTTTAAAACACACTATCCCAATGTACAGTCAGTCCCCATTAAAATAACATAATTAAAATAATTAGGCTCATCCCTCACCCAAAAGGACCTAACAAATTGCCCCCTCAATTTGGCCACTGAAAATGCAAAAGAAGTGACAGCTGACGTTACACTAGCATTGGTGTCTTTTAGCAAAAAGGTTACCTGTTGGATGTTGGGTCAATTACTATTTAAATTTGTCGCCTTACACATCTTCACATGAACTTCAGCAAATAGTGGGCAGAAAAACAAGTAATTGGACAAATCTTTGATTTGGACCTTCCCACAAACACACAGCTGTTCAGAATAGCTTACCCCTTTATATCGTCCTAGTGTAACCACTGTAGCCATGGTTTGCAATCTAAGCACAGTAAAGACCTTCCTATGCACAGGGTGCGCCAAGGTCAACAAGTATCTGGGTCCATCAGGCCCAGACAACCAATACTTATACCAAGGGGAAACTCTAGAAGCAGCAACAATAGACCTAGAGGTTTGCATCTCGTTATCTCTGAACCGTTGCTTTATTGTAACTTCATTTCTATAACTTGTACTTACCCATAGTTTTACTTTAACTTTTATTCCTCCCTTGTCTTGTTGGTACTTTCTTCTGTTTAATTTTGATCTTGGATCAAAAGCTGTATGCTGCTAAGAGGAGATTTCTTGATTTTATGTTTTGTTTTATCTAACTGTAACAAGGCAGTGCTCTGTTTGGGTAGTCACTGCCATTCACAGATCTTCCTTCTTGTCCGCGTGTCCCAGGGGTGACTGCTATGCCTGAATCCTCCAGCATATGTAAGTAGTTCTCTCTGCACCCAGCATAAGTATGTGCAGGATCCACTCCCACACCAGTCCAAACACTGCTGCAACCACTCTTTTCTCACAAACGTGTGATTTATTTAGAAGTGTACCCAGGCTTGAAATGAGAATGAAATTAATTCTCATGAGAATCTTGTGTGAATCTCGCAACCCTCATGAGATCTTGAAAGATCCTCATGAGATGCTTGAGAATTTTGCGAGATTCTCAAAAATACCAAAGAAATGTATGCACATGCACAAAATGGCTCCACGTGCACAGAACAACCCTAGCAGCCATTTTTGCACATGCACAGACCATTTTGGGGGTATTTTGAGGTTCTCGAGACTCTCGCAAGAACGCCCGATTCTCACAAAGTTCTCAAGATGAGAAAATCTCATTGAGAAGCCTATGATCGATGAGATTTTCAAGAAAGATGAAATCTCATTTCAGCCCTATACAATATAGTTCCTTTAGCTTCTTCATTAGGGTTTTTATGGGCACCTGTTGCCAAAGTTCCATAATTATGCAGCCTGGTGCATTCTCTGCCAGCCAGTTCCCCTTCTAGGCTTAGACACAGCCCCGGCCTGGCCTCTTGTTAGTTGGTTCCAAGGAACAGTTCTTCCAAGGAACAGCTCCCTGGCCCTCTTCTGCTTGGCCTTTAGGCCTTTCTGAGGCAGAGCCCTCTGGCTCTCGGACACTCCTTGGTGGTCTCCCCTTTGAGCTTTCTAGCTAAGACTCAACTGGCTTGCAAAACCATGGCCAACTGGAGCCACTCAGCTGCCCCTAATTGGTCAACTCACCTCTTAGCCAGTTTAAAGGGTCAGATGCTTTTTGGAGCTGGGCTTATTTCCGTAGGGCTGCACCTCTGCAGGCACTTACCCCAGCCTCATGGACCTGGTCCTGAAAGGATTTATGACGACTCCATCACACTAACCTTACAAAGCATCATATACACTAATAATAATAATAATAATAATAAATACTAATTGATACTAAATACTAAATACTAAAAGGACCTAACAAATTGCCCCCTCAATTTGGCCACTGAAACTGCAAAAGAAGTGACAGCTGACGTTACACTAGCATTGGTGTCTTTTAGCAAAAAGGTTACCTGTTGGATGTTGGGTCAATTACTATTTAAATTTGTCACCTTACACATCTTCACATGAACTTCAGCAAATAGTGGGCAGAAAAACAAGTAATTGGACAAATCTTTGATTTGGACCTTCCCACAAACACACA
The DNA here is from genome assembly GCA_003113815.1 of Sphenodon punctatus. Lineage (NCBI taxonomy): Eukaryota > Metazoa > Chordata > Lepidosauria > Sphenodontia > Sphenodontidae > Sphenodon > Sphenodon punctatus. The sequence goes on along the minus strand of QEPC01014514.1, from coordinate 222,459 downwards.
GCTGTTCAGAATAGCTTACCCCTTTATATCGTCCTAGTGTAACCACTGTAGCCATGGTTTGCAATCTAAGCACAGTAAAGGCCTTCCTATGCACAGGGTGCGCCAAGGTGCGCCAAGGTCAACAAGTATCTGGGTCCATCAGGCCCAGACAACCAATACTTATACCAAGGGGAAACTCTAGAAGCAGCAACAATAGACCTACTGTCACGGGGAGGGGGTAATTTGGGGTCCGGGACCAAGGGGAGGATGACTCTGGCCAACAATCGTTCTCCTGCGCTCCCTGGGGGGAAAAGTCCTCCCCAGGTCTCCCTGGGAATGCTCACAGGTGACCTTTTGCCCGTCAGGTTAGTAGTTGGCCCTTGAAATCCACAGGGGATTAGGCCTACCTCATCATCAGGCGCCGGATCACCTGTGCTGTGCACTCCTCCTATCCTACCACCCACCTGGCAGACACGCCCCAAACACTCCACAGGAACTAAGGAGAGGGTGCACACCGTGGGGGAAGCACAGGGGCAAGGGTCCAGGGCAGAGGGATAAGGGGAATCCAACCCTACCAGGAGGGGAGGGGGGACAGGGAGCCCCAGGAAGGGGAAGGCAGACTTACTCCCTTTCTGCCCCAGCAATCCACACTCCACACACGTCACAAAAATAAAGGAAAGGAAGGAGGGGGGAGGAAGCCTCTCACTCTCCACACTCACCCTCCGAAGCACCTCGCACAAGCGTCCAGGGGAAAAGGGATAGGGATGCAAGCAGGGTCGCACAAGCCTGAGCTATAGCGTCCTCCTTCTCAGCTACCGAGGGGCCAGTCTAACAGATCACCGGCGCTGTGTTCCAGGCAGCGCCGGTGTTTAAAGTGCAGGCCACGCCCCCCTGGCGTGCCTGGAGCCGCGCCGAGCGACGGCGTGCTGGAGGCCCCGCCCCTGTACTCTGCGGGACCTCCGTGAGCGGGGAAGCGGGTTGTGGGACAGCTGTTGCTTCCGGGGCTGTCCGGGAGCATGGTTCCTGCTGTTGAGGCCCCGGGTCTCCTGGGAGGTGAGTCTGGTGCGGGGCTGTGCGGCGGGGCCGGCGGCGGCGCGACCCCGCCTGGGGGCAGATCCTGACACCTAGAGGTTTGCATCTCGTTAATAAATCTCATTAATAAATAATAATTAATAATTAATAAATACTGTTCAACCAGTGTGTACACAATTTTATCCTGGTTTATACAGCATTTATGCTCAAATGCCATAAGCCCAGTATAAAATTATGTGTGTTCACACAGAGGTTTGCACCAGTTTCACTTAAAGAAGTCTAATTAAATTAAACCAGTGCATCTACTACATGACATGTAGACAAGTCAGCAAAGCATATAATAAACTTAGGGAATTGTGTGACATTCTGATTAGTCTCTCCACTTGAACTTCCCTGACTAATTTTCTCTTACCCCCAATATGTTGCTTCTTTTTAACCTCTCTTATTCTTCTGAGTCACAGCAATGGGTGAAATCCTCATTGGCCAGGTGATCAAGGAATTATGCACACATTAATTGTGCGGCATTTCAGTGCACTAGTCTTAATGGTGTGCCAAATCCTCATTCATAGAGAAAAACAACATTATCTATGTCCAGCTCTTACTTGCACATGCAAAATCACAGCCCTTCATGTAGGCAAGACTTAGCTGTGGTTTGACTGCTTATAAGGATGTCTTTTGTATAGACGTGCATTCCGTGCACTCCCATGTTACCAGCAGCAGCCCACTGACCATGGTTATGCTGCAGAATGATTCCTTTCACTGTGAAGGAGATTTTAGCTCCTACTAGAGTCTAAAGTGACACCATGGCATGCCACTTATGTCTGTACAAACTCTGTGTATATGAGGATGCAATCCTAAAACAAGTGCAATCCTAAAACTGCTTACTCCAAGGCTGAGGGCAAAGGGATTGTTCTGGTCTGGGGCAAATGATTTCATGACTGATCTGCAAAGTGCCTTGATGCCTTTGGACACTAATTAGTAGGGATGGGACTCCAGAATGATTTTGTGTTTCAGTTTTTTTCAATTTTAGTTCTCCACGATTTTCGGTTTTCATTTCGTTTTTGGGGGTTTTGCATTGATTTCTCCTCACCCCCCAGTTTTTTTGCATTGAAAAAAAGCGTGGGGAAATCAGTGCAAAAAACCCAAAATGGCGGAACTGAAATGAGATGCAAAATTTTGGATAGAACCAAACCAGCCATTTTGGTTCTATCCAAAATCGAAATTCCCATTCCTACAAATTAGAGCTAGTCAGAATATTCCCAACAAGATAATTTTTCATTAGCAAATAGTTTTTTTGTGAAAATGAAATCCTTTGCAAAGAATTTTCAGTTCTAATGAAATGTTTCTTTTGGCGGAAATTTGTCTTTACCAAGATAATAAGTTTGGCTGATCTAAACACCACCTCTGAGACCAGTCAGAGAGTCTGCTGTGCAGTGTGGTGTTTGGTACACCAGCAGGATCCCCAGTCTATCCCTAGTAGACACACCCTATGTTGTATAAGACAGACACCGTATACCTTCGATAGACCAGACAGTGTTTGCAGACCACTGCCCCACCCGCTAATCCTAGACTGATGCTACACTGAGTACCTGGCTGGCACCATCTGGGCCAATACAGGCCCAGAAGCCTCATCCAGCTAGGTCTCAGTAACACACACAAGATTGGTGGCCTCATCCCGATTAAGATTGTGGATGATGGTTGTTTTATTCAACAACAACCTTGCATCAAGCAGCACCAGTGATAAATCAGAGGCTCCAATGACCTCAGCCCCAAAATATCCCAAGACGGGGGAGAGAACAACAGGAGAACAGAACCAAGTGCCTACCCCGATGACATTTCCTCCCCACCGCACCACCATACCTCCCCATGCCCAGCACGACCTCAGTCAGTTCAAAAGCTATTCCAATGACTCCCCCCTGAGGAAATATTCCCTCAATGATCACCTGGAAGAATGCAGAGCAGGGAAATTCAGTTCGGTACTTTCCCGGGTAATTGCCTGCAAAGCTGTGTTGGGGGGCTTTTGCACCGGCCAAACCCTGTGCTTGTTTTCGCTTCCGGATTCTCTCACAGAGCCAAAATCTGCATAGACTAGTCCAGACCAGAAGGTGTGAATGCAGTCTAGGATTCAAATCCTGTCTTAACCATGAACTCACTGAATTGCCTTGGACGCATCACTAATTCTCAGCCTCATTTACCCATCTGTAAAATTGGAGTATATCTTGTGTAGTGTCTTGCATGGGGTGGTTTAAGGGTTGCAGCAGTACACACATGACAAATGACGTAGACACCACACTCAGGATTGGGTCACTAGGCTTTTCTTGCTTAGGGACTGGAACAGGGACAGTGGCTCCAGAGTTCAGATCTGTCCCAGACAAAGACAACCAGCAACACAAACCCTTCTAGCTAGCCAAGATGGTTCTAATTCTAAAGCATGTTCTAAAACATGTCTACACACTAGGAGTCTCTTATATAGCACAAAATAGCTTCAAGCAATGGGAAGGGTGAACAAAAGAGAGGGAGTGAGTGAGTCAAGATGTTAATTTAATAATACCTCCTATGATGGTGTGAACAGGTTTGGCATCTGCATGAAAAGTAAACAAAGGGCTCTCAAGCCAGGGAGGAGTCCATGGCCACTAGATTTGTTTAGCTTTCCAGGCTCATGCAAGGACATCAGCCATTTGACTTTACAAGGCCTTTGCTGATTTTATCTATATATGGAGCTGTAGATTAGGGTTGAAACACAATTTCACAATTCTCGCTTTTCTTGATGCGAATCAGAGTTCTTGGCTTGTTCTTGCAAACAAGAACAAGCTAGGAATTGCCTTGATTCTCCCTGACAAAAGTGAGAACCTCACTTTCCCCCACAGTTGCAAAAAAAGAGGGCCTTTTCAAACCCTTTTACTCACCTTGCTACCTCTCTCCAAATCTGGGGCTGCTCCAGGACTGCTCTCCACCCTCTCCATTTTTTCTGAGGGGGAAAATGGGCAGTGAGGAGGCAGCTTCACGGTGAAAAATATAATTTCAAAAATCACTGTGCAAAGTGTGCATATGAAAAATAGCTGCCAGGGCCATTCTGCACATGTACATCCCTTTTTCAAAATGGCACCAGTAGCGTTGGCACCATTTTGGAAAAGGGCAGCTGCTCTGAGCATGAACGAATGGTACCACGCTTGTGCAGGACATCAGCCCTTTTCCAAAATGGCACCGACAGAGCTAGCACCATTTTGGAAAAGGGCTGTGCATGTGCAGAATGGCCTTGGTGGCAATTTTACACATCCACAAGGATTTTAAAAAATTGTTTTGTGTGATATCTCGTGAGATTTCAAACCTGGGCCAAGATCTCGATTGTATCTCGGTCCTGGCATAAATCTTGTGAGATATCGCATGAGAATCCAATTAGATTCTCACTTCAGCCTTACTGTAGACTGCCCTGGACATGCCTCGGCATCTCAGAACATGCCAACATCTTTCAGGGTTGTTATGTGGGTGGGTTAACTATTGATTATAAAGCACTTTGAATACTGAAAGTGGTATGTAAATAAAGAAAAAAAATCAGACTTGGAGTTCAAAAACACCAGTATATTTCAGCTCAAGCAGCTTTTTTTATCTATTTTTTAAATTTGCTTTTGATATTTCACCAAAAAAATGAAAATCTGAAATTGAGTAGTTTTTAAATTGGGATAACAACTTTCTGTAGAACACAATTAACTTCTTCTCATCCACTCTGTCTGTCCCTCAGCCTCTTTAGTTTGAGGATACTGCTAAATGCTTTGTTCTTTCAAACATGCATTTATTCAGACCTGCAGATATTTAAAGTAATCAAAATATCCTGTATAGATCTGGTTTATGGAATGGAAAATAGAATACAAAATTCCTCTTGCATCTCAGCTCTCAGGATAACATACCATGCTGGCATAAGGCTATAAATAAAACCATAAGAACTACCATAATAGGTGAAACCAATGGTCCATGTAGCCCAATATTCTGTCTCCAAAGGGCCATTGTGCTTCAAAGAAATACAGAACAGGTTATAATGGAGCAATCCATAGAGGTGTGCACCAGGGACCAATGCTGTTATTCTTTTTCCTTTTTTGTTTTTATTATTTAAATCTTTCATTTTCTTCTTCATAAATATCAAAATTGTGTTTTTGTCTTTGCTTTCATTTTTTATTTCCATTGGTTTTAATAGAAAACACAGTTTTGGGTGTAACGCTTTTATTTTTCAGTATATTTGGATGAAACATGGAAGGGTTATACATCCAACAGAAGTAAGTAAGTGTTATAGATTTCAGAAATATTGGATAAAGGAATCTGACTTTATAAGAGGTTGAATTATGTTATTTTGCAAAAATCTGCAAAAATTCCTGGCTGTAACTTCTTTATATCACAATTAATGTGGATGAAACTTAGCAAGCGTTAACCCCTCCCCAAGATTACAACCTATGCCAAATTTCAGAAGGGTAGGATAAAGAGTCCTGGTAGTATAAGCAATTAACTTATAAATGTATGTCTGACTGTAACATCTTTGGAGTACAACCAGTGTATCAGAAATTTGGCAGAGCTGTATCTCACACATTCGGGATCATCTCTAAAAAATATCGGAAAGATGTGATAAAGGGTCCCAATTTTATATTCCTGCACAGCATATAGAATGAGCCTATGCCAGGGATTCTCTTACATGTCACTGTGGTATAAAAACTGTGTGTTATGCCAATTGGCCAGAAAAAATGTGAATCAAATATCCTCATTCTGTGCTGTGACCATCCCAACTTATCTCCCCCACTTGTTACTGGGAAGTTGGAAGCATCTGTTTAGGAAAGTATCAATAGAGATTCTCATGTCCTCTGTCACAGTGCTGCAGGATGTGATTGTGATGATAATTGGTCATCCTGGATGTGTAAACCAAACCATGTCTCTTTATTGCTAGGATGCTACCCCCAAAGTCCAAGTTATGTCCCTTCTATGCCCGCCTGAGGACCACCACCTATGCCCACCTCAAAGCTACCACCAATTGGTCCCGTACAGCTGGAAGCCTGCAGTAATTGGCCAGTGAATGCGTCTGTCAGTTTTTTTGGGTTGTTCCCCATCCTCACTCCTACAGACTCCCTTCCCCTTCCATGCCAGGTGCCTGCCTCTGACTGGCACTGCATGTGCTGCTATTTATCTTAATAATGGTCTTCAAAGGGATAACTTCAATTGTTTATAAAATTTGGTCCCTTTATCCAATTGTCCTGTTGTTCAGCAGAGATGACAGGGAAGATGTGTGATACACTCCTGCCAAATGTCGTGTAAACAGACTGGAATATAAAAATGGTACTCCCGGATATGCATTTTCAAGTTAATGTATTATAACCTCAGGACTCTTTGTACAATCTTTCTGGAATTTAGCAAGAATTGTAGTCCTGGGAAGTGACATAATCTTCCCAGATTTTATGCAAATTGGATGGAAGATAAAGAATTTGTAGCCAGGAATATGTATGCAGCTTTTCTTAAAATCACAACATTTAATTGCTTATAAAATATGTTCCCTCTATCCAATCTTCCCTATATTTTGTACACACAGTGGACTCTGTTGGGGGTACAATCTCCCCAAGTTTCATAAGAATTGAACAAAAACAATCGGTTTTTAATTTTCCCCATTATTTTGAAAACTAAAATTCCTTTTTGTTTTTATTTTCATTATTATTAATTCTTATTCTTATTCTTATTACAATAATGAAAAAGAAAACATAAATTTTCATATTCATTATCTTAATAACAAAAATGAATTGCATACCCCTAGTTATTCCTGTTATTTCTGTTATTCACTCCCATCCCCCCAACATTCAGAGGTCTCATCTCTGACCAGTGTGACTTTCCTATGTTGTAAGAACTTAGTCAATCCTTTTTGAACCCTAGTATGTTATTGGTCTGCACCAAATTCTTTGACAATGAGTTCCACTGGTTAATTGTACGGTTAGTAGAGAAAGTACTTTATAGATTTGCTGCCAGTTAATATCATTGTGTGTCCTCTAGCTCTAGTATTTTGAGAGGGTAAATTACAGTTCCCTATTTACTTGCTCTGCATCACTCATGATTAGTGCTGAAACCCAGTCCTTGGTTTTCACAGGAAAACCTCATGGATCAAGGTACTCAACTTGGTTTTCTGAATTTCGAGAAATGACCCCCGAAACTTCAGAACTTGGAAATCCTCAGCCGAGTATAGGGAAGGAGGCTGGAGTTCGGTGCTAGGCCACTGCTCCCCCTTCCCTGGTTCCTGCTGACCAGGGAGAGAATAGGCCAGTGGAGGGACAGGAAAAGAGGGGGGGGGACCTAGTGGGGAATCAGGGGTGGGATTCTAAGGAGGTGGGGGCCTGGCAGGGGCTGAGCGGGTAGAGTACTCACCCTTTGGATGGGCAACACGGGCTCAATGGGCTCATGGGCTCCAGACTGGGGGGGGGGAGGAGTTCAATGGCCCCTTCTGAGCATGCTCAGACCTTTCCAAGATGGTTCTGGCAGCGTGCACACCAAGGCTTCATACAAGGTAGATAAAATGTCAGGTGGACACTGGCAGTTGACAATACCCTAGATGTTTCATGGTGTCAACGTGCAGAGATTGCCGTAGGGGGCAGAATAATATGAGAGAGAGAGGCAGGGGTAGGGGGATATAGAGGCAGGGGCAGGAGGGGAGGGAGGCATCAAGAGAGACCCAGCAGGGAGGAGCAGCAAGGCTGTCTCTGGGGTTGGTAGTGTGTTCCTTCACTCTGTCATAGCTGGCCCTTCTGCACCCAGTACTGCAAGGGGTCACTGCCTGAATCCACAGCAGGCTCCTCCAGATACTTGGCCATTGCCCTCTCTGAAGTGTCAGGCTCCTTGCAGATGTGGCTGCTGCTGCTGCCAACCTTCTCCACAATGACCTGTGCCCATAGTGCCTGCCCTGGTGTGCTCCAGTGGGTGGTGGCTGAAGAGCTTCTGCTGGTCTTGCTGCTAGTGTTGCTGGAGGTGCTCTTCATCTCATCCCCCCTGATGCTTCCCCCCTTCCTCAGGGTCCTGCACCTGCCATATGACAATCTCTACCCTCCACACTCTCTCCACCAGTGCATACTTCCTCAGGGTGAAGTCCCCAGAGTGTGCTGCCAGATTGCCCTTCACCCAGGTGTCCAGCATGGTTGCGAGAATGTATTCCTCCTTCCCAACCAGCGAATTGAAGTGTTTCCTCAGTCCTTCCTGCAACCTTTGTACAAAGGTCACCACCTCTGGTACAAAGCGCTGATCCTCTGACCCCTGGTCCCTCAGAAAGCCTGCCAGTTTCCTGCCCAGAATCTGGATCAGGGAGATGACCTGGCTCAGAGTGGTCATCGACATGCTCAGGGTCTCTGTCACATTCTTAAAGGGTTTAAGGACATGCACAGCCTGGACCATCATGACTCAGTCTTCCCACCCTAGCGGTGATGCCATCCCTATCTTGCCAACAAGGGCTACCTCTTGCAGGATGCACTATTGCTACACCAGATGCTCGAACATGAGGTAGGTGGAGTTCCTCCTCGTGTTCACATCCTGCATGAGGCAGTGCTCCTGCACCCCCAGCTCCACCTGTTTCTCCCTCAAGAGATTACTGTCCTTCACATTCTTGTTGAAGTAGCCTGTGATCTTCCTGACCTTTTCAAACAGCGAGGAAATGGGTCCGTCAGATCCCTTCTCCCCCAGGCCCAGGGCATCCCTAACCAGCAGGTAAAGTGCATGCTGCCTGGGCAGCACAGGGGATGACCCCAAACCTGCTGTCCCGCACTGCCTTCTATATATTTGCCCCATTATCTGTCACCATGAATGGTGCTCTTGCCATCAGTCAACCCTCCACCATGGCGTTTAAGGCTTCAAGAATATTCACAGCAGTGTGTATTTGGTCCATTATCTGAGTGTGAAGCATGGCCCACCTGTATGCTGCCCACTTACCGCTGCCACCTACTGCTCCTCCTCCTGCCACCAGTGCAAAGTCAGAGCCAGGTAGGTATGCTGTGCTTTTCTGCTTCTCCAAATGTCAGTTGTAAAATGCACAACAGGCCCACCTGCCCTGGCCAGCTGCTCTCTCACCCACTCTGTGGTACACGGAGGGCACCACCCACCTGTTGAAGGTGGTGTGAGAGCATATGGTAGCGGGGCACCAGCAGTACCATCAGCCTGCAGAAGCCCACACTCTCCATGATGGTGAAGAGCTGGTCACCCAGCTCAATCATCTCACCCACCTGACTGGTGATCTGCATTGCTGCTGTATGATGCTGTATGATGCTCTCCTCAGTGCATTGGTAATTGCCTTCACCCCAGCTTCTCCATGGTGGCCTGCTGCTGCTGCTGCTGCTGCTGCTGCTGCTGCACATGGGGGTGAGAGTCTGCTCGGTCTGGTCCCTCTCCTTCACTTTCCATTTGCCCTGAGTGGACGAGGAAGGTCTTCCCACTGGAACAGGGAAACCACTGCTGCCCACTGTGCCTGCCTGCTCTTGCAGCAGCAGAACTTGGTGGTGGATTTTCATGTGGATGTTCATCCCACTGTTGGAGAAGTGCTCCTGTTGCTTGCCATAGATGATGCACTTCCCACAATGCTTGCACTCCACCGCTTCTCCATGACCCCTTACCTGCCTGAAGTGATCCCACATAGTCAAACTGTGGGGCACTTCCACCTTCTTGCTGCTGCTGGGGACTGCTGCCTTTGTCCCTGAATAGGCCACAGGAGGAGGACATGCAGGGGCCTCAGCAGGAACAGAAGGGACGTTCTCCTCCTCCTCCTCACTCCCCTAATCCTCCACCAAAGGGTTATAGCGGGAGCCCAACCCCATGCTGCTGTGACTGCTAGTGCTGCTGCTGCTCCTGCCAGACTGATAATTCTGGGGAATAGAAGAGCTATGAGACAAATAAGGAGCGAATAGTGGGCTGCTTGGGGTGCTGCTAAAAGGAGGGGGATGAGCCAAAACAACTCCTCCCGCAAAAACTGCCCAACTTCAGTTGCCCTCTGGAGGGTGGTTCCACGGGGAAGCCAGACAACAGGTCATGTGGGTGCCCCAGCATCACCCACAGCACCCACATCAGCACCAACATCACTTCTGCCCACATCTGCCCCCACATTGGCGCTGCCAGTGCCACTGAATACTTCAAGAAGGGTGCGCTGCACCCTTCATTTGCACCCCCTCTAGTGCCATTGCTGGTGAAAATCTGGGGGTCCCTGTCTTGAATACCACAACCTCAGAGGGATACAAGGGAATATCCTCTGGCTATGTTTTGATGCTGTTAAATCATCTATGGACCGGGAGCTGATCCTGGACCAGGCGGCTGACCTTGTATGCATTACAAGGGACTGTCTCAGAGGGCTGTGGGTCTGATGCATGATGGAGGGCATACCTGTGACCTAATATTTTGCACTGGCCTTGAGGCAGGGGATCCGGTGGTGGTGGTGGTGTATCAATTACACCTTTGTCATGGACGGATCATTATCTCCTCCAGACTGATTTCCTGGCACATATCTTCCCCCGGAGAGTTGTAGGACCAGTTTGGTTGGTCTGCCCTCAGAGACTTATGGAGCTAGAGAGGTTCCGGAATGCCTTAGGGGAATTGCCTCCTGATCTCGATGACCGTTCACTCGATGACCTCATTGTTTTCTGGAACAACTTGTTGACTGAGGAGATTGAACAAACGGCTCCCAGGTGTCCGCTTCCAGAATACCGACGACGTCAGTCCCCTTGGTTTACAGAGGACCTGCGGAGGATGAAGTGGGAAGGATGGCGGTTGGAGCGATGGTGGCACCAGAGTCGTGCTGAAGCTGACCGATTGAGACATAAAGCTAGTTTAAAAGCTTATGCTGTGGCAGTGCAGGCAGCAAAGAAAGAGTTCTTTGCTGCCCTCATAGCATCTGTAAAGTCATGTCCAGTGGAGCTTTTCTGGGTGGTGCAGCGGCTGGTCAGTCCGGCCTCTCTCCACTTGGAACTGGAATCTTCCAGTTCCCACTGTGACATGTTTGTTGCCTTTTTGTGGATAAAATCACTCAGATTCACTGCAACTTCAAGGCTGCACTTATAACAGTCGGTGAGCCTGAGGGGGTGGAGGACCCGCCTTGTCCAATTTCATGGGATCAATTTCAGTGGGTGTCACCCGCTGATACGGCGTAGGTCTTTGGGGCTGTAAGGGCCACCAGTTGTGAATTAGATCCATGCCTGTCCTGGCTCGTCAAGGCCTGCTGGGGGACATTAGGGCCGTTGCTGGTGGGAGTTGTCAATGCCATCCTTAGGGAGGGTAGGGTGCCAAGCTGCCTCAAAGAGGCGGTGGTGAGGCCCCTGCTCAAGAAACCATCTTTTGACATTGACTCCCCAGCCAGTTATCGGACAGTCTCTAACCTTTCTTTTTTAGGAAAGGTTTTTGAATGGGTAGTGGCTAGGCAGCTTCAGGGGCATCTAGATTGGGTCAGTTCCCTTGATCCCTCGCAGTCTGGTTTTTGCCCTGGGTTTGGCATGGAGAATGCGCTTGTGGCTTTGGTTGATGACCTGCGTCATGAATTAGACCAGGGCAGATCTTCTATTTTAATTCTATTAGATCTGTCGGCAGCATTTGATACCATTGACCACAAGATGTTGGTGGCTTGGCTGCGGGACCGTGCCAGGGTGGGCGGAAGTGTTCTTGAATAGTTTTGCTCATTCCTGGCCAGGAGAACTCAGCATGTGGTTCTCGGGGAATGTACTTCATCTTCCTGGGACCTCACGTGTGGAGTCCCACAGGTTCTATTCTGTCCCCCCTCCTGTTCAACGTTTATATGCAGCCTTTGGGCAAGGTTGTGAGAGGGTTCAGCGTATGTTGTCATAAGTACACTGATGACACACAACTTTACCTCTCTTTTTCTGGAGACCCAGACCCGGCAGTCTGGGTGCTTACCCGGTGCCTGGCAGCTGTGGGGGACTGGATGAGGACAATTGTCTGAGGTTGAATCCTGATAAGACGGAGGTGATGTTGGTGGGTAGGGCTGGGGTAGGGGTGGCCCCCATCATCGATGGGGTCTGCCCCCCTATGGCCATACAGGTCCGTAGCCTAGGGGTGCTCCTCAACTCACAGCTCTGCCTGGATCGCCAGGTGGAGGCTGTGGCAAAGGGAGCATTTCACCAATTACATTTGGTATGATGGCTGCGGCCGTATGGTTTGGACTTGGATCTGGTCACCATCATCCATGCCTTTATCACCTCTTGACTAGATTAATGATTATTGTAACACACTCTATGTGGGGCTGCGGACGGTCCGGAGGTTGCAGCTGGTGCAGAATGCAGCGGCCCGTCTCTTAACGGGGATGGGTCGCCGCGATCACATTACACCGGTGTTCCGTTCTCTGCACTGGCTGCCTATTATTTTCCGGGCCCAATTTAAGGTGCTGGTAATGACCTACAAAGCCCTAAGTGACCTAGGCCTGGCTTACCTGCAGGACTGCCTCAGGCCCTGGATTGCATTGAGGCCCCTGCGGTCAGCCGGGGGTGCCTGACTCGAAGTCCCCCAGGTTGCCCAGGTGGCGACGATGGGGAGGGCATTCTCGGTGGCTGCTCCTAGGCTGTGGAACTCCCTTCCAACAGATGCCCACCTGGCCCCAGACCTCCCCTCTTTCCATAGACAGTGTAAGACTTGGCTGTTCTGCTGGGCCTTTGGAGAAGGAGACGGGTAGGGTGGGGTGGGATGGGGTGGGGAATTCTGCCCTTTTAGTTCTTTTTATCCTTCTAAATGTTTTAAATTATATTTTATATGTGTTTTATTGATGTCTGTAAGCCGCCCTGAGCTGCTCTCAAGCAAGAGGGGATGGGGTATAAAACTAGTAAAATAAATAAATAAAATAAATTACAGAGACCTGGCTGGACAATGAGTTGGGGCTTGTATTGACTGACCTTGTTCCAGAGAGCTTCTCCATACAGCATTAACAGTGTAGCCATCATTTTTAGGGAGAGACAGTTGGTCGGGAAGTATCCAGTGCAAACCCCATCCAATATAGAGGGCCTCTAGTGTTTGATTTTACTGGGGACAGATTAGGGATGCTGCTGGTATACCAGGCTCCGACCTGCCTGGCAGCATCCCTGCATGATCTAGTGGATTTGGTGTCAGGGGTGGTCTTGATGTCCCCGAGGGTAGTTGTCTTGGGGAACTTCCACATCCATGGCAACAGAAGTTTATTAGGGGCAGAGCATGAGTTTATGACCACCATGGCAACCATGGGTCTGTCCCAAATAATATGTGGCCCAACACATGAGGAAGGTCATACTTTGGATTTGATGTTTTGCGCTGACCTTGAGGCGGGGGAATCCGTTGTTGGGGAATATATCATTATTGCCTTTGTCTTGGATGGATCATTACCTCCTGAGGGCCTGTCTCCCAACACATGTCTCCCAGGTGGGTGCAGAACCTGTTCGGTTGGTTTGCCTATGGAGACTTTTGGAAACAAGTAGGTTCTGGAATGCTCGGGGGGAATTATTCTCAGAACTCGACAGCCGTACTCTCAATGATCTCGTAGCTTTTTTGAATGCCTTCTTAACTGAGGCCATTGACCTGTCGTCTCCTATGCATCTGCTTTCTGGACATCAAAGATACAGGTCCCCGTGGTATATGGAAGACCTACATCAGTTGAAGCAGGAAGGGAGACAGTTAGAGTGACAGTGGTGCTGTACTCATACTGAAGAAAACAGATTGTGGTATACAGCTAGTTTAAGAGCCTATGCTGTGGCTGTGCAGACAGCAAAGAAGGGTTTCTTTGCTGCCTTCATTGAGTCTACAAAGTCCAATCCAGTGGATATTTACTGGGTGGTCAGGGGGTTGGTCAGTCCGACCTGTCTCCTCCTGGAACTGGAGCCAACCAGTGCTCACTGTGACATGTTTGTCGACTATTTTGCAGATAAAATCACTTTCATTCACCATGACTTCAATGCTGTATTTTATATGATAGGTGGACTGGAGTTTATGGATGCTCCGGCTTGTCCTGTTTTGTGGGATAATTTTCCATTGGTCTCATCCACCGATGCAGCTGATCTACTTGGGGCTGTTCAGGCCACAGCTTGTGAACTTGTTCCATGTCTGTCCTGACTGGTCAAGGCCACTGGGAGACACTAGGGCCATTGGTTGCGGGGGTAGTCAGTGCCTCCCTAAAAGAGGGAAGAGTGCCGGAATACCTTAAAGAGGCTGTGGTGTGACCTCTGCTCAAGAAACCATCACTTGACATTGACTCCCTTGCAAACTATCAGCCAGTCTCTAACCTTTCCTTTTTAGGAAAGGTTATTGAATGGGTAGTGGCGCAGCAGCTTCAGGCGCACCTGGATCACATTGGTTTTCTGGATCCCTTGCAGTCTGGCTTTCATCTGGGTTATGGCACTGAGACTGCTCTCGTGGCCTTGGTCAATGACCTTTTCTATGAACTGGATCAGGAGCATTCTATTGATCCTATTAGATCTCCCGGTGGCTTTTGACACGGTTGACCATAAGCTGTTAGTGACTCACTTGCAGGACTGATCCAGGGTGAGTGGGACTGTTCTTAAATGGTTTCACTTGTTCCTGGCTGGAAGAACTCAGTGTGTGGTCCTAGGGGACTTTTCCTCATCTCTCCGGGGCCTCACATATGTGACCCCGCAAGGTTCCATTCTGTTCCCTGTCCTGTTCAACATGCATATGCAACAGCTGGGCGAGGTCATGAGGGCAGAGATCTGGTGTTCGGTGTCATCAATATGCTGATCACACCCAACTCTACCTCTCATTTCCAGCTGACTCAGATCCGGCAGTCTCAGTGCTTACACAGTGTCCGGCGGCTGTGGGAGACTGGATGAGGATGAGCCATCTGTAGCTGAATGCCAACAAGATGGAAGTGGTGTTGGGGGCAGGGCTGGGGGACTGGGTATAGGAGGAAACCCATAATTGACAGGGTTCACCCTCCTCTGTTTCCCCAGGTTTGGAGCCTGGGGATGCTACTCAATTCGCAGCTCTTCCTGGGTCCTGGATCAGTCCCTGCAGTTGTCTGGTGGTGCCCTCCTAGAAGTCCCCCACGTGCGTTGGGTGGCGATGATGGGATGGGCATTCTCAGTGGTTCGCATCGAGGCTCTGGAACACTCTCCTGGCAGATGTCCACCTGTCCCTGGATCTCCCTTCCTTTTGGAAGAAATGTAAGACCTGTTTGTTTCAGCAGGCATTTGAAGAGGGAGTGGGGTGAAGGGTGGGTGGAGTGGGGTGAAGGGTGGGTGGAGTGGGGAGAGAAGGGGAGGATAGTGGGATTTTTCCTGGACTGGTTTGTTTTTGTGTTTAAAATATTTATAATATTTTATTATTTATGTTTTATTGAATTTTGTAAGCTGCCCCAAGCTGCCATTGGTAGGAGGGAGGTGGGGTAATAAGTTTAATAAACAAACAAACAAACAAATAAATAAAATAAACCTATACTGTTATATATATATATATATATATATACACATATATATATATAAAATAAACCTATACTTATATATATATATATATATATACAAGGCTCAAGCATACCGGCATCGAAGGGATGCCCCCCCCCCCCCCGCCATCCCGGGGATCTTGTATGGGTAGATTGCCGACACTACCCTTCTACGCAACCATCCTCAAAACTGGATCACAAGTACCTATACTTTAATAAACCTATACTTATATATATATATATTAAAGTATGGGTTTATTTTATTTATTTGTTTATTTGTTTGTTTGTTTATTAAACAATATCCTATAAACTAACTATACCCTATGGGTGCAATCCAACAGACCCTGATAAACTACGCCTACACCAGCCACAGGTCACATACGCTGGTGCAGATTTGTGTATGTGTTGCATGCATGCAGCAAACCACTCAGTACAATGGTGCACCCCTCCCAATGAAACTCCCTTGAGTCCATGCACTCTATAGTCCAGGGGATGGAGCAGAAGCCATGCCTGCTCCATCTCCCGGGCTGTGGGGTGTGTGGGCTCAGGGGGGTCACATCAGGAGGGGCATGCCATCGCACCAAGTGGCTGGCTATGTGCGCAGTGCATGTGCAAAAGTGTGCCCGCCACCTGGTCAGGCATTGTGCCGGTGGGAGGCATATGCATTCTTTTAGATTGCATCCTTGATATACATATCCTGTAACCAACTATATAATACCTACAACAAACTAACTAGCTAACACTATATGTATAATATGTACACTGGGGAGACACAGACAGAGACAGACAGGGGAGGGTTAAAGGAATAAAGGGGGATAAGGACTGTGGAAGGGTGTCAGGGAATGGTCCAAAGTACTTGTGATCCAGTTTTGAGGATGGTCGCGTAGAAGGATAGTGTCGGCAATCTACCCATACAAGATCCCAGGGATGTAATGGGCGGGGGGCATCCCTTCGATGCCGGTATTCTTGAGCCTTGTATTGCTGTCATGCTTTGACAAGGGTTGTTTTGGTCAGGGCCTGCATCTGTTGGATTTGCTGGGCGAGGGCTCCAGATGCAGGGACTGGGACTGAAGGCAGTTCATGCGAGCCCATTTAGGGATGAAAACCGTAGGTGTCATAAAAAGGGGATTCCCCAAGGGACGCATTCGGAGCATTGTTGTAGGCAAATTCTGCCATGGGTAGCCAGGCATACCAATCATCCTGGAGATAACCGATGTAGCAATGTAGGTATTGTTCGAAGTTCTGGTTTACTCACTTGACTTGTCCGTTTACTTGAGGATGGTCAGCCGTGGTGGGTTTTAAGTTGACTTGCCTTATAAAGGCCGGTACAGAAATGCGACATGAACTGTAATCCCGGATCACTAATGATTTCGAATGGCCAGCCATGTAGTTTCACAACATGATGGAGGAATAGCAGAGTGGATCGATGAGCAGATGGGAGACCTTTGCAGACCATGAAGTGCGCAAGTTTTGTAAGGTGATCTACTATTACAAAGACGATATTATACTCCTGAGAAGGGGGTAGTTCTATAATGAAGTCTATTCCTACCCATCACCAGGGTCCTTGGGGTAAGGGGGTAAGTTGTAGAAGCCCCACAGGACCCTTCCTGGGGACTTTGGTGCGAGCGCAGGTTGTGCAGCTGCTGACATGTTGTTGAACATCTTGAGTGAGGGTAGGCCACCAAAAGGTTCGCTGGATACGTTTTCATGTTCGTTCCTCCCTGGGATGTCCTGCCAAGGGGGCATTATGATGGGCCCATAGGATATGAGGGCGACGTGAGGGGGGAACTACAATTTGGTGTTGTCTTTTCACCAGTCCATCCTCCTTGGTGTAGGAGGGGTCATCTTTGAGGTGTAGTTCCTGCATGGTGGCTTGTCGGAGCTGTTCCAATTGCAGATAGGTAGCGGCAAACACCTTGTTTTCTAGAATCAGTCCTTGTAGTCGGAGGTCGCTATCACAGCTTTCATGATACCTGGAGAGGGCATCTGCCAGGACATTTAGTTTGCCTGGGAGATATTGTATAGTGAATTGAAATTGGGAGAAAAACAATGCCCAGCGAGCATGCCAGGCATTGGTAATTTGGACTGTTTGAAGAAAGGTTAAATTTTTATGGTCTGTGGTAACAGTTACAGAGTATTTGGCACCTTCTAGATAGTGGCACCAAGTTTCAAACGCTGCCTTAATAGCCAGGAGATCTCGGTCAAAGATCGTGTAGTTTTTCTCAGCTAGTGTGAGTTGGCGGGAATAGTATGCACAGGGTAAAAGTTTTTCTCGGCAGCTTCTTGCAGAAGAATGGCTCTGATGGCTCCGCTAGATGCACAGGCTTCCACAAAGAATGGCTTCTGAAAATCAGGGTGTTGTAGAAGAGGTGAATTTGTGAAGGCGTTTTTGAGAAAGGAAAAACTATATTCTTGGTCCAGTCCCCATATGTAGGACTGATGCTTCTTTAGAAGTTGGGTAAGAGGTGAAGTAATTTCCACATAGTTGGGGATATAATGTTTGTAATAATTAACGCTCCCTAGGAAGTGCTGTAGAGGTTTCACCGCCTTTGGTGCTGGTCATTGTTGAATGGCGGCGACCTTTCGATTGTCCATTTCAATGCCTGCGGGGCTAATGACAAAGCCAAAGAACTCCATGGTTGTGATGTGAAAGGCACACTTCTCCCTTTTACAGTAGAGTTTGTGATGTTGAAGCCGTTGGAGTACTTGACAGATGTGTTGAATATGCTGGTGTTTTGAGACAGAGTAGATCAAAATATTGTCCAAATAGGTGATAACAAGGGTATCCAGAATATCACAAAAAATGTCATTGATAAAATGCTGAAATGTGGCTGGAGCATTGGCCAGGCCAAATGGCATTACAAGATATTCAAAGTGCCCGTATCGTGTGCTTAAGGCTGTCTTCCATTCATCACCTTGTTGTACTCACAAAAGATTGTAGGTCTAATTTCATGAAGATATAGGCTCCTTGGAGCTGGTTCAGAAGTTCAGGAATCAGGGGGAGAGGGTACCTATTTTTGATGGTTATGTTGTTTAGGCCACGGTAGTCAATGCAAGGTCGCAGTCCACCATCCTTTTTTGACACAAAAAGATGGGGGCCCCGCCGGGGAGTTGGAAGGCTGAATAAATCCATTTTGGAGGCTTTTGTCCAGGTGCGAACGGAGGACTCCTAGTTCCGGAGTTGATAGTGAATAAATACGCCCAAAAGGCAGTTCCTTGCCTGGTATAAGGTCAATGGGACAGTCATATGGCCAATGTGGTGGCAATTTGGCCGCCTGGGTTTTACTGAAGACATTGACGTAATCAACATACTCCCAGGGAAGGTTGGGGTCATTCTCTACGAGGCTTCCACAGAGGGTGCTGGTCCTGCCTTGCGGGGGTGCCATCACTCTACAATTTTGAGAGCAGTAGGGTGACAGGAATTGGAACTATTGTCATCTCCAAGATATCTGCGGCACATGTTGCATGAGCCACGGTAATCCCAACACCACAAGGAATAGGGGTGTACATATGACATCAAAGCTTAGTTGTTCGCTATGTAGCCCTATTACGCAGAGCAGCAGGATGGTTTGCGCACTGATAGGGCCCAATACGAGGGGTGATCCATCTATCATGTGCATGGGTTCAGGGTGGTTCTTGGGTTGGGTCTTGATGGTCTGGGTTCATATCAGGCCAACATCTATGCAGTTGCCAGAGGTGCCAGAGGCAATAAGGGCCCATACGATGAGAGACCTGTGGGAGTCGAGGGTGAGGGTAATAGGGACCTGCAAATGGGGTTGCTTTCTTACAAGGGTTGAGGGGATTTGTTTTATGGTCGAGACAGCCCCTGTCCATCCTGAATTTTGGCGTTTCCCTGCTGAGGTCAAGCATATGGGAGAGAAGGGCAGTCGTGGATGAAATGGGATGACTCCCCACAATAGAAGCAAGCCTGAGATTGGCGCCGGCGATCTCTTTCTTTGGCCGCTAGGGGTCCTCGTCAATCACCCAATTGCATGGGTTCTTGGTTGCTGGCCTTCGAGGTCTCTGAGGTTGGGGGCGTGGTTACTGAGGCTCTGGGGGGGAACTTCTAGTTTCTTGTCTCCTTTCACGGCGACGTTCCGCCAGACGGTCATCAGTTTGAAGAGTAAGTGTGGCTATGTTGGCCCATGTGTCAGGGGGGGCCGTGTAGGCTAGCTGATCCTTGAACTCATCGATGAGCCCTCTCCTGAACATTACCTTCAAGACATCCTCTGGCCATTGCAACTCCAAGGCAAGCTGTTGCAACTGAGTGATATATTCCAATAAGGTTCCTCATCCTTGTTTCAAGGAAAAAATAGATGACTCTGCATCTTTTACCCAATGGGGTACGGGAACAAAAAGGTGAATTCACGAACAAAATCATCATTGTTAGAAAGGAGAGGGCTGGTACTACTCAGGAGGTTGATGGCCCATTCCAATGCAAGTCCACCCAAGTTCCCTATAATAAATGCCACCTTAAGGGTGTCCATAGGGTAGGTCGCTGGTTGTACTGTAAAGGTAAATTTACACTGGGCCATGAACCCCCAGAAAGCAGGTCCGTTATTGGCGCTGGCAATCTCTTTCTTTGGCCGTTGGGGGTCTGCGTCTTATACCCAATGGGGTATGGGAACAAAAAGGTGAATTCATGAACAAAATCATCATTGTTAGAAAGGAGAGGGCTGGTACTTCTCAGGAGGTTGGTGGCCCATTCCAATGCGAGTCCACCCAAGATCCCTATAATAAATGCCACCTTAAGGGTGTCCATAGGGTAGGTCACTGGTTGTACCGTAAAGGTAAGTTTACACAGGTCCATGAACCCCCAGAAAGCCTTCCTATCCTCTAAAGATTTGTGTATGCGGGGGCTCTGGGGCTCTCGGGGTGTTGTGGCTATTACTGCTTGGGTGGGTGGTGGCATTGCTACTTTGCTACTGCCACTTCAGATGCTGGGGGTGCTTCTGCAGGGGTCTCCCTATCCTGGTTTTGGGCCACAGTGGCTGCCAATTCAGCATGTCTCGTTTGGAGATCTTTCATCTCTATTGCTAAAGATTGAACAGCTCGTACCAAATTTCCTAGTTTCTGAGTGATATCCATAGCAACGATCTTTAGCACCATGAGGTATAGACGGGGTTTGGTGCCGGTAATTCTGTCAGTGGGGAGGGGGAGAAGGGAAGAACCAAAGGAATCCGTCCACTCATGCCAAGGCGTCAATCGCATGCTCTGTAAGGGAGGCCCTGGGAAATAATGCCCATCAGGATAGAATGGTGGCCTATATGACCTGAAAGAGGTCAGACCTCTATCATCATAGGGCACAGAGCTTTGGTAGGAAGGAATGACCCACATACACACACGCACGCACTCACGCAGGAGTGGGCAGGAAGGATGAGTGAGGTTATGTGAGCGGGGATGACAGGGGGAAGGGACCAGGCCAGGGGCAAGGGATCACGGGGCTCTCACACTCCCAGGGAAGGGGTAAGACTTCAGGAGGGGGAAGGAGAAACAGACAATCCATGCACGCAACCTGGACAAAGCCACACAGTCTAAGGAAATAAGCCCACAGTTAAATCACACCAGAGTCACACCCACCATCCCAAGCACAGCACACAGGGGGGTCTCGGTAGGAACGGGGGACACCAGACGAACAAAGGCACTGACAAGGGTACAACAAGAGGGAAATGCAATAAATAGGCAGCAATAAATCACACTTAGTTTTCATGGGGCCAGCTTCTTGTGCTCTGATTACCTGTACCGCTTGTCTGCTGGTGCCGGCATTGGAGGCCAGTCTCTGCCCTCCTACGTGCCTGGAGATGAGCGGAGTGGCGCACCAGGAGGCGGGGTGCGTCTGCGTCCTGTGACGTAGAGGGGCATGCTGCCACCAGGACGCCACTGTCAAGCATTGCCTTAGCAACTGGAGGCAGTGGCGGCGAGAGTTCTGCTGGTGGTGGGGACACTGAGGGCTGTACCAGAGGGCCGTTGGTGATCTGCTGCGGCTGCTTTGAGTCCGGCTGGGGCCCGCTACGACATCTCTGCGGGCAGGGGCTGACAAAAAGGAGGATTAAAGGTACTGGGATTGGATTTGTAACACAAGGGTAGTGTGAGGATGGGTGATGTGGAGTGATTGGTTTGAGGAAGGGAAGAAGATACAGTGAGGGATGGGGGAGATTTTTGCTAGAGAGCTCCAATGTTCTGGCCACCAGACAAGCAAGAAGAGACTAACTCAGAACAAGAGCAAACACGCTAGCTGTGGCAATAGAAAACTTTCCCAGTGCCCTCTCAGAGCCCCCGTGATTGGCTCTGAGAGGCTGGAAGCACTGAGCAATCACAGAGTGCCATGCCACTTTCTGGGATGGGCTAGTGATGCCCATTCACCAGCGGAGATGTCAATCATGTCTCCTGGCTCTGTGTTGTCTGCTCCCTCCTCCCCTCCCAGAAGTCATTTACTGGTTTTCCCCTCCAAAATGGGGCCTGGCAATAACAAAAATAATAATGAAAATGAATTTTCTTTGTTATTTTTGCTATATTTTTTTTCATTTTCATTTTAATGAAAATGACAGCGAATTGCACACCCCTACTATTTTATTGCCCAGACTCCCAGTCATGCAAGGCCTTCTGTAACACTTTGCAGTCTGCTTTGGACTTAACTTTGAATGTTTTAAACAAGTGACTCCGGATCCACTACCCACCCATCACTCACCCGTCGTGCATGTTACAGGGCTGCAGTAGTGCCCTATGGGTGCCCTGCATCTTGTATAATGTGTGAGAGGTAGGTGGGGAGTGGGTGGGGAGGTGCTTTTCTAATTGTACCCATAGTGTCATCTGCAAGTTTGGTCACCTCACTCTTCACCCCCATTTTCCAGATCATTAATAAATATGTTAAACAGTACTGGTCCCAGTAGAGACCCCAGAAGCACCCTGCTGTTTACGTCTCCCCTTTGTAAAAACGGAACCTTTTTCCTTACCCTTTGTTTCCTATCTTTTTTTAAAAAAACACTTAACCTACCCAATAAGACCCATCCAATAGGCTACCTTATACATCAGTGCATCAATTATTTTGTATTAATACAGATTTTATTGAACCTTTTTTCTAGACGAGGAGACTAACATTCCTATTTAATGTTCTGATTAATGAGCATAAACAATGCTTTTAAGATATCTTTTACCTGTGTATAATCAAGCTATCCAGCCGCCAGTAACTGCAAATGTCACAGATTTCAATGGTCTCTTTGGGAGTTTTAATCTGTTTGCTTTTATAAAGGAGGTGATTTTATTTTTACATTAAGGAAGCATTAACATCATTAAATGGGCTCCCACTTTATGATAACTGCAAATGTCACATTGATCCAGAAAGATAAGAAAATGTGCTCATCTTTGGAACAATATCCAAGGCAAGAGCAAGCAACCCACACTATTTGCATTAAAAAACAAATTGTATAAATGCAGAAGATTGATGTGCCATCTGTTCATGTCCTTCACTTTTCTGGCTCTTATGTGTTGAGATATTTTTATGGAATAGTTACGTTTATTATTTTGAAAATGAGCCACAGGTTAAAAAAGTTTACGATGGGTAATATAAGTTAAAGATATTGGTTTACTGTATTTCAGGTATAAAAGCTGGCATTAAAATTAAATTTGATGCTATCAAGTGAATGACTGTATTCTGTAATAACTTCTGTCTTTCAAATGCTAGGATCCTGCTAAAGTGGTTACCAGCAATGCTAAAAGTTTGAGAGAAACTGAAAGCATTTTATTAATATACCACAATTCTCAGTAACTGGAGGATGATCCAAGAAAGCACAGCTGTTAATGTTATTGGCTACTCCAGTTACTCCATTGAGGTGGAGCTCATGCAAATGAAGGGATTCACTGGAAACATTTTTTTATTTAAAATTCATAAATGCAACATCAGGATGTGTTGCAGAAACCAAGGTCCTAAGCACCATAAGTTTCCTGGAGTAGGTTGTCTTGGAAATCACAAGAGGACAAGCTATTTTAGATCTTGACCTAACTGGAGTAGAGGGCCTAGTGGTAGAGCCACTTGCTAACAGTGATCACAATGTAATTAAATTCAACATGCTAATAGGTGAGAGATTACCAAATAAGTCTGCCACAAGGGCATCTAACATCACAAAGGGGACCTGTGCAAAGATGAGAAAGTTAGTTAAGGGAAAACTACAAGGGAAAGTCAACAGGATCAGTGGTCTGCAAGAGGGATGGGGAGTCTATTGAAAACTACTGTCTTTGATGCCCAGATTAAATGTGTACCACAAGTCAAAATAAGCAGGAAAAGACCCAAACAAATGTCTCCATGGTTAAATGGTACAAATAAGGATGCTATCAGAGCCAAAAAATAATAATAAAAAACTAGTCCTTTAAAAATGGAAAAGTACTCTAAATGAGGTAAATAGTAGGGATGGACATTTGGTCTGAATTTGAGCATAATGGGATCCATTACAGATTCGGATCTGTAATTTGCTAATTTAATAATGGATTTGGATTTTTCCCATTGAAGTCAATTGGAAATTTTCCCATTGAAGTCAATGGGAAACCAATCTGTACTCCCGATTTCCATCCCTAGCCCCAGGACAGTGGGTCTGATGTCCCCCCACCCCTCTTTATTGAAGAAGCACCACCGCTGCTGTGGAAGCTCCAGCAGCTCCCTTGCTGTGGTGCACTCCCTGCTGCAGACCGTACACGTGCAAAATAGCCACCAGGGTCATTTTGTACATGTGAAAAATGGCCACTGCCCTTAACCAACATGCCGATGGCCAAAATAATATTGCAACCATTTTAGTTAAGGGTAACAGCCATGTTGGGCATGCTTAATCTGGAGGAGGGAGCATGCCAGGGCAAGGGAGCTTCCGGAGCCACCACAGCAGAGGCAGTGCTTCAATCAAGGCCTCTGATGCTGGCAAATATCATTCCATTGCGCCGGGGG
This sequence comes from Sphenodon punctatus, assembly GCA_003113815.1. Lineage (NCBI taxonomy): Eukaryota > Metazoa > Chordata > Lepidosauria > Sphenodontia > Sphenodontidae > Sphenodon > Sphenodon punctatus. Next base: position 198,112 of record QEPC01014514.1, on the reverse strand, counting down.
ATGGGGGTGGGGGAAGTCTGAATCTGTAATCATGGATTATATGGATTAATCCGCAATTACCAGTTTTCAGATAGTTGGTGATTATTCCAAATCTGGAATGACCATCCCTAATAAATAGGAATGAGCACACACATTGGTAGAGAACATGTAAAACAATGATAAGACAGGCCAAGAGGGTAAGCAGGCAGGTGGGATGGGACATGGTCCGGGGGGAAGGCCCGAGAGAGGGGAAGGGGGCACACAGGCCACGGGCCCAGCCGCAGCAACCCCCTTACACCTCGGACCCCAAAGAAGGGGCCCGGGGGCCACCATGGGACATGGAACATCAACTCCCACCCACCCCTCCCCATTCCTGCACAGGTCACAGCATGTCCAGGCACCTGCAACAGCTTGGCAAGGGGGACAGAGGCAAGCAGCCCCAGGAACAATTAGAGGTCCCAGGTGAGGCAACACGGCAAGGGGGGGTGCAGGGGGCAGCCGGGGGAGGGCACCAACCACCCTCCTGAAGGGGGGGCAGGCACCCCATCTGCAGCACGGGAGGGGGGAGGACAGCTGGGGCAGATAACCATCCCCTACCATACAACCCAACAGGGCGACCCGCCAGGAACCAGCAAGGTGGACCCATGCCCCAGACCCAATGGATGAGGGAGCACTGGGCATGGGTACAGCGCCACAGGGAGGAGCAGGAGGAGGACATAGTCAACTTAACCACAGAGCAGGGGGAGCAGCAGATCGAGACCATTGACCGCATGGAGGCGGCCACTGAAAGGGCCGTGCAGCAGGGAGAGGCCAGGGACCAGCAGCTGCAGGCAGAGGTGCACCTTGAATGGAGGCAGGAGTGCCGGGAGCACAGCTGGCAGGTGGAGGCATTCGGGCGGCTGGAACAGGCCATAGACCGAATGGTCAAGGAACAATCAGCAAAGATGGACTGGTCACATGACATAGGCACCTCGCTTCTCCTACACGCAGATACTATGAGTGCCTATGTGATGGCAGTTGCCCCACCGGGCAACCTGCCTGCCCCAGCCCTGATGCTGGGCCCCTTGGCACCCCCACCACCTCCGCCACCACCCCAGTCACCGGCACGCTCACTGGGGCTGTGCTTCTGCCTACCGGTCCCTGTAGGCCTCCAGATGGAGCTGCCGGCCAGGGTGGCCCTGTGACCCCCGGCCCTGCCCACCCTCCCACCACTGCCCACCCTCCCACCCTCAGGACACCGAGGCCTCCCAGGACACTGTTGGGGACACAGACAGTGAGGGGGAGGGGAGCTGTGAGGGAGGCCCTGTAGACGGGGGGGAAGGGAGGGATGGGGGAAGGGGGAGGGCAGCCTGAGGGGGGTGGGGAGTGGTCGAGATGGCAGGAGCACTTGTAGAAGGGTGAAACAATAAATGCATGGGCAACACAGTTGCCTCCGTGTGTCTGTTCGTGGGCCCGGGGTTGGGAGCACATAGGTGTGTAGGGACGCGCAGCCAGGGTGCTGCTGGGGGTCCAGGAGTGGTGGTGGGGAAAGCACGGCCTCAGCTCTCGGCCTCCTGGCTGATCTGCCTCACCAGGGCAGCACAGATGCACTTTGCATATTGGTACTCCTGCGAGTTCTCAGTGTTCACATAGAGAGGCATGAGATCAGGAGGGCGCCGGGGCACGGGGTAGTCGAGGGCAGCCCCCTCGGTCTCGCACACATTGTGCAGCACACAGCAGGATCCGATCATGAGGGAGGAGGTCTCCACCGTGTAGTCCAGGCGGCCCGCGAGGCTCCTCCAGTGCTGCTTGAGGGTCCCGAAGGCCCTCTCAACCACGGTCCTGCTTGCACAGAGGCGGGTATTAAAGAGCGCCTCTGCAGGGTTCCTGGAGACTGGGTATTCTTCATCATTCAGCAGGTAAGTGGGTAGGCTGGGTCCCCCAGGATTCAGGGTGGCATCATCACCCCCTTGATCCTGGTCATCCCCATGTCTGCGAAGTCTCCACGGTACATCCGGGCATAGAAGGGAGAGATGGTCATGATCCAGGCATCATGGCTGTGACCAGAGCGGCCCATGTAAATGTCTATGAACTGACCCTGGTGGTCCACGACTGCCTGCAGGTGCAGGGAGTGGTACTCATGTCGGCTGACATATTGAGAGGCCTCCACAGTGGATGGGTGCAGGATCTCTATGTGGGTGCCATCCATGGTGCCCATGCAGTTGGGGAATCCCCCAGCTGTGAAGCCAGCCATCACAGCCTCCTAGTCCACCAGATGGATCAGTCGGTCCAGGAGCACGCCCTTCACCGCCTCACAGTCGTCCCGCAGGATCCCGGCAACGGTGCTCACCCCAACACTGAAGTGCTGTGAGATGGAGCAGCATGAGTCGGGTGTTGCAAGAGCCCAGACCCCGATGGCCACCCGCTGGACCATGGGGATGGGCACCCACATGGGGGTGTCCTGTCTCTCCAGCCAGGGCGTTAACAGCTCCGTGAGTTGCAGGAGGACGCGCATGTCCATCCGAAAGTGCGATCTCCAGGTGGCCTTGTCCCATTGGGCTAGTGCCCTGGCCCACCACCCCTGTGCCCGCTCTGTGACCCATACCTGCCAGTCAATGGGCATTGTGAGCAGGCCAGCATGCCCCATGGTTTCCCTCCACCACTGGAGCCGGCCGGCCGCCTCGCGGACTGGAGCAGCCTAGCCCGGGTATGGAGAAGGGACTGGTGGGCTGCCCTGGACACCTGATGGGCCCTGAGGTGGTCCAGGGAGTTCCTGCGCCCATGGTGGGCTCTCCAGGCTCTGGCAGCACTACTGGCCATGCACACGTGCAGCCGGGTGACCAGGTGCACCTCTGCAGTCTGGATGCGCAGGAGGTCTGTGTGAGAGCGGTACCACTCCGTGCACGCGGTTAGGTGCATCCCGCAGGCACCCAGCCGGCCCAGCTCTATGGTGACCGGTGCCCCGGGTGGGTTGGGGCCGCACCTGTTGTAGGTTGGGGCCTGTGTTGCCCCGCCCCCGGCTCCTGCAGGGCAAGCGGGGTGGGGAGGCCGTGGGCAGTCCAATGCGCACACATGCCTTCCCTGAAGGGTGCATTGCACTTGGTTCTGCTTTAGGCCGGGCGTGCGGGCAGCAGCTGCATTCCTGCTGTCATCACCACCCACTTCCCGGTGTCGACTGCCTGTTGTCCTCAGGGCCCTGAGTAGTGTGTAGGCTGTTCTGTCTGTGTGCTCTGTTCCAGCAGCTGTCCTGAGTCCGCACCCCACACCTTGCTCTGTATCCATACAATGTTGTGGCCTGTGCCCTTATCGCTTGGCCTTGGGGCTCCCCTTCTTCCCCTCCCATCCCTCCAGGGATTGTGGGGCCCTACTTTCCTTGCACTTCATATCCGCCTCTTGCTGGACCATGGCTGGCCGCTCTTCCCCAGGGCTCCTGGGCCGCAGCACGCCCGAGGCCCTCCATAGCTGGACCTTCCGCAAGACCATGGCCCTATGTTACCTGTGGCATTCCCTGGCCATGCAATTGCTTTTGAGATGCCCAGACAGCCTCACAGGTACCCACGAGAGTATGAGCTCTGGGCTGTGGTACTATAGCTATGTGGTGAGTGCCTGCGACTGCCGGCTGCATGCTGAGATGCTAGGCCTGTGTCCCTTTCCCGACGGGCGCTTCCTGGAGATCAGGTGCTTGCATGTGGGGTGGTCGGCAGTGGAGACCATGTCTGCTCTCTCTGTGTGCATCCTGGCTGCCTACATGGCCTGTCTGGTGGAGGGGGGCCCTGCCTTGGCTGTGTACTTCTTTGGCTGTGTTCACAGGGCCCTAGGTTACCAGTGGTCCCGCGGGGCGATCTATTACCACCTGTTGGAGCTGGGTCACCTTCCGTGGCCCCCACCTGCTAACTATGGTTTGTCGGAGTCCTCTGAAGTGGAGGTGTCAGCGTTGGCTGGTGTGTGGTCCTGCTCCAATGTGCAGGTGGGGCTCACCACTCAGGATCCTTTCGAGGCATACTACTTGGTCGCCCACACCATGTCTGTGCTGAGGTACCATCTGGGCATGTTTCAGTGGCCCCACTTCGTGCACCTGGTGGGTCACCTGGCCCTGGGCCCCTTTGTGGCCCCCTACAGCTGATTGTGAGGCCCACCTTTTCTTCCGGGCCCTGGATGCTGGCCCAGCTGTGGGCTCCCAGCTCCGCACCGCTGCCACGAGTCTCTGCCTGCTCCCTCCATGATGTCCCTGGCTCGGTGCTGTGCTGGCTGGTGCCTGGGGTCCCACTGCCCCTGCCTGTACCTCTGTGCCCCCTCTGCGGGCCCCCCCTGTCTGCCTCTGTGACTGGTGTTGCACTCCATGGCTGTCATCTCATGTGGCTGTTTCCTGAATGCTGAGGTGGCTCCCGGCATCCCGGGTGCTGCTGTCCTTCCTGGTCCGGCCTCATTCATTTCATTCATTTCATTTATTAGATTTCTATACCGCCCCATCCTGCACAGCAGCTCGGGGCGGTTAACAACAATAAAAAACATTTTAAAACATTTAAAATACAATCATAAAACATATCAATAAAGCTGGTGGTATAAAAATAAATATACAGGTGGGGGATTAAAAATCACCCCCCCC
>QEPC01014514.1:163958-189099 GCA_003113815.1 Sphenodon punctatus | reverse complement strand
GGCAGCGGCGGCGGTGACAACGCCGGCAGCGGTGGCAAGGAGACCAGCCCCCCCCAGCACTACCCGCAAGCAGGTAAGTCCAGGTGGGGGGGGAGATGGGAAGGAGGATCCCCGCAGCAGGCTCCCTCGATTCCCCGCAGCAGGCCTCGATTCCTCCTGTGCCCATGCCCCCCCGACTCCCTTGGGTGCCTCTGTGACTGATGTGTGCTGGAGCCCCCAGACCGCACCTCCCGGCATCCTCACGGGGGGTGTGTGTTCAGGCTTGTGGAAGGGCTGCTCCGCTCATTGGCCCTGGCTTGCCTCCATCTCATTCATCGCACCCTGGCCGGCACATGGGTTCCCTGATAGCCTCCTGGACCATTCCAGGGCTGCTCCCTGGACCGTGTGGCCTCCGCCTGTGTGGTGCCTCTGTGGGGTCCTCCCATTCTGGGACTGGCAGTGTGGCTGTGGGGGTGCCCATGCGGGCTGTGCTGTTGTGGGGGTCTGGTTGCCATTCCCCGTGTCCTGCTCTATCCCCTGAGCTGGTTTCCCCCATCCCTGCCCCCCTTCCACCCTGTGCCCATTGTACCATGTGTGTTGTCTGACCCACTGTGTCCCCCCTTCCCTTCCTTTCCCATGTGTGTGTGTGCCCGGCCATGTGTCTGTGGTGTGAGTTCCACTGTGACCTCATTTTCCCTGTGCCTGTTGTGTGTGCTGCCTCTGCAGCTCTTCTCCCTCTTCCCCATCCCTTCCCATTTCCCTTGTGTGTGCGTTCCCTGTAGGCGCTTTCGGCTTTGTTTGCTCTCAGCCGGCCATGTCTGTGTCCTGCCCCTCCCCGGAGCCTTCTGGGTGTTTTGACCACAACCCAGGATCGGTGTCACATCTGTTTCGCTGCCCCAGGCCATGGTCTGGTGGCCCGATTCTCTGCTGTGGTCCTGGTTCCATCACATCTGTTTGGGACCTTTCTTGACCACGGGGGGTGGTTGGACGGGTTGCCACCACTGGGAATCCACTGTGGGGATTCGGGCATCCGTAACGTCCTATGGGTATTTTCAGACATTCAGACATAGGTCTGAAAGTACCTATGGGTATTTTCAGACATTACGAGATCACAGTCAACCACAGTAAACCACAGTCAATCCCGTGACGGGGCCAAAGCACCCTGAACGTCTGTTTCACGGGCACGAGATGTTCACCACAGTCAGTCCTCACCAAGGGTCAAAATTAACCACCCTTCCAGAGCTCCAGCCTGGACCATCTCCGAAAGCGTGGTCAAAGCGATTCCCACTGGGAAACCAAAAAAAGTAACATCTGAATGGCAACCACCAGCCGGAATCAAGCAGAAAGATTCCCAGCCAGGGACAAAGCACCCAGCATCGCTGCCAGGCAACGAGCAACAACACGGGCCAGGGAGGGAGATTTAAAGGGCACCTGGAAGCAGGGTCACGTGGCGGGATGGAGCGAGGTGGAAGGGAGAGGAGAACAGAGGGCGAGCGAGCAAGGGAGGAGGAGGAGGAGGAGGTGGTGGAGGCACAGGCGGAGGAGGCAGTGGTCATGCTGAACATGGAGGCAGTGGGGGATGGGCCGCCCCAGTACCTTCTGGGTGTTTTGACCACGGTCAGGGATTGGCGTAATGTCTGTTGCGCTGCCCCAGGCCATGGTCTGCCGGTCCGATTCCCTGTCATGGTCCCGCTCCCGTCACGCCTGTTTGGGGCCTTTCTTGTCCATGGGGGGTATTTAGCCGGCTCGCCACCGCTGGGAATTCACTGTGATGAATCGGGTGCCCATAACGTCTGAAATCACCCTATGAAGAACTACAGAGGAATCTTGCACAACAAGGTGAATGGGCAATAAAATGGCAAATGAAATTCAATGTTGATAAGTGCAAGATGATTCATATAGGGAAAATAATCTTCACTTTTACAAATATGATGCTAAGTTCTGATCTGAGTGTAACCACTCAGAAAAAGGATATTGGAGTCCATGGGGCTGATCCCAAACCTTGTGGCTCCTGGGAGCAACCACGCAGATCCCCGTTGCCAGCACTGTCATGCGGGAATCTGCGCGTGCACAGATCTGCGAGGTTTGGGATCAACCCCATTGTGGATAGTTCCTTGAAGACTTCAACTCAGTGTGTTTCAGCAGTCACAAAGGCAAACTGAATACTAGGAATAATTGCAGAAGGAATAGAAACTAAAAGGAAAATATCATAATGCCGCTGTATAAATCTTTGGTATGACCCCGCCTTGAATATTGTGTGCTCTTCTGATCACCCCATCTCAGTAAAGATCTGATAGAATTGGAAAAAGTTCAGAGAAAGGCAATAAGGAAGATAGAAGGGATTGATCGACTTTCATATGAGGAGCGGCTCAACAGGTTAGGGATGTTTAGCTTGAAGAGGCAATTAAGGGGGGATATGATAGAAGTTTATAAAATCATGAGCAGCGTGAAAAAAGTAAATAGAGTAAGAGAACAAGAGGATACTCTATGAAGTTAAATGGCGGCAGATTTAAAACAAACAAAAGGAAGTACTTTTCCACTCAGTGGACAATATAGTTGTGGAATTCGTTGTCAGAGGAGGTGGTGAAAGCCAAATACCATAACTAGCTTCAAGTGGAAACTAGATACATTTTTAGAGGATAGAGCCATAAATGCTTACTACCTGGAAGGATGCTGGGCTCGATGGATCATAAGTCTGACCCAGTATGGCACATCTTATGTTGTTATATTGTTCAGTGTAGAGGTAATATTGTAAGTAGATCACAGAGTCAGAAAGTATTGTTAGAATATTGTAAAAAAAATAGCATAGAGATTCAAACATGATATAGAATGTTGTACAGCCTTAACTAACATTACTCCATAAAGTCTAGTAAAACATTAAAGACTGAAGCAACTTAGTAGTAAACTACTATTACTATTTCATGCCAAGAGGGGGGGAAATGTCTTCCTTGTTTAACAGGGTGATATGTATGGTGCTGTAGTGACTCATGCTGTATACAGACAAATAAAGTATTGCAGTACAGGTTACAATCATGCATAAATGTCATGAGAATTCTTGTTAATCCTCATTAATTCATACTGAAAGAATAAGTATACACCCATAGTCAAAGAGGTAAAACAATGATTAGAGGTATCATTGCAGCAGCCTTTTTCAATGTGCTTTTATTATAGGAATGTGTTCTAAGATAGTCTTTCTTTAACTAGTAAGTAAGTAAAGTAAAGTTTATTATGGAATTAGCTTTCACCATATCCAAAAACAAAATAAATACCAGGTTATTACATTATTCAGAGTATAAAAAATAAATATAAAAATAAAATAAAGTACATACAAAATCAAAACACGGAGCAAACCTCAATCGCTCTAAGATAGCATATAAATCAATTGTGGAGGGGGCATTTAGGCAAGCTCTTAGAGCTGTCCAGGGGTACCAGCAGTCAATCCATGCAAACAGTACATAAAGTTCAAAATAGGTACACAATCTTACTGGGTACAATTTCCAGGGCTTGACTCGACAAAACCTTAAACCCTAAGTACTGACTTAAACGCTGCTAGTATTCAGGGTATAACCTAAGTTACAGCCCCCAAACCCCATCTTAGCAGGTCAGAGACAAAGCTATCTTATACTAAAGGTCCACTAGAAGATCAGTACATACAGCCCAATCCAGGGCCCAAAAATTATTAGGGCTGGGCGACCAGAACGGAGTTCGGAAATTCGGTTTGGTTTGGTTTGAAATTCGAGTTCGGAAATTCGGTTTGGTTCGGTTTGAAATTCAAGTTCAGTTCGGAAGCTCAGTTCCGTCGACCAAACAGACCAAGTTTGATCGAATTCCGAACTTCTGAACAAAATTTGGCCATTCAAAACCAGGTTTTTTTGTGTGTGTTGCCACTAGGAATGGGCAAACAGAACGAAGTTCGGAAATTAGGTTCGGTTTGAAATTCGAGTTTGGTTTGGAAGTTCAGTTTGGTCGACCGAACAGACCGAGTTTGGTTCGAACTCCGAACTTCCAAACCGCATTCGCCCATCCCTAAAAATTATAAACTATCACCTAGGGAACTACTTATCTTAGCAAGATTTGCAATATCATCTAGAAGCTTTCCTACCTTGGCAAAGCATATTGATTTGCTGAAGAACAACTTTCCTCCTTTTGGTAGCTAGGCTAATAAAAATTGCCACAGCAGTCAGAGAGTCTACTGTCATCAATTTTAATAGATAATTTAATCTTTTACTTTCTGCGGCTAATGGCAAAGGATCGAACAGAGGAAATAACCAGATTTCTCTTAACCTCTGGTAATACGGACATTACATGACAAAGTGCACAACCATTTCCACCGAGCGCATAGAGCAAGTATATAACTGTGCCTCGTAAGGTACGCCAGTAAAACGACCTTCCAATACCATTGTATCATTTAAGGTGAATCTGCATAATGTAATATTTCTTCTCAAGATGGGACTAATAAGGAGATCCAAATACAGTTCCATAGCAAAGTTTAGTTTAATTACCCAATAAGTAGGGGCTACTCTCCAAGATTTTAGGGTGGCAAAATCCTGCTGAACCACAATATCTCTAGATCGCATATCAAGCTCTTTCTTTACAGATGCTAATGGCTTCCCTAAAAAATAAGCTGGGGAAAACCCCAAGTGTGATAACTGCATAATTAAATATTTCACCCAGTGGTATAGTCTGGCCCCAGAATGAGCTGCCTCTTCTGAAGCACATTGTGCTATTAGGGTGGAATGCTGCAGATTTTCGATCTTCTGCCAATATTGCAAAACGGCCTGCCTGGCAAAATGGACAATGGGTAAAGAACCGGTTTTTGCCCTCAGGACAAAATCTGGGACACTGTTATTTACCTTGAGGAGTCTCCGTCTCTGAACTCTTTCCAGCAACATAAGGTCCGAGAAAGGGATAAGTTCCAAATCATAAGTTAACATAGAATGTATTTTCTGAGAATATATTTTCAGTATAGTAGACGTAGCTATTCCCTTTGAAAGAATAGTCACTTTCATCAAGCTTCCTGCCACTCTTGCAGCCAGTGATGCTCTATATTTTATATGTTTCACCTAGGACCCTCTAACAGTGAAAATCACACCCAAATAATTAAATGACTGGACTACTTTGAAACAGGAGTCCTCAATTTTCCATTCTTCCCTCAATGTCCTTCCACCCAGTAACATAATTTTAGATTTACCACTATGAATGGTCAAACCATTAAGATGGCAATACTTAATTAAGGCTCTAAGTGCCCCTCTTAGGCCTTTTTCAGTCTGTGAAAAGAGGACAAGATCATCCGCATATTGGAGGGCATACAGAGGATAGGCCTGGACCTTAGGCGGATGTGGGCTCAGATATTTGATAGCATCAATCAAGTCTGCCATATATAAATTAAATTAGGTAGGGGCTATAACGCAGCCTTGACGGACACGTCAGTTGATAAAGATTGGCGCACTTGGTGTCGTACTTTTCCCAACTTTAACTCTAGCTGAATTATTACTATGCAACTGCATTAAGAGAGTTAATACTCTTTCATTTACACCCATTGATCTCAGTTTAGACCATAATCGATCCCGAGGCACCGAATCAAAGGGTCTAGTGAAGTCCATGAAGTCCAGGTAGAGCTTCCCCCTCCTTATTTTAGTGTATTTATTTATATTTATTTATTTATTTATTTATTTTTTATAGATTTGTATCCCGCCCCCTCCTGCAATGCAGCTCGGGGCGGCTAACAACAATGATAAAAAACAATTAAAATCAGTTAAAATATAAATATAAAATGCATCAATAAAACAGGGCTAAAAGACAATAGTAAATAAATAAATGGGCGGGGGATTAAAATCACCCCCCCCCAAAGGCCTGGGCAAACAGCCAGGTCTTACAGTTCCGCCGAAATGTCAAAAGGCTTGGGGCCAGGCGAGCTTCCTCCGGAAGGGAGTTCCACAGCCGCGGCCCTACCACCGAGAATGCTCGCTCCATCGTGGCCCCCCGCTTAACACGGGGGACCTCCAGGAGGGCACCCCCGGCAGACCGCAGGAGCCGTTCCGGGGCGCGAAGGGCGAGGCGGTCCCTAAGGTAAGAGGGGCCAAGGCCGTATAGGGCTTTATAGATCATCACTAGGACCTTGAACTTGGCCCGGCACACTATCGGCAGCCAGTGCAGCGCTCGGAGCACCGGTGTAATGTGCTCCCGGCGACCCGTCCCCGTAAGAAGACGAGCCGCCGCATTCTGCACCAGCTGCAGCCTCCGGGCCAAGAACAAGGGAAGCCCCACGTAGAGCGCGTTGCAGTAGTCGAGCCGCGAGGTGACGAAGGCATGGATGAGGGAGGCCAGGTCCGGGCCAGAGACATACGGACGCAGCCTACGTACCAGATAAAGCTGGCGGAAGGCAGCCTTAGCGACTGCCTCCACCTGCCGCTCCAGCCGCAGGTCTGCGTCCAATATGACCCCCAGACTCCGGACCTGCTGAGCTACAGGGGGGCAAACCCCCCCAACCAGGGGGGCCACCACCCCCTTCGCCCTCCCCACCACCATCACCTCCGTCTTATCTGGGTTGAGCTTCAGTCTGCTCCGCCGCATCCAATCCGCCACGGCCTCCAAACATTGGGATAGCACCGAGACAGCAGGGTCTGGGTCAGTAGAAAACGAGAGGTACAGCTGAGTATCATCAGCATACTGGTGACATCGCACCCCGAACCCTCTCACGACCTCCCCCAAGGGCTGCATATAGATGTTAAATAATAATGGAGACAAGATCGATCCCTGCGGAACGCCACACGGTAAGGCGCGGGGGCTCGATGTTTCCTCCCCCAACACCACCCGCTGGCTCCTCCCCGAGAGGAATGAACGGAACCATTCAAGAACAGTCCCGTCCAGACCCCCCCGGTCACGCAGTCGTCTCAACAGCAGCCCATGGTCCACGGTGTCAAAAGCGGCCGAGAGATCGAGCAGGATGAGAAATGTCGAACATCCCGCATCCATCTCCCGGCGGAGGTCGTCCACCAAGGCCACCAACGCCGTCTCGGTGCCATAGCCGGGGCGGAACCCAGATTGAAAAGGGTCAAGGAGCCCGATATTATCTAGATGACCCTGGAGCTGGAGCGCCACTGCCCGCTCAATAACCTTCCCTAAAAAGGGAAGGTTAGAGACAGGTCGGTAGCTGGCGAGCGCGTCTACGTCCAACGATGGTTTTTTCAGCAGGGGGCGCACCACAGCCTCTTTTAAGCAAGGCGACAACCTCCCCTGCCGAAGGGACGCATTCACCACCCTCGCCAGCACCGTCCCCAACGTCTCCCCGGAAGCTTTTATTAACCAGGACGGGCATGGATCTAGTTGACAACACGTGGCCCTCACAGACCCCAGGACATCCACCACATCGGCTGGCGTCACTTCCTGAAACTCACCCCATAAAGATGGACCAGACGGACCCTCCGCCCCCCCGCGCTCTTCCCCTACTGCTATCAACCCAGCGTCGAAATCGGCCTGAATCCGAGCGATCTTGTCTGCGAAGTAGATGACAAACTCCTCACAGCGGGCCCGGGACAAGTCCCCATCCAGGCGGAGGGAGGCCGGACTAACCAGCCCCCGCACCACCCGAAACAGCTCCGCTGGACGCGACTTCGCAGACGCTATGAGGACGGCGAGGAATTCCTTCCTCGCCGTCCTCACAGCCTCCACATAGGACCGCAAATGGGCCCTATGGAGAAGACGATCGGAGACAGACCGAGTCCGACGCCAGCGTCGCTCTAGCCTCCTGCCCACACGCTTCATACACCGCAGCCCCTCAGTAAACCAAGGGGTCCTGCGGTGACGAGACCGAGGCAGAAGGCGCCTCGGAGCCACCCTGTCAATGGCCTCCTCCAGCAAGATGTTCCAATGCCGGACCAGCTCATCCACAGAGTGACCGTCCACATCCAGGGTAAGCTCCCTCAGGACCTCCTGGAACCGCTGGGGTTCCATCAGCCTCCGAGGGCGGACCATCCTAACTGGTCCCTTCCCCTTCTGGAGAACAATCAGATGCGAGACAATGAAACCATCAGTCGATGGTAGAACGTCCAGCTCAAAAACCAAATTGTTAAATTAGGATTTTATCATTGGACTCTGCCCAGTTTTGCAACATATGTGCAATCTTAGAAACATACAGTTTGCCAGTCACTGAAAGCAGACTGATAGGGTGATAACTAGCCCGGTCTGAATGCTCACCCTTTTTAGATATTGGAACGATCCAACCAGTCCTCCAGTCCGCTGGGATTTGGCAGGTTTTAGAAATACCATTAAACAATTTGGTTAGAATAGAGGCCCACCAGGTTGGGGCAACCTGTAACATCTCTGCACAGGCATGGTCGGTCCTGCCGCCTTATTCTGCTTCAGAGATTTACTCATACCTTCCACTTCTTTCCCGTGGAAGTACAGCTCCATAGGCAAGTCATCAGACAACACCCAAGAATTCCACACTGTGTCTATGTGGGAGATACTCTCCTCCTTATATAATGTTTCAAAGTAATCCTCCCAGACACTATTTCCAATTACTACCTCCATAGTTGTCTGCCTGGTCTGATTCATTTATTCAGCAGTCTCCAATAAAGGGCAGTGTTCCCTGCCATTAGAGCCCATGTTTTATTGTAATAAATGGCTTTTTAATTTTTTATTAGGATCTTATAAAGTCTCCTTAGTTCTAGATAAGAAGCCTGAAAGGAAACTGAGGGGTTACGTGGGCAAGTTTTCCTCATGGTAACAAGTTGTTGTTTGGCAGCCTGATAGTCCTTGTCGAACCACACATTAATAACTTTGGAGTGTCAGTGACCTCTCTTCACGAACAGGGTCTCTATGACAACAGCCATGATATCTGTAAACTGTTCAATAGCCGTACTAATATCGGCCTCAATCAGAAAGGAGGATTTTTAAAGTCTATACATTTTTGTGTTTTACTAAGCTCAAAAAAGCCAATAGTCAAATCCCTTATCCCAAAACTCTTGCTAAACGAATTCATTGGGACTTTTGAGTCTTTGCGACAATATTGTAACTTAATCCGCAGTTCTAACAATTTATGGTCACTTTCGGGTCCGGCAACAAATGAGAAATGGCTTACTTTGTCCCAATAAAGTGTATCAATTAAACAAAAGTCAATAACACTGTTTCCAAGCAGGTCAATATATGTATATTCACCCTCTAGATCTCCCTGGACTCTACCATTAATGATGGTTAAATCCATTTTATCAATAAAATATAAGAATAACTGGCCTTGTTTAGTAACACAATCATCCCTGGAATGTCGGGTTGGAGGGTAGAGATAAGAGCTAGATCCATCCTCAGCTTCAAAGCTCAAACCCTCGTTGATGGCACCAGACCCAATTCTGACATTCCAGTCACCCATTATCAATATACAGGATCTAGGAAATTTATCTCTTAGGGTACTAATTAAACCCTCCAGGCAAGACTGTAGATAAACTCTATAGTAAGGGGAAGCAGCCAGAGGAATGTAAATATTACACAAAATATACTCAGTCTGATCTAAAAGAACAAATAGAGCTAGCTGATACTCTGGTCTATCCACCGGGAGGGAACTGAAGGAGAGTACCTTGGTATCCTCCATCAGTATCATCAAACCACCAGATATCCTCCCCCTCTTTCCCAATTTTTGACCAGGATGGGCTTCTGTCCTATAATTTCCTGTGTTGCAGTTGAACTGGGACTCTGGACCCACCCAGGTCTCTTGCAAACAAATACAATCAAATTTGGAGATACAATTTATCCAATCAGGGTCAGCCAATTTTCCCTTTAAGCCTGAAATGTTCCAAGAACCCACTCTAAATACCACTCCATGTGGTGAATTCTTTGGACCGGAAGAACACCAGGGCAGAACGGCATCCCCCCCCAAAAGTACAAGGGGGTACCTTGTTGGGAGAGATCCTCCCAATCTCTTGTCAGGGAGCAATTGAAGAAAATTTTATAGGGGTTTGGTCCACTGCAAACCGTGAAGCCGGTTCACCATAATTTAAGCAGTGTGACACAGTAAAAGACCCTGCTTCACTGACACAAGGTGTGTCCAGAAGAAGCCCTACAGTGCCGACTACAGTGTCCTTCTTCGATGGAGAACCTTTTCCTGTGGGGTGAGAAAACGGGCCACTGTTAAAGCCTCTAAATTGTGTTCTGGTTTGTATGGTGTAGAAACAAGTGAAAGCTCAGGAGCTTTATACTCTAATACATCCGGAGTTAAATTTCTGCAAAGTCGATCTAACCTTTGAGCAATAATGTCCTGGTCAAGCACTGGCAACTTTCTATATATAGAGTGAATTATTGAAACATCTCTAGCCCCAGTAGTATCTAGCAGTAATGCCCCCAGTTCCTCAACAATAAGTTGTCTAGAAGAAACACTTATGGGGGGCTTTGGAATTGAGAGGGACTCATTTCCCAAGGTCTGACTGTTACCATGCAAGCTAGATAATGGGGCTGCACCCCTAGTTTCTCCAAGTTCCATAAAGTCAGACTCAATATCAGCTCCCTTAGCCAGCGTCTGTCCCAACTCATATCCCACAGAAGACTTAGCCTGAGCCTTACAATGCACCGGGTCCTGCCCCTCCACCATCACCTGCCCTGCCAAATTAATAATCTGTGGCTCTGAATGGTCTAAAGGTTCAATCAACAGGAGAGGAGGTAAACAGACATTAGATTCCTTATCCTGGTGGACACTAATCTCCTGAGTCTGAGTTTTAACTGACAAGGGGTTCAATAAATAAGTAGGATCCACCATAGTTGTTTGGGAGGAGAAAGGAATAGGAGGAGCAAAGTTGTTACTTGTCCTCATTAGGATGACTCTATCAATAGAGACCCTTCTAGTCTTAAGATATTTTCGCGCACGAAAAATATCCTTCACGATCTCACTATTAGTAAAGAAGATGTTCAACTGATATCCCTGCATATATGAGGACAAATAGTTCACCTTACCAATTAAAGTCGGGCCTATATTTCTCCCCAGTAAATAAGTCAGGTTAGATGCAATATCAGCCCTGTTTTCCCAGGATGGAATAGAATTATTGTAGTCTTGGGTTATTTTAAATAAAACTGCATTGGGGGAAAATTCTATGGACCTAGCAGGCACTGTCCGTACAAGATTATTCGAGGGAAATCTATTGGTATTAAAATGTCTTTTGGACATTTGTCTGGGACCAGAGTCCGCTGTTATTGTTTCAGTGCCCCTAGCAAAGGGAGCTTTGGCAACCTGCGTATCCAAATTAAGATCTATGTTTCCTGCTATTAGTTTTAACTAGTTTCTAGCCTTATTTAGGGAGATACTTATTTCAGAAATACTAGCAAAAAGCAATGAAACAGTACTAGCAATTAAAGTAGATTGTAATGCCAAGAGTTCATTTGTTGGAGTCACAGAGTCATATACCAGGCGATTCTCCATACTCGAAGCATCGCCAACACCACCAGGCACTTGTTTTTCAGAGAGATTCCCCTAGGGCTCTCCTTCAAGTGGAAGACAGTCATACCTATCATGTAAGGTAATAACTGGTTTTTGCTGGTCCATGACATCCCATTTCCTATTTTTCAAGGGGAGTTCTTCAATCCCGGGAGACGAAAGAGGGGAACGTGCCCGCTTCCTATCCATGATGGAAAGGCCACAGTATACTTCAGAAAAAACTTGGAACAGCAGAACAATAAGAAGGCATGGGGAGGAAGAGGACCAAAAAGACTGGAGGAGCACAAGAAACAAATAAGCACACGATAGGTGGGAAGGCTCCAAGGGCGACTCCCAAGGGTAGCAGCCCTTGTGCTCTCACCCTTAGGCTCGCGCATGTGGCTCGCGCCAAGACAGTGACACCGTGGCTTTTCTTTCTGGCAGGTGAAGAGGCTCTGTCCCCGCTCTCTGACACCCCTGCTCTGCGTTGGATCAGGTAAGGTCCCTGGAGTCCTGGCTGCAATATGCAGCTTGCTTCCAGCCCCCGCACTCCTCAACTCCACACTCTTTCTTTAAACTATATAAATGACTTTGAAAAAGAGGATGGAAATTGAGCTATGGTAATTTCTGTCTGCTTGCAAATTGCCAAGAGCCACTTGTTTTTTTTGGCACTGTATGACTGAGAACTTGGGCCACTGCTATGTCTTGAGTAGGATTTTTATACCCACATGTTCTTTCTTGGTGTATTGTACTCATCTCAGTAGGGATGGGTGAACAGAACCGAGTTCGGAAATTCGTTTCGTTTCAGTTCAGTTCAGAAATTCGGTTCGGTTCGGAAGTTCGGTTCGGTCTTCCGAACTATTCGAGATCGGTTCGAACTCCGAACTTCCAAACAAAGTTCGGAAATTCAAACCCCATTGAACTAAATGGAATATTATCTTTTAGGGATGGGCGAACAGAGCAAAGTTCAGAAATTCGATTCAGTTCAAAAATTGAGTTCTGTTCGGAAGTTCAGTTCGGTCGACCAAACTGGCCGAGTTCGGTCCAAACTCCAAACTTCCAAACCACGTTCGTCCATCCCTACATCTCAGAAATTCTGTATCATTCATGAGATAGATTGCCTGAGGAACTGATCAGTATCTCGTGGTTTTGCCTCAGATTCCTCGCTTTAGTTTTGGTCAGCCAATCAAAACTATAGCATGCCTGTGATGAAAAACAGTGCTGCTAGTTACCTGACAGTTGTTGTTCTAAGGCACGGCCATGGTGATGTAAAGGCTGTGGAAGTTTGAAACAGAGAGCGTTGGGCATGTACTGCAAACCCGGATGAGCCATGAATTTGGCGTATGTTGGACTTCTAAGGTGGACATTACATGCACATCAGTTCTATTTTGCTGGCAGAACTGTACATGCAGAGGTGCAGCACGCAAACTAATTGATGGGATGTGGACACATGAGCACACATTAGCCTGCGTTTGCATGCACACCCACTTGGTAGGTGGTCTTAGACAAGTCATTGTCTCTCAGCCTCAGTTTCCCATCTGTAAAACGGGAATCATAATTACTTATTTCACAGGGTTGTTGTCAGAGTCAACTGCAATGTGCTCTTCATGGGACTGCCCTTGAAGACTGTTCGATATGGCAGCTCAGATCCCTACGGGGACAAATCACCAGAAACACATAACACCGGTGTTCTGAAATCTGCACTAGTTGCCTATTGTTTTCTGATCACAATTCAAGGTGCTGTTTTTGACCTTTAAAGTCCTAAACGACTTGGGATCCAGTTATCTGGCAGATCGTCTGGCCTACCATGTCCCATCGCAGACTCTGCAGTTGAATGAGGATGCCCATCTGGAGATACCAGCTTTTAACTTGACCTCCACGATGAGAAGGGTGTTCTCTACTCCCTCCCTTGGAAGGTTTGTGTATATACAAACAGTAAGTCAGTAATAAGTCATTATTATTCTCATTCTACAGATGGGAAACTGACGCTGAGAGATAATGACTTGTCCAACGCCACCTACCAAGTTCATGATTAAGCTGTGAATTGAACCCTGGTCCCCAATTTCAAGTCCAACCCCTTACTCACTATGCTACATTGGCTTTTTGAGGAAGAAAAATTAAAAACTAAAAAATTTGGCTTCATTATAAAACCAAAGTGAATATTTTTTGTTTTGTTACCAAAATGTTTTTTTACAACCAGATTTTCCCCTTGAGCTTATAAATAAAAATTCAGTGGAAATTACCCCACCAACACCACCATTTTAATTATAATGATTTTTACTGCAAATATTTCCCACAATTATAAACTCTCGTTTTCTGTCCAGCTTCAATTCAGGCATTTGCATAAGTAAATATGAAGTGTAGCATAGATCTTGTAAATTGTTAAATCCTTCTTCCCTCTTTCCTGAAAAACCTTTACAACACAATCTTCCAGCTATTTAACACTGGCATTAGCACTTAATGCCAGCATGTGTCCCAATAAAGTAATAGAATGCATGTAGATGTGAAATTAATGCTTGATGTGAATAGGTTATCTGTTAAATTTAGTTGCTTTGAACCAAATCCGATGGATCAGATAGTCATCCTGCTCCGTTTATCTGCATTACAAATTTCAGTTCTGCTTATTTCATTTGGTATTTGGTTCATTGTGAATGTGCAAATAACAAAATAACCGAATGAACCAAATTATCAAACCAAATGATTGGGCATGCAAATCTCTACATCCGATATGCATATAATTTGGATATTCAGATACTTATCTAAATATGAAAACAATATCCACAAATAGAAAACTGCCTATTAATTTCATCATAGAACTCGGGCTGATGCAAAGTGTTAGGACAGTGATTCCCAAGTTCTCTGCCTGTGTGACCCTATTTTGAGATTTACGTATAATTCTGTAACCCTGCAACATAAACGATGTGCATAGGATATCGTATATTAATCAGAATTGCGACCCCATCTCCAGATTCCATGACCACACATGGAGTCATGATGACCCATAATTTGGGAGTCTCTGTGTTAGGAGGACCAGCTCTAAAGAGCCAGAGGGCTGTTCTCTTAAACCTATTTAAACACAAAACTAGTCTTACTCAGATCAATGTGATGCCAAACCTGTTTAAGTGATTTACAAGACTGGACCCTGTTTTCTCAACAGCATTCTGCAGGCTCAAGTCCCCCCAAAGGCTTTTCACAGACTTTAGAAAAAGGCAAATTGGTTCATTTGCATGTATTCAGTGACAGTGGTGGATGACCTTCAAGCTAGTGAAAGGCTTCTACCCAGGATGTATTTTATCTCTCCTCCCCCAAAAGCCACATAACAATTTAACTGGACTTTGTCAGAAAATAGGTTCCAAAGAGAGAGAGGGGAGGAAAGACTGTCTTTCTTGGTGGAAAGTAAAATTATTACTGGTTTATAATCTTTTGCAGGGAACCTCTTGCATTTTGCATTTTGCTAGAGATTGCCAGGGTGTGGTCATATTGTTTTTTGTAATGGAAAGCATTATTTTATGGGAAATTTAGAACACAACACTCTTTTGTTTTTTTCCCTCATTAACAAGATTAAGACTCCTCTCCAGATGAATGGAGTCACAGATACTTGCATTGTTATGTCATTTCTCAGCTGTTTATACAGTGGAAGATGTTTGCATATTACAATTGCCACATGCAAGTATGGGGTATCAGATGTACTGGTATTATTTTTAAATAGAATTGAAAATTCAACTAAACATGGCCAGTTCTGGAATTCTTTTCTCCTTGAAGTTAACAGTTAAGTTTTAAGATTGAAAAAAAATCCATCACGTTATCAGTTCTCTGTGCTCTCCACTTTTAAATCATTCCACATTTTTATACGGGGATGCTGAGCTTTTTAACCATAGAAGATGAATTTTAATTAAACCTTATAATGTCTAAAAGGTGGTATTTATCTATACAAGATGAATTGTTGGCCCGTTTCTTAGTGGAAATGTTTACTTTTTTTCATTTGAAAATAACCACAGTTCAAAACTAAAGATAATCTTTTTACAAAGTTTGCTTTAGGAGCATGCAAAATTTTCACAAACATGCAGTGGACTATAAAACATGCAGTGGACTACTTTCTCATGCAGTGGACTATAAAAGAAATGCAGCTAAACATGCATTAGCAGGAACCAAATTCATGATCCATAAAGTATAGAAGTTCATGAGCCATCAAGTAATGTTTTTGATGAGTGATGTAAAGCAGAAGCTTTCACTGATCTACTTATTTGGTCTCTGCATAGACAACCTAGTCTAGAGAGAGAGTGTGGATGCTGTGGTTGCTTCAAAGGTAAGAGATAAAGGCAAAGTAGTTCAGATGATAACTTTTATTGGAGAAGTTATTGTTTGTGATATGCAAGCTTTTGCGCCACACAGGACCCTTCCTCAGGCATGTTAAATGTGACATATCTCAGCCCCACCTCGAAGGTTGGGGTGGTGGCGTGTGCCTCCTCCTCACTAATTCCTGTCAATTCAACCACTTTCTCCTCCCCCCTCTCTCTCCTTTCCTTCCTTTGAGGCTCACTCTGTGCGCCTCTACTCCCCCCTCCATCTCCACGTCGCTGTCATCTACAGACCCCCGATCTCTCTCTCTCTCTTTCTTTCTCTCTGAATTTGAGTCCTGGCTCACTTTCTTCCTCTACAACAATACCCCCACTCTCATCCTCGGTGACTTCAACGTTCAAGTTGATGTCCTTCCCAGCCCTCCATCTCTTGCTTCCTTTCACTAGCTTCCTCCTTCAAACTCCACCTTTCGATCAACTTCCCCACCCATGGTAATGGCCATTCTCTTGACCTTGTCTTCTCTAGGGACTGCTCTGGCTCTGATTTCTCCTTCGATCCTCATCCCATCTCTGACCACTTCCTTATCTCTTTCAATGTCTCCCACTGCACCCCTCCTCTTCCCTGTCTCCATGCCCCTTCCGTGACCTGCAGGTCATTAACCCTCTGGACTTTGCCTCAGTAGCATAAGGGTACACCTTGAATACTAATGAAGTGGGTGGGGCTAAATGTGCATATTCATGACATCATACCCACATTACCAGAAGCGGATGTGACATAGGCAGAAGCAGAAGTGATGCGCTGGAAGCGGAAGTGACATGTGCTGTCTGTGGCCAGAAGCAGATGTGATGTAGCTCCTGGGGCGGAAGTGCCATGTTAGGTGGAAGTGACGTAAAAGCGGGTAATGCTTCTGGGTCAGGGGTGTGGGGCCGAATCGAAGGTTCCAGCCCCCTCCCTGAACCTGGAAGGTCCTTACACTGACCCTGGATGTTTACTGGCTTCCCAGAAGTCTCACCTGAGGGGTGGAAGTGATGTAGAAGCAGGTAATGCTTCCAGGTCAGGGGTGGGGGTGGAACCAAAGGTTCCAGCCCCCTCCCTGACCCCAGAAGGTCCTTACGTGTGATTGGTGGATCCGCTTGTGGGTCAGGGTGGGGAGGAACTGAAGGCGCTTCCCCTCCCTGATCCTGCAAGGTCCTTGGACGAGGGTCATCTGACCCCTCAAACCACTTAGCTGACTGAGCTGACCCAATGGGAGAAGGTTTCATCATTCTAGCCCACCTTGTTTTGGAAGAATAAAATGGACCAATGGGGTGGCGGATCATGGGGGGGTAGGTCAGATTGGCCGAAGGGGGTCATGCAAGGTCTCAAACCACTCAGTCCCACCCCCCCAACCAATAGAAAAGGGTTTAGGACCCATACCCCTGCCCCTAGGGAGGTATGAAAGAGGGGACCACCATTTTCTGAGCACTCTACAGAGCAGAGAGCCCTTCATAACCACTTACACCAAAAAAATTAAATAAAACTGGCATTCCCTAGTGATGTGACCCCAGCAAGATCTATGCTTTTTACTAGCCCTGCTCCCTCCGCTGTAGTGAGACGTTTATACAAAAAACGTTACATTTCCAGTTCGGAGGAGGAAGATGGAGAGAGTTCCCCTGTGGCCAAGGTTCTTTTTAGCATGCCTAACCTTGACGGAGAACCCCAGATGGGGTTTCTGAGCCCCGTTGAGGTTCCGGTTTGCTCAGAGGTGGTAGAAGATGATGTGCTCCCACTCATCTCAACAGTCCTGGCTCAAAATTCACAGGTAAGAAAGATTTTTCAACTGCTTTAAAAGACTTCTGAGTGTCACAAAACATTGCCTTGTAAAAAGACTGTTAACTCATTACGGCTTTTTAAAATCTTGTTCCAGGAATTGTTTGAAAGCCCTCCAGAGTCTGGTGAAAATCAAGTGAAACACCCTGGCAGTGTTGAGAGGAAAGACGAAGACCAAGAGCCCCATATCATGTTGCAGAAACAGCTAGGCCTGAAAGTCTGTGAAGAGGACTATATTGCCCTTTCAAAACAAAAATCTGTCATGAGAGTCGTAGTAAGAGAAACCGTCTATGGGGTTTTAAAGCACTGTTTGTTGGAGAAACTGTATGCAGACTGTGAGGGGTGTACTATTGATGCTCCAGGCCAAAGGGATCACAAATGTGTGATTTGGACTTTTGAGGATCGGAACAGGAAACTTAAATTCATTTGTGACAATCTTTGTTTACAAGTTGTTTTCCACATTCAAATGATGGTGGGTTATGCATTACACTGTTTATTTATAATGCAAGAAGCCTTTGACCATACCTTATTACTGTTCTGCAATGTTGATTCTAACCCCGACCCTGAAACTGTATTGGATGGCATCATTAAGTCAGGGGATAGACGTATGTTGGCATTTGTACAGAGTATCATTAAGAAGAGATATTTTTTAAACCTTTTTAAATAACAGACGTATAATAACATTGGAAATATAATCCAACACATTGAATTGTATTATATGAATCTGTAAATAAAAAAAATAAAAAGATTCTGTTTAAGTCTGTGTTTGTGCTCTTATGATTTTTGACCTGGAAAAGTATGGGTAAAATGGGGGACAGATTAATTTTATTAGAGAATGTTACACTGAGCCAGATGGCTGAGAAGTGTTTCTCAGTCAGAGGGTGGGTCTTGAAAGTCAGTTTTTAGAAGAATGCCTCTTTCAGTGTAAGAGTTACCCTAATCAGGGTGAGTTGCATTCAGACATTGAGGGAAGTGGCTAGCATTTTTAAGACCCATAACATACTTGACTTTTTGTCCTTTTGCGGAAATCCAAAATAAAAAAAAAGTAGGGGGGAGGGCAAAAAACAAAAAACAATGTTAGGGGTTAAAGCACAATTTTGCTTCCTAAAAGCCTGTGGGGAAAAAAAATCAATTTGCCGATAAATTTGTCTAGCCATGTCCATTTGTAATACAGTACTGCCATCTAGTGGTGAAGCACAGCAATGTAAGGTTTTTACAAAATTTCCCCCCATGATAAGCCTCAAGGCCAATGGGTGTTTGTGGGGTGGGTACCCATGGGAGTGTTTAAAAGACCCTATTTCTCTCACATCCACTTTCTTTCTCACACTGTCTGTTTGGAGGAACTCTGCATGCTTCATGGAAGGTGCGCACATGGCCATTTTTGTATAGGGGGGTTATTCACAGGCCTCATTACAGGTCTGGGGGTGGGTGGGTTAACAATGATCTAGTTTAAAAGCCCTAGAGGGTTACAGTCCACATGGGAGGGGAATGATTTCTGCTTTTTAAGAAAACTTTCCCCCCCCGACTTATCTTGCTGTTTGCAGTGATGATAGGGGGTTCTGCCATGTGGCTAGGAAGGGGCACCAGGAGATAGGATGATCTCTTTACAACTTTGTGATATTATGGGGGTCTCTCTGTGTTTTAACTTAATGCTGTGTAGCATGTGGTCTCTTATTTTAAATCAGGCTTTTCTCTGCCATTTGCAACATCTACCCCTTAAACTTAATCAACTGGTGATTCACCATTGTTTATAAAATAGAATGCTTTACACAGATGTGTTGATGTGTTTTACTGTAGAAAACTTTTATAACAAGACACACAATTAGTTGGGAAATAAGATACTGCTTTCCCAAATGGCTACTCCACATTCTAAAAAGGGTATGTTTTAAAAGCACATGGTATGTGTGTGTGTGTGTTGGGGGAAAGAGGTCTGCTGCTTGGTTATGTGTTCTTAAAGGTCAATTTAAAAAAAAGCAGAGCATTAGAATGTTACATTTATTTTTCTCATTCATTTTTACAACAGACATGCTGTCTGAGGGTGTGTCTTGAAAGTTAGTTTTAGAAGAAAGCCTCTTCCAGTGTAAGAGTTAACCTAATCAGGGTGGGTTGCATTTAGCCATTCAGGGGAGTGGTGATATTTTTTAGACAAGTCTGGGCTAGCATTTTTTTAGACCCCATAACATACTTGACTTCTTGTCCTTTTGTAGAAATTCTTAAATGCAAAGAAAACACATTGTCTTTTCTTTTAATTTAATTTTCTGAAAAAAGAATTTTTATTTTGGCTTGATTTAACACATGGGACCTGTAACACATGCTGTGTTTGGCGACTGCTGCCTGTTGTTACTGTCTTAAAGTTTTAGTGTATAGGCTGTGGTTTTTAAAAACGAATATACCACTGTTTTCTTGTTTTTCTACAGAGAACAACAAAGAGAAGGTGCAGGCAACAAGAAGCTCAACAGCATCAAACAATGAATGCTGGTAAAAGTCTTTCTTCTTCTTACATGTATTTTGTATTCATTCTGTAGAAACCATCTCCCTGATGTTCTCTTTTCTCCCCTTTTGCTAGGCCATACTGAAACCACTGTCCCTACAGAAACTGGGTGATTTCAGATGTGACGGGGTGCTATTCACCCCAGCATGGAATCACCGCAGGGATTCCCCGCCGGGATCACACCAGCACATCCAACAGACATGAGGGCTGATCCCGGCAGGGAATCGGGGAGGGGGCAGGGCCACATGGTGCAACATGAGACCACCCCCCGCCCCCCCACTCCCCTCCCTCTGGGGAGACGGGCGGGCACCACATCCAATGCAGCCACAGCACCTGCCAGAATTGACCACGGCCTGGAATCCCACTGCAGACTCTGGGCCATGGTAGCCATCCAGACGGGATGGGCCCCCTCATCATGGCGGGGAATCACATTCACCACGTGATCAGGGCCGGCCCCGCCGGTTCAGCCGATCGAGTGGTGAATGTGATTCCCAGCCATGATTGACGGGGGGGAACATCTGGGGGGGAACTTCCATTCCCCCTTCAGATGTGACGAGACCTTTCTCACATGGTGAGAATTCACCGGGGTTGAGCGTGATCTTGTCACGTCTGAAAATACCCAGTCATTGTCCCCCCTCAAGGAACCACAGTCACTGTGCAGGTTCACATTGGTGCCCCGACGAATTTGCCAGAGTCTGTGAAGAACCCCTTTCCAAAGTCTTCAAGTGGGAAAAAATGAATAAATTCACATATAGTCGTTTGTACAGAGGACACCATATCAGCGAGTCCTGTGGCAACTCAGACATGTCCTAGAAAAGGTAGAGGGATGACATGTGCAGTTCATTTTATGTAGATGGGGAGGTTTGTGTTGTTCTGCATGTTTTTTGTAATCCCAAATGGTATTCTTCCTGCACTGTTACCAACCTGTTTTTGTTTTTTTCCTCATTAGACCCTGGAAGATCTTCTGCTTCTGAAAACCCTCCAAAGAGGCTGAAGACATCACACACACCCATCGTGATCCCCCTGCTTCACGAACATCTCCTCCAAAACAAAATCAACGTACCCTAAAGCCTGCTCATGTCAGAGACAATGGTAAAAAAAGACCGCCCAAAAAACACACCATTCACACAGGGGACATTTTAACCAGTGTTGTGGCACAGCACTCAGAACCAGTTGTAAAAAAACCAAAAGGGTAGACACAAAGGGTGAACCATCGATACCCCCTTTTCCTAATTGGCTTGATAAAATTAACCAATATTACAATTGCCTCAAAAATATATGAGAATGTATTCATGTTCATAATGAAATGTTAAAACAGTATGAGAGCAAATTTAATGAGCTGTCTGTTGTCAACCCCCATGAAAATGTTGTTGAATGCTTACAAAAAGCACGGGTTCTTTAAAAAAAGGTTCTTAAAGCGATGAATGAAGGATTTTTCCTATCAAAGACTGCTCCTCAACAGACAAGGTTAGGCACAGAAAGGGGGTTGGTGATACAGAGGGGGGGATGTGTGCCTCCAAGGGCAGATAACCATCCTGCCCTTAAAAAGATGTGGCAATATGCTATTTTTAAAATCTTAATAAACTTTAAAAAAATTAAATATTTAAAAAATCCCAAACATGCCCAAACCCTAGAACACCAACCGTTGATCTCCCAAAAGAGGGTTGCCTAGAGGGCTCCCCTTGTACTTCTGAGGGTGGCTCTCCAGAGACCCCTTCAGAGCTATTATCTGTGCTGCTTCTGATGATTTAGTGGCTGCCATCTCAGAAATTGCTTTAAATACCTTAAAAGGTAATATTCCTCTCACCCCAAGGCAACTAAGGGTGTTGAAAAAAGAAATATAAAGACCCTTTCTAATAAGAAAACATCTCTTAAAAGAAAGACAGCTGCTGAAGCAGAAGAGTGGCTTTCTAGAACCTCTGCTTAGCATCGCCATACCTCTGATCATGGGCCTTTTGACTAGACAGTGATGGAATATGCCCCCCCAAAATTACTTGGTGCCATCACAGCAGCTAGAGCAGTTAAGAAGACCTCTTCCCTCTGAGGAAAACATCAGAACCACCGCTAATCGTTCCCTAGATGCATAAATGAAAGCCATTCTGCACAGGCCAAGTTTGGGTGACTACAAGAAGGCTAAGCAGTATGTTTCTGTCCTTCAAAAATATTTAACCTTTGTGAGGCAAGAGGAGGCATAAAAAGGAAGACTGACTTTAATGCTTACCCCCTCAGAAGAGTTGGCCTCTAGCTCCCACTCTGACCTCCCTCAGGAATCAGACACCATCACACAGGAGGTTCTGAGAGGGATAAATAAGCAGAATCAGGCCAATGCACAGCTTCTGCTGACCAAATTAAAACAGAATACCGACTGCACCTCCTGGAATGACAGTGATACATTTGTGTACAAAGACACACCAATAAGAGGGTCTAGAATGCTGGAACTGGTGTGTGCAGCCACACAACAGCATGCTCTCAAGAAACTACCCACCGGATGGGATGTTTTTTTTGAGAGCTGTGGCCAACGTTAACGTTCCTTCATCTCTAATAAGAAACGCCTCTAACAGAGAGCTTCTGGACTCCATGAAATCAGACCCCACCTCAAGTCTGCCTACCACCCCTGTGTCCCCTTTTCAAGCCTATAGAAGGAAGCCTGGACTGTTTAACTGGCTCCCTATGTAACATGGTGTTTTACTGTGATGTAGTTTAAATAAACCTTATTTTCTTTTTTAAAAAGAATCATGCTGTCTGGGTCTTTACTTCAAAAGGGGGGTTGAACAAAAGACACTGCAGGAGACACAGATCTGGGCTTGTTGAAACATGCCCGCCACATTCCTGGGCATGTTCAAGAGGCAGTACTTTTTAATTTTTACAAATTGCATGACTATTCAATCATTTTCTGCTAAATTATCAGAATACAATTCTAAAATTTGTTCAAAAGATAAACCCTTGCATCGGTGATGTAGAAAAAATACACAGTGATAACCACAAGCCACAGAGCTTGGGTCTTGTAATTGTTTGTGGTGAAATACAATCTTACAGTCATTTTTGTTCAAATATTTAAAAATGTTTCTAGGAAATAAAATGCTGGCAGGTGAATGTCCATAAAAGTAAAAAAAACTCACCCTGGTTGTGTTCTGTTAGATAGATCACAAGCCAGTGTTCTCCAGACTGGGTATGGGTGTGTGTGTTGACCACTAGACTTACAGGCCTTTGTGTCAATCTCCCCTTGGGAAGCCAGTCACTCAGGAACACATCCAAGAAAGTCTTTCTCATGTAAGGGCCTGATGATAAAACACGTATTAGCTGTAAGGTATCCATGTCACATATAGTCAAGCAGCACATTTATCCTTTGATTTATCTCTATCACATTGTCAAAAACAGCATAAACGATCATGTTGACAGTGATGGGTAAGGCAGCAGCAAACGTTTTTCTGCCCTCAGGTTTCCATTTTTAATCAGTGGGTAATGGTCACCACCTTCCTGATCAGGAGATAGATGATCAAAGGTGAACAGTGTGTATCCCTGTGCAAACTCCTCATGGTTGATGAGCAATGCACAGTCTTTCATGTGTTTGCCAGCGGTTTGTACCAGATTCATGTATTCTCTTACACAATTTCCTCTTGCGAAGTCCAGTTTCAGTGGCTTGGCTTGAATCTGCTCTCCATCCACATAGAGCACCACAAAATTAATATCATAATGTTTAAAATAGAAGGGGTTCTTGGCATAATCTCCACTAAAAGCATAATTGTCCAGGAAGCCCAAGACCAGCAGCTTGGGGATCTGTCCGAGAAACAGATTCTCCTGATTACTCTCATGACTGCTGGCAGCCTCGGCATGTCCTAGGTGAACTCCTGGTTCCACTTGTACTTTTTTTTCACAAAAAGCGAGGCGTTTAGAAGCTGCAACTTGTACTGCCTGGCAGGCTCATTACTCATGAGAAGAATCTTTGCTCTGAGTCATTTTTATTTTAACATCCACCCCATTCAATAATAGTTTTTCTTGAAAAAACAGGTCACTGTCGAGGGGTACCAGGCTGCCCCTAGGTCCCATGCACCCCTTTTTGCCTTTCCCCCAAGTTCCAGGGGACAGGCCCAAAGAGTAGGCAACTTAAGTTTCCTTTCTTTATATATATATTAATGTTTGGTTTTGGCTTTATAATGTTGTTGTTGTTGTTGTTTAAAAAGTGTTAATAAAAGTTATATTTGTATTTGTTGTTATGAGCTTTGTTTGACATGTACAATCTTTTATCCCTCTATGCTGAAGTTCTTGCAGATGGCAGAATCTCATACAGATTGTTGATCCCTACCAGCAGCACCACATGTAGCGTAGATATTAACCCAAAGATGTGCCAGCAGCAGGGTCTCAATTTGCAGACAGCCCCCCAGGAGGGACAGGGCTTGTGTCTGTGTGGGTGTGCCAGAGAGAAAGAGAGAGAGGCTCTTTGGTAGCTGGGCAGCAGGCAGTGGGTGCTGGGCTCTTTAATCAGCTTCAGCGGGCATCCATGGGTGGGTGTGGAGGAGTAGGATGGTGGGGTGGGGCAGGCTTGCGGGTGGGCACCGGTCCACTGGCCAGTGGCCAGCAGGTACAAGCAGCAGCAGCACCCAGATGATGGATCTTAGGAGTGGAGTGACTGCTTCTGGATGCAGTGCAATGGAATGACAGCCCCCCATGACTGGAATGATGGTTCCAGAATCTCAATGATGGTTCATGGGACTGGTATGAATGACTGCTTCAGGTACAGTGGAATGACAGCCTATGGTAGTTGAATGATGTCCCTAGAATTAGTGCTTCATAGGGAAAACTTCATTCAATCGTGTGATAGGTGGTAGCAGGTATAGGAATGCACACAACACAGGCAGGCACATATAATACATTGTGTTATATTTCATATCATTCTGGTATGTTTGCTGCTGGATGTGGGCATCGGGCATGAGCACAGATGAGAGTTCTTCCTGGTTCTGGCAGGTGGCAGCTGAAGCTGGATACACCTCTTCCCCTCCACCCCCATCTCACTTGCTCTAGCAGGGAGCCACTCTCTCACTCCATCCCTCTCTCTCTCTCTCTCTCTCTGGCCATATAGTGCAGGTGATAGCATGGGTGGGATCGTGTCTGTTTCTCCTTCTAGCAGTGGGGAGACCTTCTCTCTCTCTCTCTCTCTCTCTCTCTCTCTT